>BSBM01000093.1:34665000-35265000 GCA_027924585.1 Larix kaempferi
AAGAAAATAGTGCATAAAACATAAGTCTTTCATTTCGAACTCTGAAGTGATCTCCCTCTTGAACCGAACTATATGTTGTTCCTCTCCAGTAAGGACCAAGTCATCAACATAGAGAACCAATATCAGTGGTTGGTTCTTCACAACCTTGAAGTACAGGTTGGGTTCAACTTCACTTTTGAATAAACCCAAGCTTTGAAGATAGTTTTCAAACATTGAATACCAATCCCTCAGGGCCTACTTAATCCCATACAAGGATTTCTTAACTTTGCATACATGGGAATCCTTCCCATGAACTACAAACCCCTCAGGTTGTTGTATGTATACTTCTTCCTCAACTTCACCATTGAGAAAAGTAGTCTTCACGTCCTTTTGGTGAATTTTCCACCCCAAAATTGAAGCAAGGGAAAGTATGGCTCAAATAGTGGTGTACCTCGCCACAAGAGCGAATGTATCATCATAGTCTATCCCTTCTTTTTGTGAGAAACCACGAGCCACAAATCTTGCTTATATTTTTCAATATTTCCATTAGTTGCATGTTTGATTTTATAAATCCGCTTGGAAGTTACTACAGACTTCCCTTTCAGTTTAGAAACCACTTCCCACACATCATATTGCATGATGGATTTGCACTCTTCCACCATGGCATCTTTATGTACCTTCTACTTAGTAGCTTCCTCATAAGTGGTGGGTTTTGAGTCATTGATGTGACTCATCTGAGATACATATCTTGAAAATATTTCAAGCATCCTTAGCTCTCTGAATGTAGCTGGTGGTGCTCCATATTTTATGCCTCTTGTTGAATGTATAGACACTTTGCAGATCTCCTCTTAGCAGGAGGTTCATCAAGAGATATTTCTACCAATTCTTCTGGCTCTTCAGGATCAAGCGGATCCAAGGACTCTTCTGGCTTGTCCCTCTCAACATATGAAAGGGGAGAATCAAAATTTGTATCCTCCATCATGGGAGTATCATGCTCGTCCATATGTGAATCATATTGAAGTTCTTTAGAGCGTTTGAAGGCAACCTCTTCATGAAATGTTACATCTACACTAACTTCAATGTGCCTATGTCCTAGAACATAAATTCTATAAGCTTTGGAGGATTCACTATATCCAACAAATGTGCCTTTCTTTCCGGATGGATCTATCTTTGTCCTATACTCTTTTGGTACATGAATGCAGATAGGAAAACCGAAAATATTCAATTGTTCAACATCTAGTTTTTCACCCGTGAAAACCTCTTCAAGAGTCTTTTCTCTTAGGATAGCATGAGGACTTATGTTATGTATATAAACAACAGTGCTAGAGGCCTCTTCCCATAAGGAAGTGGGAAGATCCTGATCACACATCATAGATTTTGTAGCCTCACATATTGTTCTATTATTTCTTTCAGCAACCCCATTCTGCTAGGGTTTGTAAGGTACACTCAGTTGTCTTCTTATCCATGCCTCTCGGAAGAAGTCATTAAATTCATGAGACTCGAACTCTCCTCCATTATTAGATCTCAAAGCATGAATGTACTTTCCATTATGATTCTCAACCAGTGCTTTAAACTCTTGAAACTTGTTGAAAGTTGCACTCTTTTCCTTTAGAAATAAATCCATGACTTGCGAGAGGTCATCTATGAAAAGCACATAATAAAAATAACCACTCAAGGATGGTGCACAAATGGGACCACATAGATTTGAATGGATCAGGTCTAGGATCCCT
Source organism: Larix kaempferi (assembly GCA_027924585.1). Classification (NCBI taxonomy): domain Eukaryota; kingdom Viridiplantae; phylum Streptophyta; class Pinopsida; order Pinales; family Pinaceae; genus Larix; species Larix kaempferi. The sequence continues at coordinate 34,666,710 of BSBM01000093.1, forward strand.
TTAGATATTTTAGTACTATTTGGAAATCTTTTCTTGATGTTCTTACCAAGAGCACAACCTCTACAAATAACATCATGCTCATATTGAAATACATGCATACCTTTTACCATCTTCTGTAATCCAAGTAGCGTTTTGAAATGAAGATGACCAATCCTCCTATGTCATAGGTCACAAGTACTAATGGTGTCATGGATCATGTATTTAATGAAATTTCCAGGAACTTTGTAGACACCTCCCTCTCTAACTCCAATCATAGCTGCAGGATTCAAGTCTAAATTCTTAATCCACAAGAGCGCTTTATTGTCCATAAAGATTACTCTTAAACCTTTATCTTCTAGAACTAAAACAAACAAGAGGTTTTTCTTTAGACCAGGAACATATAAATATCATCAACATGGAGTACATCATCTGAATTCAACTGAAAGGAAGTGGATCCAACTCCTTGGATCGAATAGGAGGTATTATCTCCAAGCTCCACCTAACAGGAGAAATTCTTTTCCTTCATATCTGTGATAGCGCTCTTATATCCAGTCATGTGTTTTGATGCGCCACTATCCACCGGCCATGTCTTAACACTAGTGGTAATGGATCCGTCTAGAGCTGAGACAACTCAAGAGTGTATTACTATTGACATTTTGTTACTCAAGAGATGTATTACTATTGACATTTTGTTTTTTCTTTTGGAACCATGTCAAGATAATACAAGAGGAAGATGAATAAATCACTCCCGAAAAAAGAATGAAAGTGAGTGAAGAAATAAGATATATAACACAGGGAGAGAGCATAGAGTACATGTGCAAAGGAAGCAATGACACAACAAGGTAGATAGAAGCTAAGCTTCAAGTCCCTGCCTTATGCCTTATATAAGATAGGAAAAATTGAAAAATTTTTACTTTAACCTAGACATGGTTCGTATGACTTTCTTTGTCCTTTGCATGTTTGTGCCAACACCATTAGAATCGTATGGAAAACCCAAACTATAATTAAAAAATGGTTTATAGTATAAGTCATGGAGAACCCAAACTATAATTAAAAATGGTTTACAATATATAAGTCTAGTTTATGTAGCCATTAAATAGAATCACAAGTACAATTGTGGTGAAAAGTATATAAACCCTCATTATTCTAGAGATAATTATAAATCTAGAATTTAATTCTACGTAAATTTGTTGCTACTTTCTGAACTAGATTGGTATTGAGAAAGAAATTAAACTTTACATATTTTGCAGTAGAATAACTACGAACATACCAAAAGCATAAGTGTGCCATTATCGAAGAAGATCATTTATCATAAATGTTCAATAGACATTTATTCGGTCTATATTATGAATGAACATATATAAATATGTAATATTATAGCCAAGAATTGGCCAAAATACTAACTCCAACTTCCAAGTTGATCAGGATTTTAGCTAGCAATTTTTTTATAATTTTCTTTGACGTGAGCATGACGTAAGTGATGAGTACTGGTTCACTGATAAAGGATGGTAGGGATGACTTTTGGTTCTGGATTTTATATGTAAAATGTGCAACATAAATTGAATTCAGGTATGAACAGTGAGTCCTATGCACAAGGTACTGGAGCCTTTCACTTTTCAACAACAGAGAAGTTTGTTGCCTACTTCGAGGCTTCATGGGCTTCCAGCATATGCATACTAGACTGGGGATTGGTTTTGGATGGAAGTAAGGGTTATTATCAGACAATAATATCAATAAAACATAATGAAGCATATATCATAATAGTTTGGGAGGTTTTAGATGGAGCTGGAAGAACAACTAGTCAAGGGCGCTACTGGAGATTGCACATGTAGGATACTTCCAGGCTTTTCCAAACAAGATGTAATGCACCCAAAACCTAAGGAATAGAGAATGGGGATATTCATTACTATTATTATGACCTCATAGAACCATTAGATCATTAATTTTAAGCATAGGTAAGTCATATAGAAAAATATGCCAAACCTAGCTAGTTAAAAGTGCCCATTGAGCTAGTCTTCAATTCTTGATGATAAAAACTCATTAAAAGAACATAATACTCTGTTTTTCAGAATTTAATGGCTCTTTTACAACTTAATTTAACTCAGAGGGTCGAATCAGATTTTTTCATAAATATCTCCCAAATATTAAGACTCCTCCATTAACTACAATTCTCATAAAGCTAGAATAGCTAGTCTTGATCTTCGGAAGGACCAAAGCCACCAATAAATTAAAATATCATTCCATAAACATATATTAACCTATTATCTCATATGAATATGATTTTTAAGTCGAAATCAGATTTATGGAAGAAGTATTACAGACCGTTGCATCAACAGTGCAACAGGAGGCCTCCAAGAGCTAGTTTTCCCCCACAAGGAAGGAGAAAGGGCTGGAGGAAGGGTAGAAGTGTCTGATCTCTGATATTTCTGAGTGATAAGCTGCTACAAGTGAAAAAAATAGCACATGGTATGCACACTACTCCCTCACATGAACTGGACATCTCCTCCAAGGATGGGAGCTTTCTCCCAAGTAGATCTACCACTGTCTTCTCTTCAAGCACTTATAAATGATGGAAACTCTTCTGATGGATGCATAATCTTCAAGTATGGTTGATAAATATATGATCAACATCAACATTAACCTCTGTAAGTAGAATGGAAACCTGTCAAGAACTTGGGGCACATCTCCCAAGGTTGTTGAGGCACATCTCTCAACACTAGAGAAGCTCAGAGCTCTCAAGCAAATTCTCAAATGATCAAAAGTTGTGAAATGGAGTTGGAATCCTTATTTTATAGAATTCATGTTGACCTGTTGAGAAAGTTACTTGGCTTGGTGACCTATGATAATAGGTCACCCATGAGTGGACATACTTTCCTTGCTTTGCTTTGGCTTTCCTTCTTTTTCCTCTTTTTCTGACTTTCCTTCTTTTCTGAACTTTCCTGCTTTTCAGACTTTCATTAGAAAAAATTTGAGGTCTAAAATGGGCCTTATAAGAAAACGAGCCATAATATAAGAAAATGATCCAACAATAATTTCTTGATGAATTGGAATTCAATAACCAATAGAATTTTAATAAAATGAGTGAACCATAATGGTTGACTTGAGATATTTGTCATAAAAAAACTACTTTTTTGTTCGTATTTTCAACATATCTCCCTTTTTTTTACTCAATTTTCGAGCGTGAGCACTCGTTGGATGCGGAATTTAATTATGCATCCAACGAGTACCCACACTGCATACGTTTTACGGACCTCGCTGCACCAAAACAAGAAATACCTGAAAAACGTGATGATGATGTCATCATCACGTTCTTTTAGGTATTTCTTGTTTTGGGGGCAGCGAGGTCCATCAAAAGTATGCAACGTGGGTACACGTTGGATGTGGAATTAAATTCCGCATCCAACAAATGCTCCTGCTCAAACTTTGAGTAAAAACACAGGGAGATATGTTGAAAATACAAACAAAAAAAGTGGTTTTTTTCTTTCTTCCTCCAAAATTAATAAATATTATTTTATTATTTAAACTATTATTTCATTATTTCAACTATTATTTTATTATTTTCCTTAGGAGGCCCATTTTAGACCTCAAATTTCCTCTAATGCCTGCTTTTCCTGTTTTATCTTGCTTTCTGGGTTTATGTTGTTTTTCCTGAAATATTCCTCTTTTCTCATTTTTGGCATCATTTTTTGACTCATGTGCTTTACTTGACTTCTTCCTCAAGTCACTCCTACAACCTTATCCACTAATGCACCCTAGTGGAGCATTTTCTCCATTTATTCACCATAATAATAAAATATTAAATGCACCGTAAATATTTATTCCAAGTGGAAGCAAACTATGGATAAAATTAAATGCACACTCCTAATTAATTAATTGTCTCATCTTAACCCCTCATTAATTAATTAATTAATTCCTTACTTCAAAATTCAAAACCATTAAATATTTAATTAAACTATAGGCCTGGCCAAAACTCCCCAATTAACTCATAAATCACCTAAGCACTTAGTTTGGGGATTAATATCTTCATGGGGGGGCCACCTTATCCATTTAATTCTTCAAATTCACCCTTAGGAATATTCCATAAGTCAATTTACACATCCATCCATTAATTAATTAATTAATTCCTAGGTGACTTAGGCCAAAATCATCCCCGTTGGACCATAGGAAAAATTGGGGACATGACAAAATAAGGGTTTGAAAATTTAATAGAGTTAATAATGATCATTTGAATATCTTTATATACAAAATACATTTGTTATGTGTGTATAGGCATACAAATAAATGTATTATGTTATTGTGTAAAAATAAATGCATATTGCTAAGTGTAATGTCCCCCATTTTGACCCTTGTAATATTTTGGGCTATACTATTATTATGTACGATTCCTAGCGTGGAGCTCAAGGCCAAGGCCCCGCTAGTGAATGCTCGATCTAGAAGAGGAAAGTATTTGAAATTATGCTACCCATGTGCTAGTGAACCATGGGAATTGTAAATATGCATTTTCATATAAAAGCCCACAACTAGCTATGCAATGCAACAATAGATGGGGGCATGATGTTACAAGGAAATTGGGAGGGAAATATTCAAACCCTTGGAGCCAATCCATCCAAGCCAAGTGTCAATGAGAGAACCAATCAAACCCTCAACTACCCATGTTGACTTTTGTACCCAATCATTGATTTTTTTCCCAAGAGTTGGTTGAGGTAGTTAATGCCTTGGGGAATGGGAGGTATGGCTTTCCAAATTTGGGTATGGGCAAGCCACCCTGCATGGAAATTTGTGTTTGGCTTCTTGGGCAAGAGAAGAGCCATGAATTGCTCCCCAAGCCATTACCCATCAACCAACTTTGCCCTCTCACGAGTTTGGAGCTACATGGGTGTTTTCCTCACTGGTTTTACTATGTTTACCTTCATTTTCCTAACTAGAAAGGGCGTTTTTGCTGTGGCTAATAGTGGGGAAGAAGGGGAAAATGATTTGGGGTTTTATTGAGGGCGTTTGGCCCACTGTATGCTCATACATTTGTGGGAGAAATCGGTTTTCTTCCATGGGGTTGGATTCCTCTTCCCACAATCCATTTTTGGTGTGCCTATGTTTTGGGGAAACCCCTGTCCATCTAGTTCCTAAGCCCTATTGCTGACATTGTGTTTCCCGGCCCATATCTAAGTTTTGGGTGCAAGAGAATGTTGGGGTTGAGATGGGTATCCATTGCTTTGGTTGAACTGAGCTTGGGAGTTCCCGTTTCCTTGTAGATATCATGCCCAGCTCGGGGGTGGTCTCTGAGTGCTGAAAGAATACAGGTTGGGAAGAGACCTATGGTTGGGAGGAATGTTGCAGCGATATAGCTAGTTGTTGGGTCAATTGCACAACAAAGATAAGTGTTTTCTATCTATGTCTTTTCCCTCTGCAAATGAATAATTTCATGATTGTTATCGATGTGATTGAATGCAAATGAAAAATGTGTGTGGATGAGTTTATTTCCGCTGTGCATGTTTGCTTGTTTACCATCTACACACATCAATTTTATGGTTGTGAATCTAATGAGTTGGCTGAGTTTTATGAAAAGCCCCATAGAATGGCGTCAGATTCCCTTCTTGCATTGGGTCCAAGGGTGGGGACATTACACTAAGGCATATAAATGTATATAAATTTGTCGATACATAGAAAATATATATTTGCTACTAAATGGAATAATGTTGTATTCCATCTAAAACTATTTATAATACAAATGAGTTTCGAAGTTATATTATAACCATAGGGAAAACTTGGAATACCTTTTATGTTTGCAAGATATATGACCCTCGTGTAATATATAGATATGTATATAAATAGTTTCCTTGATAATCAAGCATGAAAAACATTGAATTCAATACATTGTATACCTTCCATAGTATTAAATATTATAAATCAAGTGAGGGAAGGAAAATAACCTTCTTTATACATGGAATTTGAGGACAAAGTATATAGCTATGAGATTTAACAATGCATGAATAAGGAAATATGCATATGCTTCGAAACCCTAAAATCAAATATACATTCCATTCTTGTGTATAGTGGTGAATGCATTTTGGAGTTAATGCATGACTATGGAAACCGAGTAAACATAATAGAGTATCAAGTCTATTTGTAAGGTGGACATGAGTACAAATATTATTGAATTAGGGTAAGGTAACCCCACTGACAATCTAAAACAAACTTCAATTAAAACCCTCGGTGGAATACCTTTTATGTTTGCAAGATATGTGACCCTCGTGTAATATATAGATATGTATATAAGTAGTTTCCTTGATAATCAAGCATGAAAAACATTGAATTCAATACAGTGTATACCTTCCATAGTATTAAAGATTATAAATCAAGTGAGGGAAGGAAAATAACCTTCTTTATACATGGAATTTGAGGACAAAGTATATAGCTATGAGATTTAACAATGCATGAATAAGGAAATATGCATATGATTCTAAACCCTACAATCAAATATACAATCCATTCTTGTGTATAGTGGTGAACGCATTTTGGAGTTAATGCATGAATATGGAAACCGAGTAAACATAATAGAGTATCAATTCTATTTGGAAGGTGTCCATGAGTACAAATATTGTCGAATTGGGGTAAGGTAATCCCACTGATAATCTAAAAAAAACTTCAATTAAAACCCTAATGTTCAAGGTAACGCCTTAAAGAGTTAAAAAACAAATGGTCATATTTTTACATAACAAATAATAGCAAGAAATAAATATCACTATATTAACGAGAGTTAACGCGAAAGGAGAAGAAATTATAAATATTTAAGAAGGGAAAAATCAATAACCTATATTGTGTGGCAATGTCATTTTTGTTGTAGCTTAAAGATTTGCAAGAATATGAATCCGAGTGTTGAGCTTGGATTGCACTAAGGTTTGTATTGTTGAATCTAGGGATCCTTTCCGCTGTAAATCACAACAATATTAGTTAGAAGCATGAGGGATTCACTAGCGAGGCAATATCATATCATGTCCATTCATATTGGGGGTTTGAATACTCCTAAAAACCTCAAAAATATATTGGCCCATATTAAGGGGTCAAGGGGGTTTTTAAATTTGACATAGTAATATAAATATCAGGGGTTATTTCATTTGGGCAGGATGACGAATAACCTCCAAATTGTGGGATGGATTCATATATCCAAATCATGGGCTCAATTCATACCCACCTCAAAGTTAAGGACCCTCCATTTTTATTTGATATTGTTTATGATCCTGAGTTTTGCATAAATATGATAATAGTGTACCAATGATAATATCGATGTAAGTCTCTTTAGATTAATGGCCTCGAGAAATCCTCATTTAATAGCTTATTTAGGCTTAGTTTGAATTGATGTTATATTTGTTTCATATTTAAGTTTGAGCCTCTTATTAGGAAATTTCCTCTTGGTTTGTTATATCTGAGGTAGTCTTGTAATATTATACATTTTGTTGTTCTATACAAGACTAATTTCCAAAGTGTGTTTATTTTCTAGATAGAAGTCACACTGCATCCTATGACACTGTTCAGTATGCTTGAATATGCATTTGGTTCCTCGTCGACTCCAAAGTTAGGAGATGTAGCTAATCAAGAGTTCTGGAGTTGAACAATTGTATTTTATTTTTTGTAGGCATTCTAATAAAAGATCTAACTCTTCTTTTTTTATGTTGAGGTTTAGGTGGGTATTGAGTTCAAACAAACCTTGATCCACGACAACCAAGAAAAGTGAGATCAATCTTTCTTGGTTCATTAGAACCAAGAAAAGTTAGATCAATCTTTCTTGACTAATTATTTCTTTCAACTTTTTGTATTTTCTTTGACATTTTCACATTTCCATTTAGGAATAGTTGTTATATGGAGTTATATTTGGCGCATTCATAATTGTAATTTCAATTCTTATATGCAAGGCATCTGTCTTAATATTGTGTTGGAACTGACATGAACATAGGTGAAAATCTAAATCCTTATTTACATACCCTATATTTTATAGTTATCATGAAATGGTATCATATAAGTTTCACCATTTGTGTATCTTTATAGCTATAATTTTCATGCTTGAAAATTAACAATGGATATTTTTCCCTCTCATGTAAAGATAAAAAAAATTAGATATAACCCAAGAAAAGGTAACTAAATGTTTTTAATTCCCTTGATTGAAGGAATAAATGCACATGAAGTTGAAGCAATTCATTGCATCTTGTGAATGACCCAAATCCAAGCTATGCACATGATCATATGGTGTTATTGGTAAGTAAGAGGATTTTTTCTATGTTCATTTGGGTTCAAACATCGATGATGTTTGTTTTCATAGGAAGGTAGGGACGTCCATCCATGAAAGGGTTTCAATTTTTCATTTTTATGGAGTTTGATTTATTAATATTATAGAAAACATGAGCTCTCTATGGTTATACTTATATTTACATGATATAAAATTGGTAGATTGGCAGGCTGTGGTGTGAAACATATGCAATTCTCATCTTTTCTAAGTATGGGAGTGACTATTGGACTATCATTCTTTTACATTATTTGTTACATTGACCTCTTGACTGGGTTTCCTTTTACACATTTTCCTTCCCCGTTACTATTTCATTGGGTCTCAACTATCCAACGAAAAAAATTGATCACTCACGCCTGCAATATTAGTGGGATCATTATTAGCATTATACTATTATTTTATTTAGCATCTTGTTTGATTATACTAATATGCGTTAGGGCTCCTGTTTGTTACAAAATAATAATATGATATAAAGGGGGTATTGAAAATGGGTTGATAAAAATCGATATCTACAATATCTGGTGAAACTAAGGCTTTTCTTAATTGGAAAGGTATATTGGGAGGGGGGTTCAACAATACAATTTTAGGAGGCATTTTCCAATATTTAGTGAAATTAGGGATATTCTTTAATATCCTACAAACGATCGTGCTATGTAACAAGTTTATTGAGTGAAACCCCCGTGGTTAGAAGAAGAAGGAATAAAAAGAAATATGCTAGTTTCAATTAAGGATTCAAACTCCAACTTCAGAGAATGCAGTTAAAATACTGGAAAATGTATGTTATCTACATAGAGAAATTATAACAAGGAAACATAATGGTCATACCTATAAGTAAAGGCCACGTGTCTTATTCCTCTTCTAAGCTTCATCAAAAAATATCTGGAGCATAATAACAAATTGAAAGATGAATATGGGATGAATGTTTCATTCCCCAATGTATTACAAGAAAGACATTGCAACTCTCCATGAATAAGTCAATATTGGATATGGGTAACCAAATACTCTCCATTGAAGTAATAACCCAAAAGATCACAAACAATAACTAGAGAAGAAATAATCGCCTCTCTCTCTATTCTCACTAAAACACTATAAAGGGGAGGAATCCTCTAGTTCAAGGGTGAAATTTTTGAACAGGAATCAAGCCTGTTAGTTGTCCCTCGGAAGAATGCCAATTAGGGAATGACAAAAATTAAATTCCAATTTGAAATTTGTATACACTCACATGATATCAGTTTACTTAACCAGTCAAATACTAACACCATTCATAACCATTGTCGTATAACCAAATAATATATTATGTATTTTCTATTAGGATATGAGAAATAATTACAATGTCAACAATACATTGCATAAGACGAATGGTAAGAGTTTATACAACAACCAGATCTTAAAATATAAGGGTTAAATAAAAAGACTTATTAACAAATTCATGAGGTTAGAACAAAAGGGATGGATAAAAAAATGTTTAAGGGTTAAATATAAGACCTTAGAATATATGCCCCGTCGTCGCTAAATTTATGAGGTAATGTACATTAATACCTCCTAGAAATCATTTAATGAACCCTTGTTTCTTATCTGAATTGACATGAAATGTGAGACAACGACTAGATTTCATGGTCCGTGAAGTTACAAAAATCCTCTACCTATAAAATCATTTTCAAAGGAAATTAATTGCGCTATAACCAAAAAATGAAAGAGCACACAACTGCAAAGAGATGAGATCCCAAGGAAAAACAAACTAATTTAGCTAAAAACTTGAACTTTAACAAAAAAATAATCATTCCAGATGATTTTTAATAGAATTGTGCATTTACCAAGCATGATAAGAATTGAAATTAATTTTTTGGCAGAAGCAAAACACAAAATTGGAAAGACAAAATCCTAACACAAGGATGATGAAACATAAAACTGAAATTTCTTTGAAACTAAAGTGAACAAATTGGGAAAAATATACAGAAATCGTGGATATAAATACCAAGAGATAAGAAATGGATGTAATGTCCCTTCCGACCAAATTTTTATCTTTCATAGCAACAAATACTAGGGATTATTTCAAGGGAGTGATACAAAATTTCTCTATGGAAGGATTCTGGCTTACTATCCTCCTGCTTTCCTTCTGCATGTCCCCGGTGGACACCACATTCATTTTTCTGTCAACCACACGACCAAGTGTCTGACAATCCTCAGATTCCTTCATTTCTAAAGCACTGACCTTCGCAACCATGTTCTTATGTTGTTGCACCTTGCAATAAAATGGGCTTACTTCAGTTAATCAATGAAGGGATTTCGCTGGTTCAAAATCGAATTAAAAAAAAAATATGAAAATTTTGTTGCTTCTTTGTAGATTATGATATGGTTGTCTATAGTGGTGACATTGATTTGTTATTGCCAGTACAGGCTAAAGAATTGAACTTTAACACAGAAATAAACATTCTAGTTGATGCTTAATAGAATTATGCATTAACCAAGCATGAGCAGAGTTGCAATTAAATTTATAGTAGAAGCAAATCACAAAATTGGAAAGACAAAAACCCTAACACATGGATGATGAAACATAAAACTGAAATTTCTTCGGAATTAAAGTGAACAAATTGGGAAAAATATACTGAAATCGTGGATATAAATACCAAGAGATAAGACAAGGATGTAATGTCCCTTTTGGCCAAATTTTCATCTTTTATAGCAACAAATACATGGGATTCTTTCGCATGAGTGACACAAAATTTCTCTACGACAGGATTCTGGCTCACTATCTTCCCGTTCTCCTTCCACGTGTCCCTGGTGGACACCACATTCATTTTTCTATCAACGGTGTGTCTAAATGTTTGATACTCCCCGAATTCCTTCATTTCTGAAGCACTGACCTTCACATCCATCTTCCTTTGTTGTTGCACCTTGCATTAAAATAGGCTTAGTTCAATTAATCGATGAAGGGATGTCGCTGGCTCAAAATCGAATTAAAAAATAAATAAACGAAGCTGATGTTGCTTCATTGTAGATTATGATATGGTTGTCTACGGTGATGGTCCACTTATTTATTATTGCAAGAACGCTCTTTTTTATTGCAGGCGTGATCGATCTAAAGGGACCAGATAAATGGTTGGTTGCTTGCATGTAACCTGCCATGCAGAGGTTTGCCACCAAGCCTAAAGCACCCATGTTTCTCAAATGAACACACAATTCTTTGATGGGTTAACATGTTACTAACTGCATGGAAGGATTTGAAGATGGCACATGACATGAATGCCTTGTTTCATTCAAACCAAGGGTGGGTGTAAGCGAAACACGGAGCGTGGGGTATATCTTCCAACACATGCAACAAGGTTGTTCGAATACCCTCTTGTATTGAGCTGACTCAAAGAGAGGCCAAATAAGGCATCTAGACAGTTCATTGGTTCAAAGCCAAATGTGGTTCAAAAGCTTATCATAAAATGCATCGAAACTTAGCAGGAGTTAATACATTTTTGTGGATTGACTTCTATAATCCTTGTTGCTAGGCAAGAACTAATAAGGAAGTGAAAGAATCCAATTTAAATTTTTATGTGAATTTGGTAAATTTAAAAAATATATATACATAATATTTAGATGAAAGGATTTAATTGTTCAAAGCATTAATATTGTAATTTATAAATTTTAAGATTAGATAAAAAAACAAGAGTGACATGTTTTAAGAGTGAATCTATTAATTTTTGTTAAGAGAGTGATTCATACACCTTGTCGAGATAATGATTTTATGTTCACGTGCTTATAAGTTGTCTTGTTTGAATTTTCATTTACATTACACTTTTAGTGTATACGCCAACTTTCTATTATAATTAAATACTTTTTATAATAAAAATAATTGTTTGAATTTTCATTGCATCGAGAGAAACTAGGTACTCTACAACTTAGTATGGAGGAGATGTTGTAATGTTAGTTCCTAACCAAATAATTAAAAAAAATTATGGCGACTCATAAAATAAAAAATTATGGAAAGTAATTAAAAAAAATCCATGTTCGCTGATAAAATAAATAATTATGAAAAGTAATTAAAAAATCGTTCGTTTATAAAATAAAAACTTAAAACTGGATCTATCAATCAAGAGAGATCAAATTTCTTGAGTATAAATTTAAAAAAAGAAATACATCTCAAAAAATTGGATCCCTCTCACTACTTGATAAATCCGAGTTTAAGATGGATCTATACTGGTTTACATTACACTGCTAGTGTATAGACCAAATTTCTATTACAACTAAATACTTTTTATAATAAAAGTAACTGTTTGAATTTTCATTTACATTACACTTCTAGTGTATAATTTTCATTTACATTACACTTCTAGGCCAACTTTCAATTACAACTAAATACTTTTTATAATAAAAATACATGTCACTTGTTTATAGGCATTTGTGTATAGTTGACCACATGCAACTCGTTTATATATATTTGCGTATGTATATGGGTAAATTATTTTAGATAAGTACTAATAATAGAATGATACGGACACTCGTTATTCTTAAACTGTTTCGACTATGCTTTTAGGGCATATTTATTTTATATAGAGTACCTAACCACCTTTTTAGGTGGTCAATCAACGTTTTGAATGATAGATAACATGAAAGCATATTTTGGTTTCTTATTAGCTACGTTAAAGAAGGCTAATTATGGTTATTTGGTCAAGCAATTTCCAAAAATAATATGCCAAAAAGGCAAAGGTCCTCATTCATGAAATGATAAAAGTTTGATCCACACAATTATATTCCAATTGGTTACATTGCAGCAGGTAAGCACAACCGACATAAAGAGCTAGTGTTCTTGATCCAGACTCATACTCAGTTGGACTCGTACGTTTGGATGGTACTGTTCATATGCCAGGCGGACAGTCGACGTAAGACGACGGGTGAATTGTTATAATTAAAGACGAAGAGATGGGCATTCTCATTAACTGCCACAGTCGGATAACTCCTGGATGTAATGCATGTTTTCCCTCCCTCTGCAAAACTCTCCATGATCGAGTGGTCAACCTGTGACACATCAATACTACACTCAATCAATCCAACTCTAATTCCAATTCGATTCTCGAGGCAACATATAAGTAGCAATACTCCTCTCATCTTACCAATACTCTCAGCGACAGCGAGAGTTGCTTGGGTTTCACGCTCACAAATCCTCCATAGCCCGTCTTATCCACATCCGATTGCAGTGTGGACCTGCCCTCGCACAAATTTTCATTCAAATTCTCATTTTAGTGAAATTTCTGCGTTGTTATTTGTAAATTAAGATTAATTAGTATAGGTTTACCTGCTCTGATCCACGCACAACGCCACCTTTCTCTCGAGCTTGCCATTAACTCTGCCCTTGAAAATCTTGAAGAACACCGCGCTCCTTTCTTTGAGATCGTCAGATGCCAACACCATCAACCCGAATCCCCTGGTCCTCCTCCGACCGCACAAGTTTTGAGCTGTCATTCCCTCCAACTCTTCCACTCTTTCTGCATGATCACCTCCTAACTCAAACTCTACCTCCACGTCGACCTGCAATGATGTTATTCATTTCATTCTAATCTTACTAATAATAATAATAACTTAGTTTCTAATCTTCCTAATATTTATTACCTGCGCCGCTCCTGACTTGAATCCCTCCACCTTCATTACCGACTCACTTTCCAAAACAACGTTGTCTTTTCTTATATTATACGCGCGCAACGATTCAAACTCTGCCACTGGCCACTGAACGAGGCTTTTCCTGCCAATAGGATCAAGCCGCACAACCCTAGGAATCGCCTGCACATCAAGCAGCACCTGGGATTCTGATGCGCGAAGCAGAAGAAGAGCAGAAGAGAAGGATAATATGATTATATGAATACCTGAACGGAAGCCCATCCTTTGTTGAGATCGTCCGCTACGCTGTCGGATTCGTTGATCCAACCCCACAGAACCCTGCGGGACTTGTTATCGTCAAAAAAAGTCTTGGAAGCATAGAACTTACCATAGTCGTACCTGAGACCATTGGGTCCTTCCACAGATCCGTTATTGGGGACATATCTGTCCAAGTCAGGCAAGTAGTTGCCCACAGTATAGTAGTCCACTTTGGTATCGTCCAAACTGTTCTTGAGAACGTGCTTCACAGAGGAACCCGTGATTGAGGTGTCAAGGCCATGGCTACCATAGAGAGACACTGGGTAGAAATCCGGACACTCCCACATTCCAGTATGCCTCGCCGAGTGCAGTGGAACTTTGGCTTTCACCCATCTAACGAAATCTTTGCTTCTGAACAGCAATGCCATTCCCATTTTATTCTTATCCACTTTGCTACCAACCAGCACTCGCCATCTTTGGTCTGATCCCAACCACGCCGTCGTTGGATCTCTAAAGGAACTGGCGTTGATGCCAATAGGCACGGCCATGATGGGGTTCTGCGGGATCTTCTTCCACTCCCGTAGCAAAGGATCTGAGGTGTTCTTGGGAACAACCATGACTTGAACTTGTTCAGAAGCATTGTTCGATCCTGTGTATAATACCACGGGAGCGCCCCCTTTGTGTAGGAAAGTGGCAGATCCAGACCAGGCCCCATTAACATCATACCATTGATCAGGGTAGATAGCTGCACCGGTCATGTGTCTCCAATTTATCAGATCTCTGGAAACTGCATGCCCCCACATGATGCGTCCCCACACAGCTGACTTGGGATTATATTGGTAGAATAGATGATAGTAGCCCTTGTAGAACAATGGCGCTGCGATTCAAAATCATTACACATGATCTTAGAGTTCAAATCATTCATGGAAAATCCTTTTCGTAGGATGATCTACACTAGTAGGGTGTCAAAACACATTAAGCCTACCCTAATGCACACAATCCCTAGTTGCGTCGTAAAGCAGAGGACACATTTTTCATTATATTCTACGTAAAACAATAGGAAGATCTATGATTTTTTTTAAAGATAAAGGGATTGAAATTCATTTTCAATACTGACCATTTGGATCTTGAGAGTATTTTGCAGCAACGCCGATCATGCACATTCAAACATATTAAACCCAAGTCCATCATGAATAAATATTAATGAAATTAAATAGATACATACACAAAATAAAATATACCATTCATCCAATGTTTAACGGGCTGAAAATGATAGGCTGTTCTATAAGCTTCACGGCTAACCATGGTGCTGGATTTGGATGCTTTGACAGTCGACAGACTAACTTCATCCCAGGCATGGTGAGAGGCTTGCAAGCTGCGGATGAGTAAAACTAAAATAAACAGGCAAAGCAGCGAGGAACTCTTTCCGATTGCCATGAATCGCTTACCGACTCAAACAAAATTCTTACGAGAATAGATTGCAAGTGGGAACAAGCTAGGATATACATATATATATATAGTAGATTAGATTGCAAGTGGGAGCAGGATA
This sequence comes from Larix kaempferi, assembly GCA_027924585.1. Taxonomy (NCBI): domain Eukaryota; kingdom Viridiplantae; phylum Streptophyta; class Pinopsida; order Pinales; family Pinaceae; genus Larix; species Larix kaempferi. The sequence goes on from BSBM01000093.1 coordinate 34,682,351, forward strand.
ATATATAGAGAGTAGAGTTGATCGAACAAAACCTTACGTCAGTATATTGCAAGTTGATCCCCAACTCGCACGTGAGAGTAACGTAACGACGACAGTCGTACGACAGAGTAACGTAAGGAGAACAGGCATGACTCATTCCAAAGAATTCTTATCCGTTCATACTGACGAAAAGCAAACAGAGCATGCTCTGAAATTTCAGTGGGGAGACTCGAAACCCAAAACAAACTCTTTTGGAAATAAAATTAGCGAGAATGTTAGGAAATGTAGCTTGCTTTTCTTTATAAGTGGTTTTTGCACACGGATTTGGCACATGGTTTTGGATATATGAATTTGCAATCTAGGTTTTCTGCGTAAGATGTGAGATGCCACTTTCAACTAGAAGGTAGTTTCCAGTTATTTGTTTTGTTTTTAGAGTGAGGAGTTAGTATAGGAGTTATATGTTTTTGTATTTTGGTTAAGAGTTGGTTTAGGAGTTATGTGTTTTTTTGGTAGGTTCTTCCTCTATGACGTGGGAGTTGTAGAGTAAACTTAAGGAAGTTTCCTTTTAACATCTTTCTATTAGGAATAGTAGGGTTTAGTAAAGGGAGTTCTTTTATTTGACATCGTTGCAGCTTAGCATAAGCAAAATTTGACATGTAGCTAGAGGAGAGAGCTCCTTTGGTTACAATTTTAGTATTTATATGATATTTTTTAAGATTATAAGAAAAAAAGTCATTTTTTGCTAGCTCATTCATTAAGGTGTGGGTTTGGTTAGCAAAGCCACTTGGGTTCAAATCCAATTAGTTGAGGGTTGGTGTGGCCTACGCACAAGTGTGATCCTTGGGTGATTTTGACAACATGTTTTCTTAGACCAAAGGCCACTCCCGTAGATTCTAGCAAAAAAAAAAAAAAAAGATGATAAGAAACAAATGGACGAATGTTAGAATTGCTATCAAATTTTGTTAGAGAAGGTTACGGTTGTTATAAATTTGTTTTAGTGCTTATGAATGTTTCACATGCAACTTTAATGAAAACCTAGGATAAGTTTAAGTGTCTATATGAGGCAACGTTCCTAGTTAATAAGTTATTTTTGAAAATGAAACTTTACAATCTCATGACGAAGGAAGGGAATAAGATGGTTGGATATTTCATAGCTTTTAACTCACTTGTAAATTAGTTTGAATTCATTGGAAGCAAAGTGAGGGAGGAATAGAGATGCATAACTTTGTTGAGTAGTTCCATGGATTTATGGGGGAATCTCACAGTAATTATAACTAGCATTGCAAAGGATAATCAACTCAATCTTGATGATATTGTGCTTCGATGCAGGAGCACTTGGCTCAGGGATGCAAACACCCACATAAAGGAAGACTCGGGAGATAATATCGACCATTCAATCATATGTGTGGATGGAAAGATCATGCTTGACATACAAGAGAACAAAACAAAGGAGAATGCACAATGAAATAATAGCCATTAATGAGGTTTGAGTGAATTGATCTCCACCATTCATGGGGTGTTCCCCGATTTAATCATAGTCGTTCGTGGGAGGTTTTGTTTGGGTCATACATGCAAGGGAGACATGCGTGAATGTTGTAGAATCAACACCAAAAGGTGAAAAGAGCATGAACAACTCAAACTTACACTAGTCTTCTGCCACATTTTTGTTTTAACACGAATGGCCAGGATTGTCCCCATCTTGTGCAAACGGTTAGATCTACGTCTTAGATATAATATTGGAGTGACCACATCAGATTTAATTCGGATAGCTACCACATTATGAGGGCATTAAAGAAGAATCCCGGCTCTACTATCTAACAACCCTATTTACTATACAGATTTCAAAGCTAATTGGATGAACAATGTCACGTCCCCTCCTGTCGATCCAACGCAAGGAAAGGAACGGGACACCAAAATATGGGATTTTACAAAAATTAGCCCTATTCATCATGTACAAATTCACGGCATTACATATAAAATGCATATGTGTGTAGATACAAATCAAATAAAACATGCACAACGGAATAAAACATCATCCACACACATTTCATATGCATTCAGCATATCAATAACAGTCATCAAATTAAAATTGTAGAATTAAATACACATAGAGAATACTTGTCTTGATTATGAATTTGTCCCAAGCAACTAGCTATGTCGTTGCAACGTTCCACCCAGCCATAGGCCAGTCGTGTTCATCAATCTCTCAACACGACTGCCACCCCCGAGCTGGGCATGATTTCTACAAGGAAAGGGAACACTCAAGCTCATGCACAACAAGATGCTCATCAGATCTAAGCTAAGCTAGCCTATAGTTGGGTTTATCAAGCCAGATTTGAACCATCTATTTTTGGATGCTTGCACTCAAGCTCAAGCCAAAGCAATGGATACCCATAACCCATACCCCAACATACTCTTTCTACACATAGCCAAAACAATGGTTGGGCATGGATAAACGATTTTACAAAGGGATTTCCAAAACAGGGTTCCCATTGGCTCTCCCAAATCGTGGCTCACCCAAAATGAACTGTGGAAAGGGGAATTCGACCACGGGGAGAAAAACCAATTTCTCCCACAAGTTATGATCATTCCAAAAGGCCAAAACGGCCTCAATGAAACCCCAAACCGAGCTCCCTTCCTCCCAACAGCTCCGCAACATAAAAGCGCCATTCTCCCAGCTAGAAAACAATGAAAAACCAGAAAAACGTGGAGGGAAAACACCCAAGAGCTCCCAAAATGTGAGAGAGGAAAAACTGATGGATGAAGAATGGATTGGGGAGAAAATTTGTGGCTCTTTTCTTGCCTAGGAAGCCAAACACGTTTTTCTAAAACTGATGACTTTCCCATACCCAAAATTGGACAGCCATACCTCTCCATTCCCCAAGGCATTAACTACCTCAACCAAATCTTAGAAGAAATAAATGATTGGCTACAAAGGTCAACATGGGTAGTTGAAGGTTCATGGGTTCTCTCATTGACACTTGGCTTGACTTGATTGGCTCCAAGGGTTTGAATATTTCCCTCCCAATTCATTGTAAAGATCATGCCCCCATACTCTTGTTGCATTGCATTGCATAGCTAGTTGTGGGTATTTTATTAAAATGCATATTTACATGATATTTGTAATTCCATTGTGTCTGGCTAGCATGCAAACCATATGCATCACTAAATCAATGGTGGGGCCTTGCCCTTGAGCTCCTCACCACGATTTTATAACAATATTACATCATTTACATTTTAATGCAATGGGTCAAAATCGGGATATTACAACCAAATTCTTGGTGAAATTTTAGAGAAGAACCAGCATAACAAGTGTATATCCATGAATCAAATACCATTAGATAACTAGCAGAAATTAAAAAAAAAATGTAACCAAGGAAAATAATCGCTACTTACCTAATCGATGACCACCTTAACCAATTTGCATGTAGGCCTTGTCCTCCTTCAATCACCAACTCCTCTATCCACAACAACAGTTGGGGGGACAACTCTCCACCCAACCAACCCCTAACAGAAGCTGAGGCTCCCAAGCCCTCAACAATTAACACTATGCCAAATCTAGGTAAGATCTTAACTAATTTCTCTATCAATCTCTATACAACAAACTCTACCTCCTTAGCCTTCTTCCCTACATGTGCAAAAAACAAGAAACAAGCAACCAAGCTACAAACCCAAAATAAACCTGCAACAAGACTAGAGAGCCCCTACCTCTTGGCCTTGCCCCCTTTTATAACCTAATTTTCATATTTTACTCAACTTCCTGATTGTTGCATGGAGGACACACTTGTGACCCATGCATCTAAATTAATTTATAATGCATGTATTCATTTTTATTTTTACTTTTCAATTGACCTTTTTACAACTACCATACGTTTTGTGCATGTGTGTGTGTGTATAAGGATGGGGTGTTAGATACTCCCCCCTTTAGGAAAATTCGTCCCGAATTTATAACCTCATACCAACAAGTTCAAGACTTACTCAATCAATTTTGTAGACAATAGGTACTATAGGTATCTAATACTATTTTGAAGATGAGAGATTTATACATATGGGCATGACACATAAATTTCTCACCCACACTAATACAATCATGGTGCCCTAAATTACAACATGCTTTTGATTAATTTCTTGGGTGTTTAATATGCAATCAATCATACAAATTATGCATCAATCTCATTACGCACTAAAGCATCAATCAAGTTCAATAGAGAAAAAAATAAAAATAAAAGTACACATTCATGAAACTCTTTCTTTCCTTACTCACCCTCTCCTTGAGAACCATACCATCTGCCACCTTCATAATCCTCCTTGCCAACTTCAGATGATCCCACTCACCATGGCACAATCCCTCTACTATAACATGTCCAAATATCATACAATAGGCATCATAAGCTTCCTAAGAAGTTTTCATGGTTTATCCACCCTCCCCACTTCCAGTAAATGTGTGTCCTCATCGGAATTAACCGAAATCTGGGCCTTATCATTATTAACTGGCATCTGGTTACTAGTGCCCCGATCCTAATATAGGAATCATTATATCCCAAGAATCTCGAAAGGATAGCCTATACTCCCTCTGTATACACCCATAAGGCACTAGCCCCAGGCATTGGAATTCCTTCTCCATATGTGTCCATACTAGCTAGAATACCTCAAGCCATGGAGTTCCGATAGAAGAGCTAAGTATTGTTGGCATATAGTTAATTGTTGAGTTTGTCCCCCATCCCATAAGGTGTTTGTAGTAGCCATTCTCATTCGTGGTTATGGGCCCCCACAAAATCCAAAAATAATTAGCCTTTGTAGGCTCCTTGAGTGGATCACCTGAAACAAGCTTCCACTCACCACAAATGAACAATGATTAGTAGTTATCATGAAATCCATTATGAATAATAAAGCACTAAAATTGGTTATTATGTGTAATCACAAGTTAACATTTTGCAATAAAACATATCATAAACCATCATCATGGAATAACATGCCTCATAACCATATTTTACTTATTACAAAATACAATATAAATTTATTTAGCATACCAAATCACACGAAATATTAATCCATGATATCATCAACCATATGTCGTGAAGGACCATCATGAATTAACAACATATTATAAAATAAAGTACCACACTGAATATCAACTTGAAGTAACAACATATCATACACTATCACCAGTCACCAAATATCATGATGAAGCAAAAAAGTACCATACTGAATATCTACATGATATAATAGTGTGGCATATGTCACTCAATACCATGGTGGAGCAATAAAATATTGTATTGAATGTCAACATGAAATATTAAGCATCATACAGAGTATCAAGCACCCAAGTCAATAAGGAAATTCGCGACGCATGGAAGCAATGAAATCTTTCTCTAATATTTACTTACAAGATTAAATTTAATTGTATAAGTGGTAATTCTTGTTGAATGTTGGGAAGCCTTGCAAGAGGCTTACCATCATCATCATCATAATATATGATTAAGATATAAAATTACTATTTCAAGTACCGTTATGTTTTTTTAAAGTCGACATGTAAGCGTTACCCAATACTTGACAACATCTTTATCATAATAGGTTGTAAAGCTCCTCGTCACTCTTGTGCAATAATATATATATCAAAACTCTTATATATGGTTATGAATTTTGGGGTGCAATCTCTCTAGAGAATCATGGAGAAGGATAGAACAAATCCAAAAGTGTTTCATAACTTATCATCTCAAAATTAAAGGCAATACACTTTATCATATCATCCTCATAGAAGCAACTCTCTCCCCCATTGAGAGCATGGTTATGACTAGATACCTAACATACAAGATAAGGAAAAAAACCTGGGAGGCAAGAGGGGATTCCTAAGATTTCTTCAAACTACAATAAAAAACATATATGGTTTAAGTAAGGTTGGCAAAAAGATGTCAAATCTTGACTAAATCAGTGGGGAGTCTATTATAAATATTGCACTTTTTAAAATTAATATGTAAATATTCATGTGTACATAACAACATCTCTATCATACTAGATTGTAGAGCATATTTGATAACCTTGAAATATTAAATGGCCTTTCTTATTACTACATTCGACAAATATTATGTATACAAATTAAACCAAAACCTTATAATTTTATAAAAAAGTACACATCCTTTATTAATCAAGCCCTTTATGAGCAATGTGAGCTCTATGTATAACAAATTCGAAACATTGAAGCTAGAGCTTCATAGTTTATAAAAATATATTTTTGAATTAAATGAATTATGATATTTTATGATAATGAACATAGTATGAGTCTCATAGCGACTGAGAATATGTGCTTTTATTAAGATCATATTGCCACAGCCACGACATGCACCCACTTTTTCGATGGTCTGTCGGGATGTGCGGCACTGCTTGGAAGCTTCCCGAGGGCTTGGCCAACTCGGGCGCAATCTCCAGTGGACTACGCCTAACTAACTCAACGGAAATTTCAACACTTAAACAATTTTATGCTTATCTCCTATAAATGTTTACTTAGCACGTTTCCTACTTAGCAGCTTATAGTAGCATTCATTTACACAATTGCATCAAGTAAATAAACCATCCATACATTCATCCACAGATTATACAAGTAAACAGAAGACACATATGGGTGGGGGCGCAAAAATAGCCTACCCCCTGTAAACAATTCATATAAGAGAACCGATTTACAATAATAGAGTTGTCGAACCGGGTAGAGCTCCTGGTGTGCGCACCAATTGCCAACACACCAAAATTACAAAGATTACAAGAAGATTGAGTTGTCCCCTCTCAAGGGCGCCCAACTCTGTGACTATTGACTGCCTACGATTCCCACAAATGCTATTGTTGAAACTGTCACTATGCTGACCCAATGAGTGTGCACATTTCTGCCTAACTAACTACACCCCTCTCTGCAACCCTGTTGCGTTTATGGGCCAACTGTGTGAACTGTACAAATCCTTCTACATTGTTCCACACCTTGCTTCTTGAATCCTACGAAAACAGACTGTGCACGAAGGCAACAGAGCTTGGACAACCTCCCTAGCTCTGCGGATCCTTGCCTTGTCCGAAATTCCTTGGTTTCCTTCTTTGTTTTGGCCTTAGCCTATATATATGGTGTTGTGTGGGAGGGTGCGACCCACCTTGGGCACACCCTTGCTTGGCGCCCATGCTAACCTCCCGCCGACATACCATTTGGAACGACTTTGGTCCAAGTCTTTCGTAATACAAGCGTTCCGGTCCGTTTTGTTGGGCATTGTCCCCTTGTCTTCCAACCCAAGCTGTCGAGCTTCCAACCCGCATTCACTGTCGCGCTGGCAACCTGCGTTTGCTGTTGAGCTTCCAATCCGAGTTCCCTTGTTGGCTCCCAACACGAGCTTACTGCCTGGCTCCCAACACGAGCTCACTGTGTGGCTCCCAACCCGAGCTCATTTCCTGGCTTCCAACCTGAGCTTGTCTGGGCTCCGAACCCGAGCTCTCCTGGGCTCCGAACCTGACTTCGCTGGTAACGTCTTCGCCTGTTACGCCTAAGTGTTGGTATCTTGGGCACTTGCTCCATGGATGTGTGGGTGCTTGATCCGGTGCGCCACAACTCCAACACAAAGTTTGCCTGATGGTCCAAATGAGCGCTCGATCTTCCGTTCACACCAACATGCCGAGGTGCCACACTTCATGGGCTTGCCAAGCTCCATTTTGCTAAGTGTGGGCTTCTTTGGTGGGAGTGTGCCCATGCTCGGTCCACACACTCGTTTGTTTGGTCCATTCACTTGCCTTCTCGCTAAGTCCCATGCAACTGACGTCGTTTTGCCCAACCAAGCGCCCAAGCCAGCCTCTTGGGCGAAAGTGCAGACTCCCATACAAGTGTGGGTATTGTGCTAATAACGTAGCCATGACACATACACCCTTCACGATTCAATAAATAACCTATATCTCAATCTATCTTAATAACAAACTTAAAATTGAAAAAACACCCTCACAAGTGAATGAATAATAACTCATATCTCGATCTTTACAAGTGACTTTGCATCTATACTTTTAAGCAAATTTAACATTGAAGGAAAGTCCAAAACGGAGTATGTTATGAATCTCTTACCCTTAGTAGATTATAAGGAGATTTTTTTAATGGGAAAATGATTATCCCTTTAATCTTCGAGATTATTGAATTTTGACTATTGGTACTTATGAGAAAATGAGATATCCTTTTAATATAGAAAACCTGATTATTTGAGCTTTCACATAGAATAGAATCTACAACTTTTGAATCCATCTAAACTTGCGCCACACAATACCCCACACTCACTAAAAGCATAAAGTTTACCACGCAGCATAAACAACAAAAGTAAAGGCATCACGAGCGGTTTCATACCCTGATAGAGAGCTATAACCCATTATCAGAACATGATGAACTTAAGGTTATTTAATCGGTACAACGTTCACAAATGGTGGGAATTTGCTAATCCAAGATTTATTATTTTAATAAAAGTAACAAGATATATTATTTTAATGTAAGTGTCATGTTAAAATGTTGAGCAAGATATATTATTTTAATGTAAGTGTCATGTTAAAATGTTGAGCAAGTTATTTCGGAAACTAAGTTTTAAAAATAAACGAGTTCGAATCCGTAATAAATAGACTTTAGTATCCGGGTGGGTCCATTATGAACGGATGCAGGTAAAGTATATAAGCGGTATGTGATCGGTCTAGTCCTTTCTTCATAAAATTCGGCCTTTTCAAACGACGAAGGAGGTTGAGTGCCTTTTGGCAATAGATCTTTATGTAACAACCCTATTTGTCAATGGAACAACCCTTAATATATATATATATATATAATTATGTGACCGTGGGTACCAAACCTATGAGCTGGGGCCAGCCTTAGTGTTGGCCACGACGTAATTAACGGGAGTACGGCCATCACCGCAGTCCCACGAGTTTTTTCTGGGGTGCAGTTTGCACACTACACCTCCCCCACAGGAATCAGCACTGGGCTTCCGTCAATGCAACCATCAAGGCCCATCGTTGGCTCCTCACCTCAACCCAACACTAATATATATATATATATATATATATATAACACGCTCTTCTACTAACAATGAAGTCGAACGGCATTAGAGAACGTGATAGACAAAATGTTGTCACAACAATTTCGCACCTTTGAGTGTGGTTCAACGTTGTTCAATTGAGATTGTGGAAGTTTTATGATGATGTTTGATAAATAGTACACACATACGTTCTTCTTTTTTTTTTGGGTGATCTCGTTGAAAAATGAGATAGTATAAAAAATGTTGAAATAATGATTTTATTACTTGAATTGAATAAATTTTATTTATTTATTTTATACTTCGTATAAATTGTTCTAAAATTACTACAAGAAATGTGTCAACAAGCATTACCTAAAATTACTACTAGAAATGTGTAAAAAAAGCATTACCCCTTATGTGTCCCCCTTTCATAATGTCATTTTTCAACACACCCATGTGGTAAAAATACTATGCAATATTTAGATACCTAAGAATACCTCCTGATCGAAAAATTAGGTGTTGTAGTTGAAATTACAGTAAAAAAAAATGACAATTTAACAAGAGCCTGGTAATGTGTCTAAATCACAAAGTTGTCTCATTCATTGAGTGATTTGAATTGTACAGTGGTAGAATTTTAGTGTGCTTAATGGATGGTTCACGATGCATATGTAGTGAATTAGTAGACCTCACTCTAGCGTATACACCACTTCTTTTTCAATAACTTTATATATTCAATCCCCGCGCAATTTTCACGTGGGCTGAACCACTAGCTAGATACCTATGTATTTGTAGTGTGGAGGATGGTATGTACAAGGAATTCACAAAGTATTTGAATAGAGTATGGATGCAGCGATCCATGGCCAATGAATACTATAGGAAGGCCATGGAAATCAAACCTTGCAATCACCAACCATATAGAGTTTGTTTTGGATGAGCCCAATGTAACAACCCTATTTACTATATAGATTTCAAAGCTAACTGAATGATTGAATTCTTGGTAAAAATTTAGAGAATAAGTATTCTATCAAGTGTATCCATGAATCAAATACAATCAAATAACTAACAAAAATTAGAAAGTGTTGTAATCAAGGAAAATAATCACTACTTACCTGATCGACAACCACCTTAACCAATTTGCATGTAGACTTTGTCCTCCTTTAGTCACCATCTCCCCTATCCGCAACAACAGTTGGGGGGAAACTCTCCACCCCAAGACCTTAACTCATTTCTCTATCAACCTCTGTATGATAAACTCTACCTCCTTAGCCTCCTTCCCTATAGGTGCACAATAAATGGAAACAAGCAACAAAACCACAAAGCCAAAATCAACTAGCAAGACTAGAGAGCCCCCGCCTCTTGGTCTTTCCCCCTATTATTACCTAATTTTCATATTTTACTCAACTTCCTAATTGTTGCATGGAGGACACACTTGTCACCCACGTTACATACTACACGTTGATTTGGGGGCAATGAATTTGGTGGAGAACGTGGCATCATGGGAGAATAATCCGATGCATTTTTAGAGAATCCATTAATTCTTTGTAAGGATCGACATGGCTGAGAGAGAGTCTAGAATGTTGGGGAGAAGGTAGCTTTGGTTAAGAGTAGAAAAATGGGAGAGTCGTGAAAAAAAGAAGGATATAAGAAGTAGTGAGACAAGGTTGTGATTAAGAAGGAAGCCGAGGTGAACAGAGAAGCCAGAGAAGCGGTGAGGAAGCTGCGACAAAGAGAAAAGAAGAATAGAGGAAGACAGGTCGAGGAAGGATGAGTAAGGAGGAAGAAATAAAGAGAAGACCATGTCATAGGTAATGATGTGTGAGAACCCGAGAGAAGGAATTGTTGTGTGATTTCTCTATGAACATGGGAGAAGGAAGTTGGGTAGAGTTGCAGGTGGAAGAGGTGAATAAGATAGCTCCAACTACCATTGGGTATAGGTTGTTGAAGAAGTTAAGGATAGCTCCAACAGAGGAATTTGGGTAGAATTATGCAGAGGAGAAGAAGCAAACCCATAGAGGTTTGAAGGTTTGGGACAAATCCAACAAGAGGTTGAGTAGAGTTGTCTAGAGTGAGAGAAAACCCAGTTGAGTGTTGAAAGTTGTAGGAAAAATTGAGTTATGCAGAGGAGGTGGAGAAGACAACAGTTCTAGTAGAGGAGGTTGGGTAGAATTGTTGAAGGAGGAGATTAATTGAAGAAGTTAAGAAGTGGGTATTCATGAAGTCAACTCCAATAGGAGTTTGGGTAGAGCTGGGAGTTTAAGGAGAAACTGCACAATGAGAAGGTCTAGAGATGAGTTATAAGAGGCAATTGAAGGTTGGAAGTCTCAATAGAAGGAGGTCAACTAGGAAATAATGGCACCAACAGAAGTATGTGACACTTTAAGGAAAACAATGGTCAAGTTGGAAGCTTGGGAACCAACTCAAGCGATTAAGAAACCCTTGGACCATGATAGGTTGATTAATATTCTAATGGAAGAGAAAAGAACCCTCATAATGGGTGAGTCTAAGATGATTAGTGAGTAGATTGGGAAAAGGATGGAAGTGTTAGAGAAACCAAGGAAGCCATGTCATGTTAGGACCTATAGAATGAAGGATACAGGGGAGAAGTAGATAATGGAAGAAGACCTCATAGTGGGTGAGGAGGAATATGAAGATGATGAAGATGAGTTTGAAGATAGTGAGTTGTAAGGGAGTGAAGATGAAGATTAAGGTTATGATGATGAAATTGAAGTATATGCACCAGACGAAGGTGAAAGCATAGATTACATTCCTAGGGAAACGTCAAATTTCTTGATGAATAGTGTTGATGAGGTGATATTTTTTTAGGATTATGAAGAAGATAATGATGATGATGTTGAATTTATTGAGTAGGAGAAAGGAGATGATAAAGGCTTGGAGGATGTACACAAGGAGGAATTCAAGTCATTTGATGAATGTGCAAGTACATACACAGAGGAAGAATAAAGAAACGAGGGTACAAGGCCACATGTGAAGAAGATTACCATATCGTTGTCATGGAGAATGAAGAGGATAGTCAAGTTGTTGAACTAGAAGTGAGATTTGATGAATATGCTGAATATTTTGAAGATTTGGGATAAAAACCCTGAAGTTATATTTATTGATGAAGAAGAAATGTTGAAGGATGTTACTTGGAGAACACAATGAAGTGGGAGGTGAATTAGAGTGCAAAAATGAAGATAAGGATACAGAGGAGAATGTTGAATGTACAATAACAAAGATTAAAGGGAAATGAGGTAAGGAGGTTTCCTATGAGGAAGAAGTGGACACAAATATACAGACAAAAGAGGTTGGAGCAGAGGAAGAAATGAAGTGGGAGACATTAGATCTCTCATGTTATGATGATGAAGGTGCAATGGAAATAGTAAGTAGCATTGGTAATGCTAAAAGTAAGGAAGTAGATAGCGGTGTAGTCATTGCAAGTGAAATTCAAAATATTGTTGAAGACAATAATGATCTAGAAGAGGTCAATTTCCATGAAGATAGACATAAGTGAAGATGAGCAACAATATTTGGAATTCCCACTAAGAGTAAAATGGGATGACAAAAATTACGAAGATGATGTTGCGGAGGAATATATGCATGAGATTAAGTAGAGATAGAAGCTAAAATTGGAGATGAAGCTGATATGATGAAGAAGTATTTGTTGATGAAGATGAGATAATGAAGATCAACAAGGAGATGAAGTTTTTGATATATTTTTGAATGGAGAAGACAATTGATTAGAGGTTATGGATAGTGAGGAATATGATGTGGTTATTGAATCAAAGGAGGATGAGAAATTTGCAATGGTAATAGAGGTTGTAGAAGAAGATGAATACAAAATAGGAGTGATGGCCTTAAGAGCCATGGAAGATAAAGGAAGAACAAGGGAAACTACCATGAGTAGGTATGCAGTGGAAGGATCTACTATCATGAAGGATCATGGGTTAAGTATGAGGAAGGAATCAATGTGGATGATGGACCAAAAGAGAATATAAAGACTACCTTAGTTGCAGTCGAAGAAGTGGATGACAAGAATGCAACATTAGAATTTGCATGTGAAATAGTCCAAGTTGATTGAAGAGAGACAAACATAAGCATGAAGAAGGAGTCCCTTATTTTAATTATCAATTTAAATGTTTATGATTGTGTAGGTACTAGAATATTACTGAAAATGAAGAAGCCGATAAAGGACACTCTATTAAGGTGTTGAATTTAACAAGAAGCATAATCAAACTAAATATAGTGGAACATAAATTTGGTCATGGGAAATTTGAAGCAACAAATAGAGAAAAGATGGAGGAGGAAATTGGTGTTAAATATATGCTAAAATTTGAGGAACCTTATAGTGGAATGTTGAAGGTATGATTGTTGATGGAAACACTAAAGCAACGAAGGTGGAAGAAACTCATGTAGGGTACCATGAACAAGTACCAAGCTAATACACCAATAGCAACATTCAAAAGGAAGTTGGTGAAAACCTAAAGGGTAAGAAATTTTTGAAAATTGCATAATTAGATGAAGAAAATTATTTTAATGAAGAATTTATCGAGGAAAGTAATAAGTATATTGATGAAGAGTGTAAATAATGTGATGATACTGCTGACGTGGGAGACGAAGTGGAGATAGATAAGCCTCCATGCCTAAAGAGAAATTTAAGGGGATCTACTGAAGATATTCTTATGATGTGGAGTCCCGGAGAGCTCAAGTATAGGAAACTAATGTTGAAGTGGCAGGAAGTCAATAAGTAGATTAGTAACAGTATCATCGATGATAAGGATGGAAGGTGGCATCAAGTTATGCCTTCACCACAAAGAAAGGAAATTCTGAAGATTTGGATAACAACCCATGGAGTGAAGGGTGTTATATATCATCATGATGATGATCAAGTGAAGAGGAAATTAATAATTGAAAATGAGAACATGTATGGGAAGCATGAGATGACATGGTCGATATAGAGTAAGATTGAAGAAGATGAAGAGAAGCAAGTAATGAGACTTATAGAAAGAGGTGAATAATGATTTGATGGAAAATTCATCATAAAACAATGTAGGTTTAATGTGAAGATTGAATTTGATGTTGTTGATGATGTGGATGACTCTTTAAAGGGAGTTGAGATGGAAGAAATACAAAAGAAAGCAACCCTAGTGGCAACAACAAGCATCAATAACGATGGGAATGAAACCTTATATGTTTCCATGGAAGTTATTGGATTTGAGATGAAAGAGGACCCTATACAGGTACCTAATTTAACTAATTACTTATGTGTTTATAAGTGTGTAGGATCAAAGATTAGCGTTAGCACTACATGGAGTGATTATCAAGGTGATGATAGTCATAAAGCAACAAGATTACCTATTATAAAAGCACAGATGAAAAAGTGAGACATCATGCCAAGGTGTCAGGATTTCGGGATAATATGTGCAAAAGGGGAACTGAGAACGAGCATGTGGCCACAGTGAAGATGAAGAAACCACTACACACTTGGTACAAGGTATGGAATTGTTCCCAGAGAAAAATGCATGAATGGAGTTCAAAATGTGAATAAAATCCTTAGCACGAGGTCATGCTTTTCTGTTACAAGGGGAGACTGATGCAATAGCACTTGACTCAGGGATGTAGACACCTACATAAAGGAATACTCAGGATATGATATTGACCATTCAATAATATGTGTGGATGGAAGGATCAGGAATGATATACATGAGAACAAAACAAAGGATAATGGACAACGAAATCATAGTCGTTGACGATGTTTGAGTGAATTGATCTCAACCATCGTAGGGTGTTCCCCGATTTAATTATATTTGTTCATGGGGTTTCTCTAAGGCTCGATCATGATGTTCCGTTTGGGTCATATGTGTGAGGGAGCCATGCGCGAATGGCGTATATTCAATACCAAAAAGTGAAAAGAGTTTGAACGACTCATATCTACACTAGTATTTTTCCACCATTTTGTTTTAGCGCGAATGGATAGGATTATTCCCATCTTGCGTGAACGGTTATATCTACGTCTTGAATATGCTATTGGATTGGACACATCTTATTTAATTCATCCAATTACCACATTGTGAGGGTGTTAAAAGAAGAATCATGGCCCTACTGTATGCTGGTTTTGGGGCAATGAATTTGTTGGAGATTGTGGCACCATGTGAGAAGAATTCTACACATTTTTAGGGAATGCAGATATTCCAAAGAAGAACACAAAGTGTTTATTGTCGTGCCTTTCCAAAGGTGAGGGAGAAGTTGTTAGTAACTTTCTCATGTCATTCTATTGTATTAAGGAATAACATTTTCTTGTGGATTGTGTTGCTTCATTCAATATGACATTCTATGGATATGGTTTTTAGACTATGAGGAACGATATTTTGGTAAGGTGTTCTTGGGTGATAATTTTGGCAACAATGTTGCAGGTATTGGATTAGTGATTGTTAACACCTAAATTTCATAGACATGAGACATTTTGGCTAATATTGCAAGAGAACATCATCAACATACAACATGCATCTCATCAAAGACATCCTCATCAGATCCACAATGGAAATTGAACTTTATAATGATAAAGTTAATTATTATGGACAACTGTGTGACCTTTGCATCGGGAACCTACGTTGATAGTGTAACTTTCTATTCAACATCCCTCACAGATCCACGCAAATTTTTCTTCAAAAGTCACATGATTGTACCAATGGTAGGATCACCCACCTTCCGTGGCACATTCAAGGCTCATAACAACACTCTTGGCTCCAAAATTCAAGTTGGACTCCTATCATTCCCGGGAGCATTCAGTATCCCCTTTCATGTACTTGGAAACCACTTCATGAGCAAGAGTATTCACATTTGGATCTAGATGTTTCAAGGCCTTCATTATCCTATAAAAGAAAGCCATGGGAATGCATTCAAAGAGAGAAATTTAGAGAAAATTTATGCTACAAGGATTGGTATGATAGCCCATTTTTCAACCCATTTCCTACCACTAGTTGGCATGCAAAGCTCATCTTTCAACCCATTTCTTACCACTAGTTAGCATGCAAAGCATCCTTTCCTCCTTCCTATAAGAAGCAAGAGTTTTTCTCCATTGTTCTAATTTTGTTATCAAGCATTTGTGTGGAAAAAAGGGGCCCTCCTTAAGGTATATTGTTGGCTTCCATTGGAGCCTTCACCTCCTAGGTGACACCATTGTAACAAGCTTTATCATTTGCTTATCACACTCTATCTCTTTATTTTTTCTCAACACTAGTCCATTTTTACTTTTATTTCTTTGTTTGAGTCTTTCTTTGCCATTTGATCTATGGAACACTAACTCACATACACATATTATTTCCTTGTTGTAACCTACAAGGACTAAAAGAGAGATGGCTACTCACCCTTGTGACAATTTCCCCTCAGCAACATTTTGGCAACTCCACTATTCTTTTTGTTTATTTTATCGTATATAGGTTGTCATTTTCTTGATAAATTATTTGGGGAGTCTTGCAGGCTCATACGCTTGCTTTTCATCCCTTCAAAACTTAGGATTTTCAAGCTCAAGGCTTATTTCCACTAATTTTTTAGATAGTGCAGTTCTCGACATCTATTTTGTGCTATTCAGTGTGACTTTCTCTTCAACAATTGTGTTGTTGCATGGAATTCCTTTCATCTACATGTGTGGTAAACTAGTCTGGCCTATGTAACTGCCTTCCCATGCAACTGTGCGACTTTGGTTCAAAAACCGGTGCAACCACACGATATTCCATTAATTTACCTGCACGGAAAAACTGTGCAGCTTGTGTAACTATCTTCCCATGCAACTTTGCGACTCTGGGTCAAAAACCCGCGCAACTGTGGGTCAAAAACACGTGCAGTTGTTTATTTCTTATATTTTGTAGCTTAGTTTCATCACAAATGCAGTTTAAAGGGTTGCCTAATGAACATGAAATTAAATAACAACTCATAAAGTTTTTTTTTCTCTATTAATTAAATTGCATAGCTCAAATAGGGAGTTAAAATTCATTTTTTACATGCTATTAGGAAAAAGGATTTGAGATTTTCTAGGGACCTCTTAGTTCTCACTAGAAGTTGACTACATCATTACATACTTGTTGCTCATAGAAATTGTTAGTTTAGGCATGCAAGATAACTTGCATTAGTTTATTTCTCATTGCTTCTTGCATATTTCTTTGATTTCAAAAAACATAGAATAACTCACTTCTTCACACAAACAAGGGACCTAAAGACTACTCTTTCTCCAAGTATGCTCTTTTCCTTGCGCTCATAAGTGGTATTAGCAATTCAGAACAGGGTGAAAGGTTTGAAATACCTCCCTTATCACATTTAATCCATTCCATAAGCTTGTATTAGTTGTATTTTGCAAACCATCAATTGACACCTAGAGTTTAATTAGAAGGAGTAACAAATTATCAATGTTCACATCTCTTTGCTTTATTATGCTCTTAAGTTAGTTGCAAATTTCACTTTACATTGCTTTCAAACACATGTGTGTATATCCAACTTGAAGCACACACCAAGGGACTTAAAGACTCTTTCTAATCAAGTATGCTCTTCATCTTGCACTCATTAGTGATTTGGATTAATAAAAAATATTGGAAGGTTTGATATACCTCCCTTGTCACACCTTTAATTCAAATTTGGACCCTGATAAAATCAACATCGCATTGTAATTCTCAACCAACTAAAATCCTCCATCAAGGAGGTCAAAAAACAATATTTTAGTTAGTTTAGGATTGATTGGGCTAGGCATCCAAATAATTCCCACCAATCTTATACATTTTTGAAACATAGTGGTTGTTTACTTTTAGGGGACTTATTAAATCCTTCTATAAGAAAGTGTGATCAAACCCAGATAAGGAAGTGTGGTGCCTAAGGATGTAAAATCCAAGGTGCAATTGTTTCTATTTTCCACATTGAGCCACCCAACTCTTTGTGGAGGCGACACTCTACCGCTCAAGGACAAACCCCTTATCTACTTGACACTGATATTTCAGTGGAAAAAACTAGGATCATTACCGAGTGGCATTTGTGGGATGCATTTTCACATGAGTAAGAATTTATTGGATGTTTGAAATGTTACCAGTATTTCCAGAACATAGCCCCAATACCCCTCGTTATAATTGATTATTTCTTACCTTCACTAGTCGTCTTCGGTGGATTCATAACCACTAACCAGAGAACTATTGGAAATCCCAGTGACTATTTAAGAGGAAGGATGTTAAGTCAATCATGGAATATACATTTTTTTCTTTTTATTACACAATATTATCTAAATATAATAAAATAATTAACTCTTGGTATCACCTACACAAAAAATTAAATCAGACCCATACACTTACACCATATTGCATCTGTTATTGTGGTTATCATATTTTTGCATTTGTTCAAATTGTGTTTAATTACCTTCATCCTTAATTTCATTGTATCATACAACCACAACAATTGTGGAACAAAGAACCCCTAGGTATCCTCTCAGGATGCAAGGACGTCCTCGTGTTTAAGGAGGAGTCCCCACACTACGTCCCCATGGACCACTAGGGATACCATCAATACGAGGGAATACTTAAGAAACTGTGATAACAACATATTTTCTTGGATAGATCTTTCTTGCCTCACCTCCAAGATCACATACATCCCCCCGATTTCCACCACCTCCACCACCCCCTCGCCACCTCCTCCACCCCCTCGCCACATCCTCCACCTCTCGATAGAGGTAACAAACAAAAGAAAATGGTTGGTTCATCAGTTCCATTTATGGAAAGTTTAAATATCCCATATTTATCCAAGATAATAAATGACCCCATAAGTTTACACGATGCAGATTGTCTTGGAATGCCCCCCAAAATCCCCTCAAATATTCCAAATTTTGAGGGAAAAGAAGGTGACAATCCAAAAAACCATGTGATTTCATTTCAGCTCTAGTGCTTGTCGATCAGTATAATCGAGGACACCATTCTCCTTTTCCTATTTCATAGAACCCTTATAAATATGGTGGAAAAATGGTATGTCACCTTACCATCTGGGACTTATTCCACTTTTGAGTCCATAATCACCTCCTTTCTCACGTATTTCCATTTACACATATGTCACGATCTAGGTCTGTAGATCCTAACATAATTTTGGAAAATTACCTTGACACACATCGTGGATCATATCCATTAATGGCGTAGGTGTAGGGAACTGTGCAAAATAGACACTGAACCTATATTCTTGTTGGATTGGTTCCTTAAATCACTCCTCACTATGATCACTAAGGATATGGAAACCACTATGCCTAAAACATAACAATAGGAAATACCTAAGGCCCAACATTTCGATTTGATCTATGCTTAGTCCAAGTATTTGTATACGATTATCCCTGAAGCCCCTCGACATCATTCTCTGAACCAAGCTCCTCCAGGAACATCACACTATGCCGATGGGATTATTGGAGCTACTTATCATCAGGGAAACATTTCCTGAACCACAAACCTCTATGCCATACAATGTGCCAAAATAGTACCCGTCAGCACCCCCAACATCGATGGCCCCTAAGACAGTTCCAAATCCTTCGTTTGGACAAATGGTGTATGGACCATATATTTGTTCCCAAATCAAGTCAGACACAACTTTATCCACCATCTCAAATGGAACCACAAGCTCCTACATCAACTTCTTATGGAGAACCCAATCCATATCTCCCCACCCCCATCTATAATTCATACTTCCCGTTGCTTGGTCCACTTGGATCTCACCCCATGACTCATGTGAGGGTTAACCTGGTACAACCTTCTCTCGCACACCAAGATT
Source organism: Larix kaempferi (assembly GCA_027924585.1). Taxonomy (NCBI): domain Eukaryota; kingdom Viridiplantae; phylum Streptophyta; class Pinopsida; order Pinales; family Pinaceae; genus Larix; species Larix kaempferi. The sequence continues at coordinate 34,702,111 of BSBM01000093.1, forward strand.
AGCGGTTTGAGTATTTAAATGCAACTAATCCTCCTAATTCATAGAATCAAGGGAAGAAGAAAGGAAATAATAGGTAGAAGCAACAATAAGGGCTACCAAGGGGGGAATCCCCCTCCCCAACAAAACCAAAACATAGGAAATCAGACTAAGGGGACTGTTGTAGTCTAGGGGATTGCATCGATTAATAGTAGCACATCATACTGATATAGAGAAAGAGTCACATCCATACATTACATCATACAACCATAAATGAGAGTAAGTGGGACAACGAAAACAAGCTTTATATTATTGGAACCAAAGCAGAGTACAATGTCAGTGCATAGATATATTCTGATGTTGTCTCTACAACCTATTTATACAAATTACATATAGTTATTCAGTTACAGTTACCAGTCGGTCGACTAACCGACCGATGGCTTCGAGCCAACCATAGTCGGCAGAGGACCTAATCGACTCATCGGCTAGGCTCCTCCAACATCTCCCCCACCAACAAAACGATTCTTCGTCCTAAAGAGATCAAAGTTATAACTGAGAACTGAAGAAAAAATGATGGTATCTGTTGTTTTATACGGTTGCGAACTGGTGGAGGTGGTTGTTGGTGTTGAACTGACACATGATGCTGCAATGGCTGGAGTTGAAGAATCAAGGCATAGTTTGAATTCCTCCCATGTATGAGAAACTGTCTACATGTCAACACTTAGTGCAGTGAGATCGAAAAGTCAGGTGATCTTAACGGGGATAGTCAAATGTTTAATGTTGCAAAGGTCAGTTCTTAAGAGTAAATGTTGCTAGCCGGCCTCCTGTTGGAGATTGTCGTTTTGTGGACTAATGGATTCAACCTCTACATTAGCACTCTGAGCTTGAGTAACCCACTATTATTTTCTTTTTCTTATAATTCATTTATTCGACTTTGCTCCATTTGGATTTGTTTTTCAAGATATTGGAGAGTGTCGGCATCAGGGATGGATTTCTGTTGGTATATTTGTGCTAAAGTTGTTTGTATCCTTCCCGTGTCGATAAAAATTTGACCATAGTAGCTATACCAATTAGTGAGAACAACAGTATACTTCTATTCCTGGTGACCATATTCTTTGAGCTGCTTATGGCGGTCAAGAAATAACTGGTATTGATTGGAAAGTAGAGAGAAGGTATGCTTGATATCATCTTGGTCTTTCTGTCGAACAACGTCTTATACAATGAGACCAGGGACCCGACTAAACTGGTGATTTCTGCTAATGGATTCTTGGATGAGGGTCCTTGAAGAGTTGGTGCAACTAGGAATATCATCTCTTGACAGGTTTGTAGTACCTTGGCCTGTTCTTCTTTCATCCTGTCAACCTTGTGTTTATATTTTGACCAATGTTTTTGTTTTTCCCCATGGATGGCATCCAGAAGTTTATTTAGCTCATGATCCTTAGATATTGAAGGATCAAATGTAACCGACGGTTCTTCAGGATCCTTTGTAGGTTTTATTTTTTCCTTGGTTGGATTCTTCTTATTCTGTTTAGTCTTCTTTTTCTGTGACCCATCAGCTGGGGAAATACTGGGAGTCATGGTTGATGATGGTGGTGTAGGTGATTTTGGTGGAATAGGGGAATTAGGTGAGGTGGTCATCTCAGGAGGTGTAGTCAATTGAGGAAGACCAGTCGACTAAGGAATGCCATTTGGTTGTGATGTAACAGTTGAATCAAGAGGGGGGTTTAACTCAGGAGGAATGGATGGCTTGTGATGAACAATCAAGTTAGCAGGCAGAGTCAACTCAGGTGAAACAATCGGCTTAGGGTCCAATGACTTATTCATAGGAATTTATGGAGGAGTGGATGACTGAGGGACATCGTTTAACTTTTCCAAGGTAGGTTCTTCTATTGGTGTATCATGAGTAGTAGGTGACTATGACAGTTTTGGGTTGTCAATGCGTTCAAAGCAAGTAGTAAAAGTGGGGAGAGGCGGTGGGTTCCCTGGAGCAACAAAGGATTGTTAATTCAGGGTTACTCCTGGTGGGGACAATACAAGGATGTCAGGTATTTTGGTAGCATACTGGATAATTCATGTGGCAACAATAGTTTTCCAGTGCAAAAAGAGATTGGGAAGATCGATGACAAATTTGTGGAAGTTAGGATCTTGCATAAGACTAGGTCGCGACGAGGTAGTTTCCTCGATGAAATTCGGAGATAGGGGAGGTGAATTTTCAAGAACATGAACAAGGTCGTTGGCTTGTATTGGTTTACTAATTTTGGCCTTCTTTGTTAGTGTAGAAGTTACATGTGCCAAGGTAGCACGACTTGCAAGAAGTTGGTCGATGTACTCGTCGGAAGCGATGTGGCGTGCAACTGCATTACAAATAATATGTTCGTCCTCCTCATGGAGTTCTTGGATTTCATATTCATTTGGCGCATTTAGTACCATCATGCATTTTTCAGACCCTTTGGATTTGAATAGATGTTGTTTATTGAAAAGGGTTGCAGCTACTATACCAAGTTGTTCTTTAGTGATGTCGGGCTCAAACTGTTGCCCGTCTAGAACATCATCATCGGTAGTTTCTACCAATGAATCATCGTGATCCAGTTGGTTAGTCTGCTTTGTTTGCTTGCACTGTTTGGGCAGGGGAATAATGGCGAGAGTATTTTATTCTTTTTCAGGTGGCCCAAATATTTGGAGATAAATCCCTTCCTCGTAAACTTCTTCCTGTTCACCATCAGTGAAGGGTTCTTGTAGTTGGTCTAGGAACTTCCATGTTGACTCAAGTATTTGGTGTACAATGTTCAACTTAGTAGTGACGTCTGCAAAAATATCTTGCATAGAAGGGTAATAGTCTAACTCGGTGGCATTACTTGCAGTGCCTTGCATATATGAAACTTGGGTATAGTCGAGTGCCAACTGAATGTGAACAGTCAGTGGCAGACTGCGGCGAACTTGTTGCAGAACCCGCCACTTTGAGCATGTTGTTTTAAGGACTTGAAACTAATTTTCAAGCCACATCTTGGCTAATGTGGGTCCTTGACTGCATCCGTGAGGTTGGAAAGTCCAAAACTTGTGCATTGCTGCTGGTTATTCTTCAGTAAAGGAAGTGTGACCGATTGGTGTAATTCGGTACATTGATATCCATATTAACAAGGAGGGATATCGAATCGTCGAACCATTTTCTTGACATTTTTCATAGGTCGACCGAACTATCCCTACTAAATAGTCTTCCCAATTAAATAATTTTCCTTCCACCACGACTGCTATGACAACTTTCAAAATATCAATTCGGATTCGGAAGGTCGACCGATACTGATTAAACAGATGGAAATTATAATTGCAACAAACTTATAGTTGTTATATTGAATTTTACTAATAACTAGACCTTTAGAATTCTTCCCTTGCAGTGACCCTGTGAATTCTTCAACGAGCTTGCAATTGACCCTAATCGGCACCTCAGGTCCTTTGCAGGGAATCCCTATGACCCTAGCAATGAGCTAAAAATTAACCTCAATGGGTTGGTCGAACCAAAATTTCCCATTGTGATATCGACTAACTACATATTGTGCAATTAAATATTTGAGACCATCAAAGTTGTCCAACAATGGTGCTTGTAAATAATGTCGAATTTTAGTAGCAGATAATATGTTAGTCGCTTCATTCCATTTTTCATTTTGCAAAACCCACTTACGCAGTTCCTTCCATTAAATACTCCATTGATGTTCTTCAGTGCATGCTTTGCAGATTCTTAGGAGCCGAGATTTCAATGGTGAAATTGAGTTGTCCTGAACATCGGGTAAATCCTTCTCAGCAAGATTCATCGACCTGGTGGCAACCATGGTTATTTTTGGGGCCATCATATGCACAACCTCAAGTGGATTAGTCAGGTTTCTAAGGGCGTCCTGAATTGGTGCTAATTATACTTGATCAATTTCTTTGCAAAAATTATCCCAATCTTGCTCAAGGGACATATTTATAGCAGGAAATACCATAGTGCATTCAAGTTGATTAGGTGACTGCATTAATTATGTATTTTATGGAATGCAACTTCTTGGTACATGCGAGGATCCTTCTTGGTCACGCTTCGTGTTATCTCCTCAATAAGCATAGATTAGTCATGGTATCTAGGTGATAGGAAGTCTTTAATTTTTCATTTTTTACATGAGTTTGAGTTTCAGTCTGATAAGTTGAAGAAGGTAATGAAGTTTGAAATAACATGTTAAAGCTGGCTCTCCTTCCAAAAAGCAACTTTCAGGTTTCGGTAGCTTAGGCGAGCCTGGCGTTGGTTCATTAGCTGCTGAAAACCCGATTTTCGGTAGCTTACTGTGTGAAACACGAAACGCTTCAACTACCAAAAGGGAAAAATTATGGCGCGAGTCATGGGGCATTTTTCGGTGGCTTGGGCGAATATGATGGTGTTCATTAGCCACCGAAAGGTAGATATTTTCCGCAGTCCGCAGTGCAAGTTTGGGTCCTCCCATAACTGCCGAAAGCAAAGTCATTTTCGTAAACCATGGGGCCGTTTCGGGGGTTTGGGCGAACACGATGGTGTTCATTAGCCACCGAAAAGGAGAATAATTTTTCGTAGCTTACCATCCAAAGGCTGGCTTGTCTACATCCACCAAAAGCAAAAACATTGGTGAAGATTGTTTTCTGGCGGCATGCGGGGTTAAAAGCAGATTATCGGCTGTCGAAAACAAGTTAGCGTCAATCGGTGGACGTGTCAAATCGGGGGTTTGATCATAATAAAGGGAATTCATCATGGCATAGCTGTCGAAAGGGTCTTTTCAGCGAAAACACGATTCGCCCCAAGGTGAGGCCGGACGTTATCGCCATACCTCTGACCAGACAGACCTTACTTCCTCTCCGCATACCAGCATTTCTAAATTTTCGTTCCTCCGGTATAATCATGTCGCAGTAGCCATCATTACGCCCTCATGATTATCCACCTTTTCAGACCCCTTGGAGTAAGTTCCCGAAAAGCCTCACCACCTTTCCGCTTTCACCCTCACCACGTTGATTGAACTCATTTTCTCTTTGTTTTCCCGTCTCTCCCTCAGTCCCGATTTTAGCAGCAGGCAATAGCGAGCAGGTTGCAAATGAAGAAAGGAGGAGGAGCGGCCCTGAGAAAGGAATTGAACGACATCTGCTACTTGGAGGCACACCCCGAGGTATGTCAATTCTTCAAAAATGCTGGCTGCTATATCTTTTGCAAAAATCTATAGGGGTCTCATCAGCAAGTGGCTGAAGCAATTTTCCTCACGTTTGATGGAAATAGGGCGGTAATAGGCAAGGAAGAATTCCAGGTGAACGAGGCCCTTATAGCCCAGGTGACAGAACTTCCAACGACCAGAGAAAACTGGTTTAAGACCACTGTCAAAAAGGATTTCGAATTTCAATCCTATCTGAAATCGGAGCATAAGAACCAGGTATGGAAGAAAGACATTCCTATGTCATATCTGGAGGATAAATGGCAGCTTTTATTGAAGTCCATTCTGGTGTATATAAGCTATGAAGGTAGGTATAATAGGGTGTTGATTTACCATTTTAGATTACGGGATCACTTCACTAGCAAGAGCCCCTTAAATCTCCCTTTCTACCTCCACAATAGCCTGACCAAAATGGCACATCAAGTAAAAGCCCAGCCAAACAAAATTGCAAGCAGGTTGTACCACCATGGTCTGATCAAACTCTTGGTCTCTAAGTTGTTGTAGAGGAAAAGCATGAATTGGGTTTTCTTCTTGTTTTGGAGTGGGTTTGAGACAGAATTGCGACCGGAAGATGGAAATAAATCTTCCACCCCTAGAAGTGGGAAAAGAAAGAGGAGGGCTATCTCCCCAATCACAACCGACCTCCTTTCCTCAGCCCCCAAAGTGAAGACATCCAAAAGGAAATTAGCATTCAAAGATAAGACTAAGGACAAGGGAGCTGTTTCAGAAGAGACCCCTTCAAAGAATGCCAACCTTTTAAACCTCCCTTACACCGATTCTGAGGAGGATGAATTGCAGGAAGATGGAGCGGGAAATGAGGAGGTGGCGATGGAACAGGAGCTCCAGGAAGTAGCTCCATCTGTGATGGAAAAGGAGACCACCTATGTTAATTTTCCTTCTCCTACACCGATGGAAGACCAGAAATTTAAATGTGAAAAATTACCTTCCCCTACACCTGTGTAGGAACAAGGTCAGCAGGTAGCTGAAGAATTAACTCCTAAAGCAAAGAGTTCTGCCTCACAGAAAATTAATCGACTCCTCAAGCAGGCATACGAACTCGAGATACTCCAGTGATTTATCAAGGAGAAAAATGAGAGGTTGACTGAAAGATATAATGAGATGTATGGTTCTTTTCAGGGGTTGACCAAGAAGAATGGAAAAATGAGAGGAAGAAAAATTAGGCTAATCAGAGAAAATATCAGGCTGAGGAGAAAGGTCGAGTCTCTGGAGGGTAAGGAAAAAACTCAGAATCCCCAGCCCAAGGTGCAGTTAGACCTCGACACCTTAGCAACCGTTGCAATCAATTTTGCTGACACTCCAGCTTTGGCCCAGGAGGAAGAGGAATCCAAGCAGCAGGGAGAGGAGTAGCAAAGGTCAGAAACACAATTTTGTAAAACTTTTTGCAGGCCGGATCATACACCGTTTTCAGCAGCTTGGGAGAACATAGGAGTTGTTCATTAGCTGCCGAATCCAGATTTGGCGGTTTACAGCATACAGGAAGAACCCTCCCGGTTATCGAAAAGAGAGAAAGGTTCCCAGCGCCTTAAAGCGATTCGGTGGTTTAGGCGAAGCGTTAATCTAATTCATTAACCACTGAATACAAGGTTTTCGGTTGCTTATCCTTTTCAAGCCCAATTTTGTTAGCTACCGAAAACACAGAAAACGTAAAGGTCTCTCTTTGAGCATCAAACCCCTTTTTTGTTGGTTGGAGCATCTTAAAGGCGTTTTCAGGGGATTGATAAACGTTCAAGTGCATCATGATCACCTCTGGTCCCATACTGAGGGTGCCAGCAAGATTAACAGTGGAATATTCCTGTCTATTTTTAGAAAAGGACATCTACAGGTTTTTACAGACAGTAGTTTCAAACTCGTCCTCCAGCCCCCAGAGGCTCATTTCAGTTGTCAAGCGTAGGTGTATCAGCAAGGATCAGTTATTTTGATCATAACACACTGTCACATCTTTCATTAACTGTTCTTAGTTGTTATTTTTAGTATATTCGATCCATCTTTTTGGGATCCGAAAAACTTTGTAATGGCTATAAAGCCCATAACTGAAGTAGAACGTGGGTTCGATTTTGGAGAAACTTTGCTTAAATTTGTATTATCAGACTTCTGGTTACACATCACTTATATAAGCTTCTTTTTCCATATGTGTGTTCAGTTTCCATTCTTATATCTTTCATATTTGCAGTGAAATGTCTATTTCCTGAGTTTTCATTTGTCTATGCTAGATAGCTGTAATCCTATCTTCGTATTGAGAACTGGATATTTAGTTCCCTTTTGCTTGTCGTGATTTTCCATTTATATATATATGTTGTATGTATGAGTTTGCTAGCACGATAAGAGTTTTGTTGTCTATCTTTTACAAACTTCCTGAACACCAGTGGCTAAAGCCTTGTCTATTTCAATGTATCCCGGTATCTTTTGAGCGTATGAGTTTTGATCTTAGTCATCCAACTTGATCCACATTTACCCCATCCTTCAAGATAAGTTCAAGTTACTAGGCTCTTCCGAGTACAACCTAGGAAGACTCCTGGAGAGATAACAAATTGGCGCCATTGCCGGGGAAAGATTATTGAAGCAGCAGCTTCCCTGGGAGACGACATAGTTCCAACTTTGATGATAGACAAAGCCTGGACATTATTTCAGTTGTAATCATCTATCTAGTGACTCCATTGGAACGAAGTGGCTTCGAGAATACCAAGTACCATATCAAATCCTCAAAGGCCACCAGTAACACCTGTTTCAGGTCCTGAACAGATTATAAGGAGAGGAAGGACCACGCAGAGGCAGATTTCCAGGTCCACAAGGGGAATTGCATCAGGCGCTACCAGAGGTATTTCTTCCGTCTCATCAAATGAAACTCCTTTTGAATCTCCATTCCCTAAAGCAGCTGGTTCACAAGAAACTATAAGTAGATCAGAAGACTTGTGGGTTCAAGTATCCTCATCCATTTCTGCTTCCCAAGTCCCTAGTCCTGAATCTGCTACCCGAGCTGACCTAGGCAAAGAAATCCTAGAATCCATCAAAGAAGAAGGTTGTTCCTCCTACCTGCAACCATTACCGACTGAACCAGAAGATAAGTACCCTTTTGTTTACACCAACGTACTTTCCATTGAAAATATTTTTCAGGACCTTTTGGACCAGCGTGAAGAGAGGTTGTCCTCGTTACTTGCACAGTCCAGTAAGAGAACTGATTGTCCAGAAAAACCATCAATTTGTTTCACCCCAATTTTTGGAGACTCCACTGAATTAAATCCCCCATCTTCATCGTTTCCTATACCTCCTTAACTACCATCCACACCCCAAAAACCTTCTGCCACCCTCTCAATAGCCACACCCACTATGGCTGTCCATCTGACCAAAATGGAAAAGATCCTCATTGCCAGGTATGCCCCTCTAAATTTGCCTAATCCCCTTGCTACTATGCCTACCGGAGATTACCAAAAATATATGCCAAAGTTCACCGAGGAGGGGGATTTTATAGCCAAAGAGCACTTGGAGGCATTCTATAGCTATGCTGAAAACATAAATATTGAACACGAAGATGTATGGACTAGGGTGTTTGTGCAAAGTTTAGATGGTCAGGCCATAAAATGGTTCAAAGAATTACCTGCTGGGTCAATAAATGATATCAAAGCCCTAGATGAGCTATTTTTTAAGCATTGGGGAGAAAGAAGAGACCACCTTTATTACCTCATAGAATTTGATAATTTGAAGAGAGAAAGTGGCGAGTCTGTGTCAGCTTTCACCAAGAGGTTTAATAAAATGTTTAGCAAAATCCCTGCAGAGATCAAACCCACAGATACCTCAGCCAGGATTACCTATGCAAATGCTTTCGATCCTGAGTTTTGCCTTCATCTCCGAGAAAGAAGATCTGCCTCTTTATTGCTCATGCAAGATGTTGCGCTCGAAGTTGATTCAAATATGGTTGCATCTAAGATCCTCAAAGGGAAAATCGACAAGAAAAGGCAGACCCCAGATTCCTCCTCCTCGTCAAGAACTAATCTGGAAAAAATGGCTAAAATGCTGGACAGCCTGACCTCCGAAATGTCCAAGCTGAAAGTGCAAGGTCAACCACCTGTAAGAAGTAAAGGACCGAATGAGTTTGTCCCCAGGAACACCAATGCTCCCCCTTACAGAAGAAATATCCCACAGGCTCAGATCCTCCAAAGAGACAGGAATCCAGTTGAAGAACAAAGGATCAGAGCCCCTTTCCAACATGCTATATTAGAAGAAGAACAGGAACTTATTCAGGGAGGAGCAGAAGAAGAAGACAATGTCAATTGCATGGAGGATAAGGTTGACCCTGCTTTCCTGACACAAGCTGATTATGAGGAAACCCTCATGAATGAACAAATCACTGAGGAATCGTTGTATCAGGTTGACGATAAAAGGAGCTATGATTTGAGGTCCAGGGTTGTTGCTAAGAAACCTTTAACCCTTGCTCCTGGGAAGAAGACTCCTGCCCCCACGAAGCAGCCTGATGCTCCTGCAAAATAGGTTGTTGCTGTTGCAAAACAACAGCAAAGACTATCTCAGCCAGCTGTCCCAGATCCTGTCCAACTTATAGCTCCAGCTCAAGAGACGTGAATCCCTGACAAGTTTCCCTACTCCTTCAATCTCGAAACTGAGATTCAGAAAATAAAAATCCCTTTTCCACTAATTGAGCTGATGAAAAATGAATCCTTCAAGTCAGCTATATTGAAATCCCTCCATCCAAAAGCACCCATAGATGCTGACTTCATGAATTTACAAGACGATAAGCCCACAGTAACCCATGGTTGAAGAAAAGGATGGGTCCTGCCCACCATTCTATATCTCCTTAAACATACATGACAAGATCCTTCACAATTGCTTACTTGACTCGGGTGCCTCTCACAATCTCATGCCTAAAGCAGTGATGGATGAACTTGGGCTTAGAATTACAAAACCCTACCATGACCTCTTCTCTTTTGACTCCAGAAAAGTTAGATTCCTGGGCCTCATAAAGGATCTCGTCATAAACCTGTCTCAACTGCCATTAAAAAGCATGGTAATGGATGTAGTGGTCTCTGACATCCCACCGAAGTTTGGCCTCCTCTTGTCCCGATCATGGAGTAAACGGCTAGGGGGTACCCTACAGATTGATCTAAATTTTGCTACCATTCATGTGTTTGGAGGTGAAACAAAAAGGCTTTACAGGGAAAACCGGCTGGCTTATATCATCAACAATGAGAAGAATTCTGTAAATCACCCTATTTACGCAGTGGATACAGATTTTGGAGCATGTATCCTGCAAATAGATGACGATCAGTCAGCCCCTCTACAACTCACAAAGCCTACGAGTTAGCAACCTGAGGAAGTAACCACTGCTGTGTGGAGCATGTTTTTTGACGGTGCCAGTACCCAGGCTTCAGCAGGTGCAGGTGTTGTCTTGATCTCTCCTTTGAAGGATGTCACTCATTTGTCTTATAAACTGGAGTTCAAAACTACAAATAATATAGCAGAGTACGAGGCTTTGCTGTTGGGAGTCAAGGTTGCCAAAGAGATGGGAATCATGTGCCTGAAAATATTTGGAGATGCAGAGCTCATCATACAACAAGTGAATGGAAATTATCAGGCAAAGAACGTTAGGCTGAAGTCATACAGAGATGAGGTATGGAAACTCAGAGATTCCTTCATGTTTTTTGAGATTTCTTATATCCTGTGAGCCATGAACCACTTGGCTGATTCCCTTGTTGTCTCTGCTAGCATGTTCATCCCTCCCATGCCTCCCAAGTTGAATTATGATATCCAAGTCAGGTACAGGTCATCCGTACCCAATAATGTCAAATTCTGGAAAGTTTTTGAGAATGATGATGAGCTTAGTAGATTTCTCCAGGTTGTTGATGAATTTTCTGATATGCATATTGACCAAGAAAACTTGAATATAGAAGAATCTTAGAGATCTAAATTGAAAGGGAAAATAGGCCAACATGACATTGTTCAATTGCCAGGAAATCATATACCGAGGGGCCTAGTACCTCTCGAAAGGCTGTTTGACCATAATGACATTCCCTTCAAACCTGTGAATGAGGAAAAATACCCAGCTATCCATGAACATAATATAGGCAGCCAAGATCACCCTAAACTCATAAATATGTCCACTGAGTTGACAGCTGATCAGAGGTCAGGTTACTGCAGCCTGGTAAAGGATTTTGCAGATGTGTTGGCTTGGGAATACAGTGACCTGAAAACTTATGATGAAGACACCATTCAGCATAGAATTCCACTAGAAAAGGACACCACCCCGTTCAAACAGAAGCTAAGGCCTATCAACCCTCTCCTATTACCTATGATCGAGAGGAAAATAAGAAAGCTCCTTGATGCTAAGATCATAATCCCGTTAAGGTATTCTAAATGGGTCGCGAATTTGGTGATAGTGAGGAAGAAGAATGGCGAAGTCAGGCTATGTGTCGATTTCCGGAACCTAAACAAAGGCTCCAAAAAAGATAACTACCCTTTGCCCAAGATGGAGCATTTACTACAGAGAGTGTGAGGAGCTAGGGTCATGTCATTTCTAGATGGCTTCTTAGGCTAGAATCAAATTTCTGTACACCCCGATGATTAGGAGAAGACAACCTTTACCACTCCCTGGGGTACCTTCATGTACACCAAGATGCCGTTTGGACTGATGAATGTCGGGGCCACTTTTCAGAGGGCCATGGATATAGCATTTGTGGGGATCAAGGATAAGTTTGTCCTCATATACCTCGATGATATCACAATATACTCGAACAGTCACGAAGAACATTTGCAGCACCTAAGGGAGGTCTTCCTAAAATGCAGACAATTTGGAATTTCTTTGAATCCTAAGAAGTCACAGTTGGCTCTTGGGGAGGGAAAGCTCCTGGGCCACATAGTTTCAGCACAAGGAGTAAGGATTGATCCAGTTCGGGTTGAAATGATTCAGAAGGTATCTATACCAAGGTCGAAAAAGGATATCCTATCTTTCCTTGGTAAGATAAATTTCGTCAGGAGGTTTATTCCAAATTTTTCTGAGCTGGTAAAGCACATAACCTCCCTGCTGAAAAAGGGAGTTGAAACCAAATGGACAGAAAAGGTGAGGCACTCTTTCGAGGCCATCAAACAGGCCATCATGGAGGCTCCCACTCTGATTAGTCCAGATTACACCAAGGTGTTCTATATTTTCTCTTTTGCTTCCCATGATACAGTGGCAACAGTCTTACTACAGAAAGATGATGAAGGGCTTGATCATCCAATTGCCTTATTCAGCAAAACATTGAGGGATGCCTAGCTGAAGTACGATCCCATAGAGAAACAAGCCTATGCTCTGATTAAATCATTAAAAGCATTATGACTTTATATCCTACATGCAAAGGTTATAGCCTATGTCCCTTCAACTTCTGTAAAGGATGTTTTAACTTAGCCCGACATTGATGGAAAAAGGGCCAAATGGATCGCTAAGCTGATCGAATTTGACATAGAAGTGAAGCCCACCAGGTTAGTAAAAGGCCAAGGTCTGGCCAAGCTGATGGATGAAGAGAATTGCAAACTACTAGACATTAATTTCATCGAAATAAATTCTGAAAATTTGCCAACAGAGGTAGCTGCAGCAAAACAATGTGACAGCCAACAGGTGGCTGAAAATTTGCTCTCATGCAAGTGGTATTCAGGTATCATTCATTTCCTGCAAAATTTGGAAGTTCCCCCTGGACTTAGTACAACTCAGGCACGATCTCTCAAGCTCAAAGCTGTAAAATTTTGCATAAGTGATAAGCTGTTGTATTGGAAAGACCCCACTGGAGTTCTATTAAGGTGTTTGGACAAAGAAGAATCAGGTCAAGTCATGCATCACTTCCATTCAAGCATATGTGGGGGGCATCATTATTGGAAAACTACTGCCCATGAGATTCTAAGGGCTGGGTACTATTGGCCTTGTTTGTTCTCTGACATATACACTTTTGTGAAAACTTGTGACAAATGCCAAAGATTCACGGGAAAACAGCAGTTGAAATCCCTCCCCTTGAAGCCTATTGTGGTTAATGGTCCTTTTCAACAATGGGGCCTTGACTTCATAGGGGAGATCAATCCTTCATCTAGTGGTAAACACAGATGGATCCGCTGATTATTTCACCAAATGGATAGAGGCAATTCCCACCAGGAATGCTAACCATCAGGTTATCATCAAATTTCTATATGAAAACATCCTCACCAGATTTGGTTGCCCAAAGAGGTTGGTAATTGATAATGCCCCCGCTTTCAAAGATAAAGAGTTAGTCCACATGTGCAAATCAATGGGCATTCAGTTAGTTCACTCCACTCCCTACTACCCTCAAGGCAATGGCCTCGCCATGTCTTCCAATAAAAGCCTAGTCAGGATCATCAAAAAACTATTGGAGGAAAATCAAAGGAGATGGGATTCAAAGCTAAAATTTGCTCTCTGGGCTGACAGGGTGACAAACAATAAATCTATAGGGACCTATCCCTTCAAATTGGTTTATGGTACTGATGCCATTTTCCCAGTTCATCTAATCCTGCTAGTGACTAAATTCATTCAGGAGGAACAAGATGAACCAAATGACATGGTGAGAAGAATGCTCGATTTGGTTGAATTGCAGCAGACCAGAGAGAAATTAGTGGAAAGGTCAGAAGCTCATCAAAATAAAATAAAAGGAGCTTTCGACAAGAAGGCAAAGATGGACAGTTTTCAGGTGGGAGATTGGGTGCTGAAATGGGATACCCCCAGGCAGGACAAAGGCAAGCACAGTAAGTTTGATTCTCTCTGGACAGGTCCTTACGTAATAACTCAAGCACAATTGAACAATACTTTCAAACTGCAAAGTCTGGAAGGTCAAGAGATTTTTGGTGTCCCAGTAAATGGGCATTTTCTAAAACTTTATTTCACCCGTGGCTTCACAGCCTGGTCACTGTAAATATCATTTTGTTTTCAGTTTGTTTTTCTGGTATACAAATAACTCCATGCCCAATGGAACACTAGAAGTTAGGGTTAGAGTCTTGTTTTTTTTTTTTAGGGAAAGGCATTTGGTCTGAGTTTCTTGGAACCTCGCTGGGAGGTTTCCATCCCCAAGCAAGAGCTAGATGTTATCTCCTCAATAAGCATAGATTAGTCATGGTATCTAGGTGATAGGAAGTCTTTAATTTTTCATTTTTTACATGAGTTTGAGTTTCAGTCTGATAAGTTGAAGAAGGTAATGAAGTTTGAAATAACATGTTAAAGCTGGCTCTCCTTCCAAAAAGCAACTTTCAAGTTTCAGTAGCTTAGGCGGGCCTGGCGTTGGTTCATTAGCTACCGAAAACCCGATTTTTGGAAGCTTACTGTGTGAAAGACGAAATGCTTCAACTACTGAAAGGGCAAAATTATGGCGTGAGTCGTGGGGCAGTTTTCGGTGGCTTGGGCGAATACGATGGTGTTCATTAGCCACCGAATTGTAGATATTTTCCACAGCCCACAGTTCAAGTTTGGGTCCTCCCGTAGCTACCGAAAGCAAAGTCATTTTCATAAACCATGGGGCCATTTCGGGGGTTTGGGCGAACACGATGGTGTTCATTAGCCACCGAAAAGGAGAATACTTTTTCGCAGCTTACCATCCAAAGGCCGGCTTGTCTACAGCCACCGAAAGAAAAAACATTGGTGAAGATTGTTTTCCGGCGGCATATGGGGTTAAAAGCAGATTATCGGCTGCCGAAAAAAAGTTAGCATCAATCGGTGGACACGTCAAATCGGGGGTTTGATCATAATAAAGGGAATTCATCATGGCTTAGCCACCGAAAGGGTCTTTTCAGCGAAGACACGATTCGCCCCAAGGTGAGGCCGGACGCTATCGCCATACCTTTGACCAGATGGACCTCGCTTCCTCTTCGCATACCAGCATTTCTAAATTTTCGTTCCTCCGGTATAATCATGTCAGAGTAGCCATCATTACGCCCGCATGATTATCCACCTTTTCATACCCCTCAGAGTCAGTTCCTGAAAATCCTCACCACCTTTCCGCTTTCACCCTCACCACGTTGATTGAACTCATTTTCTCTCTGTTTTCCCGTCTCTCCCTTAGTCCCGATTTTAGCAGCAGGCGACAGCGAGCAGGTTGAAAATGAAGAAAGGAGGAGGAGTGGCCCTGAGAAAGGAATTGAACAATATCTGCTACTTGGAGGCACACCCCGAGGTATGTCAATTCTTCAAAAATGTCGGTTGCTATATCTTTTGCAAAAAGCTACAGGGCTCTCATCAACAGGTGGCCAAAGCATTTTCCCTCACATTTGATGGAAATAGGGCGGTAATAGGCAAGGAAGAATTCCAGGTGAATGAGGCCCTTATAGCCCAGGTGACAGAACTTCCAACGACCGGAGAAAACTGGTTTAAGACCACTGTCAAAAAGGATTTCGAATTTCAATCCTATCTGAAACCGGAGCATAAGAACTTGGTATGGAAGAAAGACATTCCTATGTCATATCTGGAGGATAAATGCTAGCTGTTGACACTATATTTGAAAATGCTTAAACCCTAAAATTTTTTCAAAAAAATATCCAAAAGAAGTGAAGTTACTACAAATGGGTTGAAGTAAAGTTTCATGATACAAAAACAACAAGAAAATCCCACATATGCAAAGTCCGAAAGTAATTTTTTTGAAGAGGTTAAGTCTTGTTCAAGTTTCAACGACGGAGATGACAATAGTAGAGATCAACGGCTGTTATAGTTTCCCGCACCGCCAAAGGGATCGTTTGCAAATGTTAGTGAGTGGTTGTGGACTTAATACCACTGGATACGTGTCACAGTTTCATTAATCCGCATCAACGTGATAGTGGTATCACAAACCACCACAATGCCCTGCGGAACCACCAAAGGATAAGGCACGGCGGGACATAGTACGTGGCAGGATAATAAGCGGCGGGCCATAGCACATGGCAGATGGAGAAGGTGTAAGGGAATACGCCACATGTTGATATCAATTGGAGGGACAATATACATTGGGACAAAATCAATGGCCAAGATTCATCCGCATTAGGAAAAGTGCGCACTCAATAGAAGAAAGAGCGGTCGCAGAAAATAAACCACTCTAACAGGTGTCATAAAATGGTTGGTCCGCACAAGGAAAAACCAGAGAAGAAAACCGTTATTGGGATCACGGATACCACCATGGGAGATAAAGGGACGCAAGATCTAACGATTCAAATCAAAAGGCTCGTGATCAACGGTTGGATATAAACTACATTCAGAAAGCTGCCAGAAAGTTAATTAAAAAGGCTTATATAAAACAAAAGGGTTTCAAATAACGACATTTTGTATATGTGTTGTTGTCCCTGGGATCTCTGAAGACTGGTGGAGATCAGTAATTGCGACAGAAGGATAAAGACATGTCTATACAGGTAGGGTCTGGTGACCTAGCCCACTTTTTAAACGGAATTTCGTCTGAAGAAACGTTTTAAATGGAAACTGTACATGATTTAGATGTTTTTAAAGCAAAGGAAGCCCTAGAAGATAGAGACAGAGACATTCATGACACCCTAACTAGGTTTCCGGTCGCTGAAGTTAAACTTAGGTTGTCTAAATTATTAAAAGAAGGTATAGATATGCACAGAGTCCACCAGTCATCCTTGTTAGCCTTTTGCCCTGACCAAATCCCATCTTTTCCAGAATTTGTGTCATGGTGTGCTGAGAATTACTCCAGAGAAGAAAGAACTGTTTTAGATAGTCAAAAAACCAGAGTCGTTTGTAAAATAGAGCTTGCTGTAATAATTAAAGCCCTAGGGATAGAATTTTCCCAAACCCTCGAGTCTGAGATTTTTTTTGAAACCTCTGTTATTGAATATTATCAGCAAACCCTTCAAGATGATAGAGAAAAGTTTTTATCTACGTGTCTTAAACCAGAAACCAACATTTCAAATATCTTGTACCCTATAGATATCAATTTATTTGATGAAAATACCCAATTGGTTCTGACATTGTTGGCTTTAATCCTAGGGTTTGATACAGACATGTATGTAACCGAGTTTCAGTTGAGTTTTTTGTATAAAATGAGTACGATTCAGTCAGGGATTGATGAAAATCAAATCCCTCGACTTAATTTTGAAGAATTTTTGACAGAGAAGATTCATGACCAGATGGTCAATTTCCCCACTCTGAGGCATTTCAGATTTCAGTCTTTTTTGATGAAAATGATCATGGTAGCCAGTCATGAAGAGTTGCAATTCCCTGAGATCATTTTCACAACGTTGTTAGAAAATAACATGTTCAATTACATAAATTATATGCTCTTTGAGATTTACAGAATGATCTTTGGTAAAAAATTGCCTAGAGTATTACCATAAATGCAAACATGTATGCAATTGAGTGCAGAGTATGCTGTAGGAGATTGGTTTTTGTCAAAGGACAGTACAGTGATCAGATTATATGGTTTCAAACATAAACCTTATGTTTTACCAGCATTTCTTACCTTAAGGGTTTTTGCTTTGGAGTTCCTGAGACAGAAGTTAATTGTTGAGGATAATAATTTCTTTCTTTTCAAACAAGCAACATATATCAAGTATCTGTTCACACTTGGCCCATTCACAGTGAAGAATAAAAACGTTGCTTTTTATATAGAGAAATTATTGAAAGATATGGGTTTTGAGACATACATGGCTATTGAGTATGATCCGTTAAACATAATATCAAAACAAAGAATGGATCATCGCATCAAAGTGTTGAATCATCAGACGATTGAGGGAATGTCTGACAGAGCGAATTGGCTGGAATATAAGGAAGAAATCATTCCAGATTCACATGATAAAGAAATGGCATTGACAGATACAACAACAGAGGCAAAAAGCATGATGAATACTGCAATGGTGGGGTTTAAAAGACCCATACAGGATGTAATGAACATTGAAGGTGAAGGAACAGAAAAAGGAAAAAAGTTGAAAATGGATGAGAAACAAGAGTTAATGGTAGTTTCAGAAGAGGAAAAAAGAACTGAAGTAAAAATACCAGAGGTCATGGTAAAGGAATACAATATTGAAGAATCCCCTGTGGAAGATGATGTAAATAGAACACACAATATGATGGATGTATTTAATGAACATAGTCAGAATAAACATGAATCCTCTAGGCAAACCAGTCTGCTATTTCCAAAGGTTAGAAATATATCCAACACTGAAGTCAATTTGTTTACTAGCAGAAATGTCAAAGAAAATTCTTTGAAATTTTCAGTTGTTACTAAAGATGAGATTTCAGAGATGAAGGTAGATCTGACCAAAATCAATGCCCCAGATAAAATTTTATTACACAGACAAACAGGAGAGGTTATATATTCAGATTATTTGGGAGCAATATTAAAGGCAGACAAATTAAGAATTTCACTGGATAAATTGAATAACCAGTTGAGACAAGAGAAAGCAGAAAATAAGTCTCGACAACAACAAATAAAAAGATTGCAAATAGATTTGATAAACAAAGAAGGAGATGCAACAACAAAATTGCTCAAAGAAAATGATGATACGATTATGATGTTAAGGCGAAAGCTAAAAATTCCAGACACTGTGCTTATCCAAGGAGTCAAACTAATAGTACTGGAAAAATAAAAAGAAGAGCTGTCAAATGAAGTAAAGGATGTTACTACAAAAATGTTGAAGCTCACCGAGGAAAAAGATCATTGGTAAAAAGAGAAAATTCGTTTGGAAGAGCAATTGGAGGAAATAAAGAAAAAGTTAGCAGAATTTGGACAGCAACAGGTGCATGCAGATACAGATGAAGATAAAACTGGATTAGATGGTCTCTTACAAGCCATGTCCCAAGTGAGTTTGAAAGAGAGTGAAATTAAAGAATTGAAAATGGGAATACAGAAACTCAAAGAAGAAAATGAAACTAAAGATAAGGAAATAAAAACTTTGCAAATAAGGAATCAGGAATTAAGTGATAATAATAAAGGTTTGGCAGCTCATGTGACACGACAGGCTGCTATGCAAGGTTGCAAACATATGGTATGGGATCGAATTATAAAGGAAGTTGAAAAATTGAGACCCTATCTGGATTATATAAGAGTCAAAGAAAAAGTAGCCAAAGACGCCTTTGAGAGTTGTAGAGCAGTCAGAGAGAATTTGAATAAAAAGCCAAAAGAAATAGCACAAAGAGCTATAACTTTCTTAAACAGTTTAACTGAAGCTGACTTGACAGCAATGAATATAATGAATAGAATTTCAGTCATTACATGGGCCAAAAGAATCTTGGAAAAATATTCGCATGTTGAAAATATTGAAGCTAAAGCTGGAGATATACGGGAGGAAGTAGTAAAGTTTAAGAAGCGATTTGAAAAATTAATAAACAAAGGATTCCTTGCTTTTTGGGATGAAAAGAATGAATTGATTCCTCCTAATGAATATAAGAGATTGCTGTTTGACATAAGAATGGATCACAAAAAGTTTCAGCAGTTGGATCATATGCTTACAAGGAAAATTTTAATGGAGAAAATTAGAGAAGACTTTGAAATTTTAAATATGTTGATCTCAACCTGTGAGAATCTTCCTCTTGTTTCTTATGCAGGTCACGTTGAAATGCGAGTCTTGTTGAAAGAAATGACCAGTTATGATTTACCCACGGCCGACCAATGGAACTATGTGGACAAATATGGAAGGACAACATATTCTGTCCATTCATAGATACATTCAGAAATTTTGCCAAGTGGCAAAAAGATACTATTCATAATTTTTGCCAAGTGGCAAAAAGATGCTTTTATTTTAAAATTTGTAATATTGTTTGAAGACAATTATCTATTGTTTAAAGACAGTTATCTTTCAAGTTAAAACATTTTTAGTTATTAGTTAGAAGAAGCAGTTATGTCAAGCTTCTTCCGAATTTTGTATAAAAGACAATGAGAGTCATTTTTGAAAGAGTTGGAAACTCTTTGAGAGATGAGATGTTTTGAAGTCCATTTTTTGATAAATAAAAGGCAATACAATGAAAATACCTATCTTTTGAGACTAGAGATTCATGTGTTGATCAGTTTTACAGTCTGTTTTTCCTTTATCTTTATATGTGCATGTCTACCTTCTTTTTTATATCTTCCATTATGTTCTTCTTCTCTATTTAAATGAACTTTTGAAATAAATCGGGATTCATACTGGTTATGCCTCGTTCTATCGCATTTAAATATCCACTATTTCTCCAAAGTTGACAATGGATTCATCCTAGTTAGATGCCTGTTGTTGATGGACTGTCATTATTTCTTTCTATACCACCTGAAAAATAAAATTAACTGTGATATGATTGCTATCTTGCTTCTGTGGAAATCTGTTTGGTATAAATCTCTTATTGGCTTGTTAAATATTTGAAAAGTTGACTCCACGCCCAATGTTTCTTATTTTCCTTTTCAACCAAGAAAATCCTTTTGAGAAATTTTGAACGTACTTCTATATATTTTTAGCCTTTACATATATCTTGTGAGAGAGCCCTCTCTGGTGGAGAAAATGGCTAAGTTTTCTACCTAAAGTTTGGTTTGAAATAGGTTACCTTAGGTGTTATTCTTTTACAACCGGGATAAAATCTAAGTGCTAACACCAGCTTTTATTGAAGTCCATTCTGGTGTATATAACCTGTGAAGGTAGGTATAACAGGGTGCTGATTTACCATTTTAGATTACTGGATCACTTCACTGGCAAGAGCCCCGTAAATATCCTTTTCTACCTCCACAAGAGCCTTACCAAAATGGCACATCAAGTAAAAGCCCATCCAACCAAAATTGCAGGCAAGTTGTACCACCATGGTCTGATCAAACTCTTGGTCTCTGAGTTGTTGTAGAGGAAAAGCTTGAACTAGGATTTCTTCCTGTTCTGGAGTGGGTTCGAGACAGAATTGTGACCGGAAGATGGAGAGAAATATTCCACCCCTAGAAATGGGAAAAGAAAGAGGATGGCTATCTCCCCAATCACAACCGACCTCCTTTCCTCAGCCCCCAAAGTGAAGACATCCAAAAGAAAATTAGCATTCAAAGATAAGATTGAGGACGAGGGAGTTGTTTCAGAAGAGACCCCTTCAAAGAATGCCAACCTTTTAAACCTCCCTTACATCGATTCTGAGGAGGATGAATTGCAGGAAGCTGGAGCGGGAAATGAGGAGGTGGCGACGGAACAGGAGCTCCAAGAAGCAGCTTCATCTGTGATGGAAAAGCATACCACCTATGTTAATTTTCCTTCTCCTACACCGGTGGAAGAGCAAAAATTTAAATGTGAAAATTTACCTTCCCCTACACATGTGCAGGAACAAGGTCAGTAGGTAGTCGAAGAATTAAATCCTAAAGCGAAGAGTTCTACCTCATAGAAAATTAATTGACTCCTCAAGCAGGCGTACGAACTCGAGATACTCCAGAGATTCATCAAGGAGAAAAATGAGAGGCTGACTGAAAGATGTAATGAGCTGTATGTTTCTTTTCAGGGGTTGACCAAGAAGCATGGAAAAATGAGAAGAAGAAACATTAGGCTGATCAGAGAAAATATCAGGCTGAGGAGAAAGGTCGAGTCTCTGGAGGGTATTGAAAAAACTCAAAATCCCCAGCCCAAGGTGTAGTCAGACCTTGACACCTTAGCAACCACTGCAATCAATTTTGCCGACATTCCAGCTTTGGCCCAGGAGGAAGAGGAAGCCAAGCAGCAGGGAGAGGAGTAGAAAAGGTTAGAAACACAGTTTTGTAAAACTTTTTGCAGGCCGGATCATACACCGTTTTCGGCAGCTTGGGCGAACATTGTTCATTAGCTGTCGAATCCCGATTTGGCAGTTTACGGCATACAGGAAGAACCCTCCCGGTTACCGAAAAGAGAGAAAGGTTTCCAGTGCCTCAAAACGATTCAGTGGTTTAGTAAAAGCGTTAATCTAATTCATTAACCACCGAATACAAGGTTTTCGGCTGCTTATCCTTTTCAAGCCCAGTTTTGTTAGCTACCGAAAACATAGAAAACGTAGAGGTCTCTCTTTGGCATCAAACCCCTTTTTTGTTGGTCTGAGCATCTTAAAGGCGTTTTCATGGGATTGATAAATGTTCAAGTGCGTCATGATCACCTCTGGTCCTAGAATGAGGGTGCCAGCAAGATTAACAGTGGAATATTCCTATTTAGTTTTAGAAAAGGACGTCTACAGGTTTTTGCAGATAGTAGTTTCAAACTCGTCCTCTAGCCCCCAGAGGCTCATTTCAACTATGAGGCGTAGGTGTATGAGCAAGGATCAATTATTTTGATCATAACACACTGTAAGATCTTTCATTAATTTTTCTTAGTTTTTATTTTTAGTATATTCGATCCATCTTTTTGGGATCCGAAAAACTTTGTAATGGCTATAAATCCTAGAACTGAAGTAGAATGTGGGTTCGATTTTGGATAAACTTTGCTTAAATTTGTATTATCAGAATTCTGGTTACACATCACTTATATAAGCTTATTTTTCCATATGTGTGTTCAGTTTCCATTATTATATATTTCATATTTGCAGTGAAATGTCTATTTCCTAAGTTTTCATTTGTCTATGCTAGATAGTTGTAATCCTATCTTCATATTGAGAACTGGATATTTAGTTCCCTTTTGCTTGTTGTGATTTGCCATATATATATATATATATGTTGTATGTATGAGTTTTCTAGCACGATAAGAGTTTTGTTGTCTATCTTTTACAAACTTCCTGAACACTAGTGGCTAAAGCCTTGTCTATTTGAATGTATCCCTATATGTTTTGAGTGTATGAGTTTTGATCTCAGTCATCCAACTTGATCCACATTTACCCCATGCTTCAAGATAATTTCAAGTTACCAGGCTCTTCCAAGTACAACCTAGGAGGACTCCTGGAGAGATAACACTTCGGTCGATCGACTTTCTTCATACGATCTCCGTCGGGGTTGGTTATTCCACCGGTGACGATGATTTGGTCGACTCATTCTTGAGTGTTCTTTTGGTCGATCTTGTGTTCCCTCTAATCGATGGTCGGAAGTGGGTGTATATTTATGGTTGATTCTCCATCGGTGACTTGTCCCACATTCCATATTCCAATCTACCGTCATTTTGATATGTGCCGAACCTTCAAGTGTTAATGCCTTTTTATACAAGTTTTTCTTTGATTGCAAGTTAGTTTCAACATAACTACCTTTATCTTGACAAATGTAATTAAGTTTGGATAAATGAGTAATTAATTTACAAACTTGGGGCACAATGGTCGACCAGATGGGGGAATAGCCATTCAGTCGATATTGTGCCCGTGTTAATTTTGCACCTTTGAGAACGTTGGAAAAAACTGTCCCATATAACATTCTTAGTCGAGTTGGTCCATTCTGGTGTATTTTATCGGTTGGTACACCTGTGACTTGGCACAAAAGATCAACAAGCAAGTTGTGATAAGATTCACAGACTTTTCTCTTATTTCCAGAAGGTCGGTTGCCATCTCTTTCTTCAGTTGTCTATAATCAACACAAATTTTTGATTTGTCTAAGTCGTGTTTCTTGATGTGACAGACTAGAGCTTGGCCTTGCGATATTCTAACTTGTGTTGGTAGCATCATCTTTTCAAGTTGTTTGGTAAAAGCACTTGTCCCGTTCTGGTGGAAAATGTGGTGCATATCTCTTGGACCTGTTGTGTGTCTTGTGATTAGTTTAATTGGGTTTGGTATACAACCTTGATTATAGAAATATTGAGATACTTGCTTGATATGCTCGGTCAGAGCTTCAAGTTTTTGTATCGCAAGGATGTGATGCTCGTCGGTTCCCCCTTGTGTATTCCGAATTTCTCCCGAATGGTTTTTGGTATGATGGATACAATTAAGCAATGTTGCATCATTTTTCTAGGAACGCCTTTGACAAACCAAAAATCACGAGCTTGTGCTTCATAGTTTTCGACTTGCCAATCCTATAAGTTTGAATTGGAATTATACCCAATAGACAAAGGACTTCCCAATCGTAGTTCTCCCTCCTTGTCGGGTTCGATAAAATCTTTAGTCCTATGGACAATTTGATACAAACAACGAATGTCTTCATCACGATCATCAGGTTCTGCCCAGGGTTTACCTTCAGATGGGTTGATAGGTACAATTACTTTTTTCCCATCTCCTTTAATCTTAATTCATTCTTTCTCCAATGAAATAGAAGCTTTCATTTTGCGTCCCCATGGTCGTTCGACTAATGATGGAAAATATTTGGCCCCTTCTCTTGGATCAATGATTTCAAATTCGATATTAGTGTTAATGCACATGATTGAAGTTTTGAAATTTATCCATATTCCAATGGGTTCAGTCAGTCCTTGGTCAGATAATTTGAGATATATTCCTAATTCTTCCTGTCATGGTCGACCAATGCTTTCCCATGTCGATTTGGTCATGATGTTTGCTTGTGATCTAAAGTCGAGGACTACTTGTGAAATTCAAAATTTGTTGACTTCCAGGTCAACGAGAGGATCCATATCAACTTTGTCTTTGTGGTTCAGACTGCATAACATTTTGGTATTTTTTTTTCATTTCAACCAGTATTTTTGATTAGATGCATTAAGTCGATTAACTTTTCCATGAATTCCTCTTTTGTTAGTAGATGAAATAAGTCATTACGTATTTTTCTTTTATTTTCTTCCTTATTTTCATAAAATGCTAGTTGTGAGAATATTTCCGAGGAATTTTTGAATATATATTTTTGCTTTGATGGGTTAGGATAATATTGGTGTGTATTTTGCAGTCGAGTGACATGAGGGTTATCCCCCCCAGTCCTTGTGCATTGTCGTGTAATTGCATGCATATTTTTAGTGCTACACACATCATTTTTAGAGACACACGATAAGATATTAACGATTTTTCTTTTATTAAGGGAATATAACATGACAAGGCACTCTTTAATATTGTGCTCCCTGACTCCACGCTTTAAAAAAAAAATTAAGTTGGTCCTGTCCTTCCACAGTCAGTCGGGACTTAAATGTTCTTCACTGAAACATACATAACAGTGTGATCAATTCCAACCTAGTGGTTGGTACACCTGATTATTGTATTTTCCGCCTCGACCATTGTATCCTCCTCGTCAATTATTGTCATGATTTAGATGGTCAATATTGCAATTATCTTGTCGTCATTGATCGACTGTCTATGTCTGATAGATGGTGTGGTAATTTTCTTTAGATTTTAGATTATTGATGCATTATGCAGTCGAATGTTGTGTCGTTCGAAAAATTTTACATCATTTTGGCTTGACATTATCAACATTTTAAGGGAATTATGTTTTCATGTGGGGATCAAATATTTCACACATATCACAAAAATATGTTTTCTGCATCGCTTGGACATTTTCTGGCTTCCTTTCTTCAGGAAAGATGTTCAGTCGTTCTTCTGGTATTCTCATTTATTTTTGCTAAATGTTGTAGTTATTCTGATATATTCTCCTATCCTCATAAGGATAATTGTCCTTCGTGTGCCCTTCATTAGATCATTTTGTGCACCATATATCATTGTGTTGGAGAGTCAAATGCTGCATCAATTTTTCCATCCTCTCAATTCTATCTTGTAGTTCTCGGTCGATGGTGCGACTTGAATTATTTGAATTTGATTCAATTCTCAATGATTTCTTTAGGGCGTCTTCATAGGCTGTGTAGTCATGCATCAACAGTGGAGTTCTAATTATTTCGGCTAGAATGTTGACAAAAAATTGAATGACTACAACATGATATATTTTGGTGGGAATTTTGCCTAGGACATCTTTAAAGTGTCGATTGTATTCCCGAACATATTCTCCTAGTATTTGTTTGATATGCTTCAGATGGTGGCCTACCAGGTGCTTTGAATTGTGGACCCTGAATTGGTCTAGAAAGGAGTCTTTGATCTGGTGGCTTTGTTTTTAGACCTTCCTCTAGAAAATTCATGTACCACGTGAGTGCACGATTTCTAAGCCCTCCCGCAAACTGAGCAATTTGTTGATTTTCATCATCACTTAATTTAGCTTGCCATAGGGCCTCACATACAAACCAATGCTTTTTAGGATCTCCATATCCTTAAAAAATAGGAGTGTTGACTAGAAGACGTACAACCATATTACTACTTTTATGAGATTTTGAGCTTACCGACTGATTATTGAAAGAACTTAATATCAATTGACTACTGGTGCTTTCTGATGAATGCGACTGCTGCCAAGAAAAACGAATCTCCTCTACAGACTCTTCTTCATTTGGTCGGGACTCCGAAAAGTTAGTAGGTTCAATCAACAAGGTTGCTGGTAGGGGGGTACCTCGATGTGTTCTGAGTAAAATAAATTGAAGGAATGTCTCCCGAACTCAGTAGTGAAGGTAATCCAATTACCTCGCTCTGGTCACTAGATTATCAATCTATCTGCAATTCTACCGAATTGGTCTAGCCGATTCCAAATACTAATATTTCCTAGGAGTAATCCCATGTCACACTCGACGATCTGTCTAATAGTCGGTCTAGTCGTCATGATCATAGGGACATAACTAACAGGATTTGCAACATCTAGAATTGTGATGCACACTTTCTGGGGGGTCAAAACCATTGCGTTTGACCGATCTGTGGATGTCAGCGCCTCACCTTCTTCTTCAATTGGTTAACTTTCCCTTGAATCAGGTAGGACTTTTGGTCGCTCGATCATCTCTTTTGAATTCTTCAAGCCTCGCTTATGATGTAACATGATGGCAATCTCCGTCAATTGATCTCGTTGTCTGTATATTTTTCCTCATTCTAATATTTGCATATCTACTGTTTGTTTATGGACAATTGGACATTTATTCCATCGCAGCGGACTCAACTTCTTATAGGCATTCATTCTTTCGTCTAATAGCCTCTATCTTTTTTATTCATAACACATCTTTAATGACCCCCCCATTTCTGACCTGACTCTTATTGATCGACGGATATCAGGTCAACCATGGTCGTAATTTGTTCAAAAGGTATTCCCACTATGATTTGTTTACAAACTATTCCCACTCTTTGTGATTTTTCTCCCATTTGGTCGTCGTATGTTCTTCTAGGGGTGGTCGGGGATCGACGATATGTCCAGTTCCGTTTTCGATAAAATTTTTATATAACAGGATGGGGACAGAGCATAAAAAACTCTCATGGAGGTTAGTGTAAAAATTGCGTCGGATTTTATCAGCGGACACTTTGTCTTCAATGGATTGATCTTCACAGATTTTATTGAACCATTCACACAGATTTGTTCTTCTATCGTTAATGATTTTTCGCATCAGCAACTCTTCACTTGGGCATCCCGTCTTGTCATGAACAACTATCAGAAATTTCTTTATTTTGCTAGGAACAAACTCTAAAAATTTCTCACTGGCCTTAGTGAAGAACGTATGCCTTGCTTTTGCTAACGTCATCTTGTTTCGTCGTGCATAATTCTGAATATAGTTCGCTAGTTTCCTATCCCACCACTCTTGGATTTCTCTCTCTCTTATAATTTGCGCATCTTTCTCATTTCTTAAGGATATGTACTACTGACAATGGAACCAATTTTGTATTCTAGGGGATTGCATTGGTTAATAGTAGCACATCGTACTAATATAGAGAAAGAATCACATGCATGCATATGTCATACAACCATAAATGAGAGTAAGTGGGAAAGTGACAACAAGATTTATATTAATGGAACCAAAGCAGAGTACAATATCAGTGCAGAGATATATTATGATGTCATCTCTACAGGCTATTTATACAGATTACATACATTTATTCAGTTATAGTTACTGGTCGGTAAACTAATCGATAGACGGCTTCTGGCTGACCATAGTCAGCGGAGGACCTAGTCGACTCGTCGACTAGGCTCCTCCAACAGGGACCAATAATCCCCCCAAACAAGGGAAGAATTCCAACCTTATGACCAAATTTCCTTGCTCCATGTGCAATGAGTATGGGCATTACACACGTCATTTCCCACTGATACCATAGTTTCAATAGTTTATTGAGGCCAAAAAGAAGGTTGGTGCCAATCCCCCTCAACCAACAAACACACCACAAATGCAACAAGATGTGTTACAACAAACCTTTTCCAATCAGGGAATGGTTTCTCATAATTAGGAACCTCACCTCATGGTGATGGAACCTACCAAAATATCATAGTTTATTGAGGCCAGGAAGAAGGTTGGTGCCGATCCCCCTCAACCAACAAACACACCACAAATGCAACAAGATGTGTTACAACAAACCTTTTCTAATCAGGGAATGGTTTCTCATAATTAGGAACCTCACCTCGTGGTGATGGAACCTACCAAAATATCTACATGAATGCGATTGATATCAACCTCCAAACCCACAACAAAGGTTACAGAATGGATGACCCTCAACATAGGGAGGATTTACCTGCTACCACTAGTGGGCCTTTGCAGATACCATGTCCCAATAATGACCATAACCATTATATCTCAAAGCCACGACTCTGACGTGCTGCTCATACTATGATGAGCTGGCCTTACCACACAATATTCTTTTGGCCTAAGAAGTGACTCAATACTCATATAAATAAAGGAGGTAATCAATCTATTTATGCATCCATCCAAGTAAGAATGGAAATCTAAATAAGTGCGTTGATTCCAAGTAGAAGATGAATTATTGGGGCTTAGTTAGTAAATATGGTTCATGTTGAGTGCGCACATCTGAGTGCACATTAAATGTGCAGATATGAGTGCACAGGGAATGATCAGAGTATATGGATGAGGATGTGCGCAGAATCAAAATGTAGTGTAAGAGAATCCATGAGAAGAATTAAAGAAGAGTACATCAAAGTGCGTGTAGCCGGAAGCAAAGCAGAGAATAGATTATAGTAAGAATAATCCACACAGTTCTAAAGTCAGTATGTCAAAAGTGAGTGTGGAAATCAGTGAAGCAGAGCGCAAATCAAAGTGCGCGCATGTATGAAGTCAGTGTATATCAACATATATATCTCAAGGTGGTTAGATGGGGAAAGGAAAGGAGAATGCAATCTCCACTCAGGTTGGTGCTTGAACACTGCGAGTTTGTGCTTGCGTAGAGGATTGGTGTCCTCACAGGTTGGAACCTGAATCAATAAGTTCGTGCTTGCATGGAGGATTAGTGTCCTCACAGGTTGAAGCATGCAATCTGCAAGTTGGTGCTTGTCAATGGGATTGGTGTCCCAATCACATGGGTGTATGAGTGAGTCAATGCTCACATCAGTGGATATTGGTGTATCCCATCTTTCTATGTATTTTCATTTTATACATATATATATAATTTTCTACAAAATTTCTGCGCACAGTTTGTTTTTATGGATGTGGTTTTAAATAACAATTGCTGCATGTTTTAAAAAGTGAATTATTTGTAAATCTGCTCATGATACTAACTCACCCCCCTCTCAATACCATTAAGAATTCCAACAAACCTATGGATCAAATCCTTTTCCTTTCCCCCCGAGGAATACAAGGAACCCCAGTCATGGATACATTCATATTGCCCGGAAACACTTTAGAAATACCAGTTTGGTACTCAACACCATATATATAAAGAGTACCAATGCCATATTCCCATTTCAATTTCATTCATGTTTCACCTACAGGGGCACCAACAGTAAAAATTCCAGGATAGCTCCCACTCGGGACAATTCCATCATCGGTTACACACAAACCTAACGTTCAGGGAATTAAGCAACCAAAGTTGAAATCCCCTATGGTGCCAAGTACCCTTCCTGCTCCTAGAGTCAACCAACCATGCACCATTTGTGGTATATTAGGGAACACAAGAAAAATTTTCCCCACATTGCTAGAGCTTAGAAATTTGCTCAACATGCCTATTAGTGCTACCCACATAGTCATTTCTTCAGTAAGGGGGATTCTAGCCACCTCTTTGGTGACCAATTCCAAACCAATGAACAAAACATTGCACACTAATCATGCATGCACAATTTGTTCACAATTTGGTCACTACATGCATTATTGTCCTGAACTCCCTCGATTTAGGGACACATTAGAAACAATTGATCTCGTGCACCCCATTGTTGAGAAACCTCGGTTAGTCTCACAAGATATCAGATCTATCAAATTTTTCACTACATTATAGGAACAAGAAGAACACGAAGGGTTCTCGTCAAGTGAGCATCATACTCACATGATCCCAACTAAAATGGTCATGGTTCCACTCAACCACACTTTCTGACCAGCAAACTTGATCCATACACTCATTCGATCATGTACTACTCGTCCATGTATCTCATGTAGTTTTTTAATGCATTACTCATTTCAGTCCCCCATTTTGCATGTAGAATGAGTTTTCTTCTTAGAACAAATATAGTTATAGGACAACCCTTCGCCTCCCTCGGAAAACTCACCATCTTTTCCTCAAGAGGAGATATTATCACCAATGCATGATACAACTAACCATGTTGATATCCTCAATATGTCATCATTGTTATTCCTTCCTACTAGTGATGGCACTTCATATTTATCATTAGAGAAAGATCATGGACCCAATTCACATAAAAGCCACCTTATCCACACAAAACATTTTTAATCCAAAAAACCCCATTTTAATCACTCTTGGACCAATAAACCCAAGATACTTACCTGGAGGAGGCCTTTCAAACAACCCAGCCAAAGGGTTGTATACAAAATAACCCCCCATAGGTCACAGGAATGGGAGGACAGACATGTAAACAATTTATCATAGATAAGTTGCACTGATTTCCTTTACAAATGGTTTCCACAAAACCACCACACTCGGGTGACACTCCTACTCATCTTCTACATTGTCCCTTTCACAAAAACACTATAGACATTGTCGTCTATTTTTTTCCCTTGAAGCTTCATCTAACACCTATTTTTTTGCCATCTCTCTAGGTACGATTAGTTTCTAGTCAATTATTTTTGCATTGTCAATTTTTTTATCATGATCATTATTATGCTTTGCTATTTGCATCATGTGTGTAGGATTTTCACCAAGAAACATGCTCCCCATCATCCAAACAGTGTATAGGTCCCACTCATATTTATATCACATCGACCTTGCATATAGACAATGTATTCTCTCTATCTGCGTTTCACTTATCCAATGATCCCACTAATATCCATAGGTCCCCATTCCCAGCTAAAGACTCATCATCAATTCTAATATAGGGAGATAGCATGATCCCCCATGGGTGTGTGCACCATTACAATCTCTATCACACTTTGGCACCCATGATGTTGAACCACTAAGTACGTGAAATCTAATAAATCACCAAGTTTTCCAATTTGAAACCACATGTCATCACCTTGCATTCAACCAATCACATACCTTATATTGCTTGACACATATTTCAATTATGATTCACACATAGCCTCTCATCACCTGCATGAGAAATACCATAGTTTCCCTCCATATCATCAACCCCTAAGAAGAAAAAAAATGGGCCCCGCCCTCTTAGTACACCAATATCATTCATTTGTTCATACAAGAATTCTCTACGTGGAATTTATTCATTGAGCACCCATCTTCTCATTTTTACAAAACAACCACATAGTTGTTTTTGTATAAGTTGGTTCCCCAACTCACTCAAAATCGTGGGAATTGCATCCACATCATTATTTTTGTATAAACTAGTTCCTTGACTCACTCAAAACCATAGAAACCCCATCACATTATTCTTTTTAGAATCACCCCCATGGTTTCCCTTGATTGATGTACTTGAGTCCATACAAGCCTAACACCTTTACTTTTGTCATTCAAATACCTTATGCCATCAGTAATTACATCTATGATAAAACATTCATCTACAGTATGTTCTCCTCCATTACACCTCGTGTTACCACTTGAAGTATGTTTCCGTAAGCCGCTCACCTAGTTTACATCAATCAAGGGAAGTCACGATCCCCATGTAGTATCAACGAATCTGTGTCTATCCTGTCAGTATCCCATTTGTTTACAAAAATGATCTTGGTTCTCGTGATAAGACCCTCATCTTACTACTTTCTTCATCTCTCATCGTTGTCAAATCACCTCATTTTGACAGTTGAAATAGTTATGATTATAATTTGGGGTCCCTTTACATCAAACTAAGGGATCCCTTGGAACTGAGTAAAGAGTCACCATTTATCTCTAACTTAGTGGTATCCCCTATGCTTGACATCAACAATTTCATCACATCAGGGGGAGTTGTACATTCCAACAATTGCAGTGTTCACATTTATGATTAACAACAGTTACTCATTTGAGATAAGGAAGTTACCCACTATGTCGCTTCATCATTATTTAGGTCTCCAACCTTCATGGGTTGTTCATAGTCACCAATAGTTCCAATCCTTCGGTGTCAACAAAATCACCAACAGTCTAAGACCCATTTACTTAGAAACATATTTAAGCTTCCTTCATCCTTGTATCAATGGTTTTGAGAGTTGACCCCTCAATCTCCTCTTATTGTAATCTAGTTTGACATATTGTCACAATCAAGGGGATTCCTATCTCATTTGTATAAACGACCATTTACTATTTGTTACCATTTCAGTTACTGGCTCCAATGGTCATCACCAACAACCTCCCCCATAGGTAGGTCCTTTACCCACAACAATTGATAACTTACATTCCAGAATAGGAGAGAAATAAATGATGATGCATTTCATCCATATAGTGCCTTCCAATCCTCATACATCAGAGGGCATATGTTAATGCCTAAATTTCTCACACATGCGACATTTCGGCTAATATTGTAGGAGAACATCATCAACATACATGATGAAGCGGGATATGTCTAAGAGATTAATAGAACAAGAGAATCATTATCTAAAAAACCATATTGAGAGATGAAGCAGATAATTCTGTCTTCTAGGGAAATACCCAGTGTAAATAATGTAAATAATCCATATAGGGATATAATAGAATAAATGATAATGTAAGAGATAATTATTACATAGGTTTGGTCGCCTTTAAATATGGACAGACCTTTAAGACGAGAAGACACGTCTTTTCCTAACTATTAAACTATTAACTATTTAATTATTTCTTTATTTATGTTCGTTACATTGCAACTCTCTTAGAAAGGCTTTGTCCTCAAAGCCTTATAATTTTTTCGCATTGTTCTCTGTGATGTCGTGGCTGACGAAACATGTCGATACAAATTGCAAAGTGTAGAGCATAACTTCCGATATGTGGATGGATCAATCCATCCCAAATTGATTTGTTGCTAACTATTGGGATTCCCTACTGATCTCTGGATAGGAGCTTTGATCACATTAGTACCATTATCTTTCGACATTTCCCACTTTTTAGAATATTGGTTTTTATGGTTGGGGTGTCGATAGGGAATTTTCATAATGTCATTTTCTTTTACGAGTGTCGTCTTTTGAGCGTTCATCTGAGCTGGAAGTTGTAATTTTGTCTCTTGAGGCTTTAAGGTTTCGTTTTGTATCTTTTCCCACTTACTTTCCAACTGCACGTTATCATTTTGAAACTTCTTAATCACTTCTACTTGCGATTTTCTGTCATCTTCAGACTTCTTAAGTTGTTCCTTAAGATCTTCGTTATGACTTCTGATACATCTATTTTCTTTCTGCGTGTCTAGAATTTTTCCTTCAATGTCTTCCGTAGATTGATCTACCTTCCGACTATTTTTCAACTTCTTAATTTTTGTGATTAGTGTCTTATTATGATTTCTTAGTCTGAAAATTTCTTCGGAATTGTTGGATATTGTTTTATTACTTTTTGTGATCTCCAGCTTGTGTGCCTTTTTAGAGTAGTCATTTTGTTGTTGAAGAATTTTTATCTGTTGTCGACATTGGCCAACCTTTGATTCTTTACTTTCTAATTTATGTCGTATCTGCATTATTTCTTCATCCTTGTCGCTAACGATTTTGTTCAACCGTATTATTTCGGCTTTGTAATCGTTTATTTATTTCTTTATATCTTGATTTTTCAATCTCTAATTGAAATCATTTTCATTTTTTAATTCCTCAATTTGCGTAGATAATCTCTCAATACAGCTTTTTAGATAATGATTCTCTTGTTCTATTAATCTCTTAGACATATCTCGCTTCATCATGTCAAATGCTTTGTCCAATGCTTCTTTTAGTCCGGACTGCAATTCTGCTTTAAAACTCGCCATAATTCCTGGCTTGGGACGATAACTTGGTCTTCCTTGTCGACAGTGCGTCTCGACTTCTTGATAAGCCTTCCTTTACTTTGACTTCTTCAACGATAAATGATTGTCCTTGACTTTAATTTCTTCGGTGATAATTGTTCTTCGACTTCTTTGACAATAAGGAGTCTTGCTTGGCCTTTTGATTTTTGATTTTCTTGGCTTTGCCTTAATGTCTTCTTGACGAGCCTTCTTTGGCTTAAATTTGTTTTGTTTCTCCAAACAATTCTTATTCAAAAGAATTGATTTTTTTTCCTTTGATAATAATAATAATTATTAAAATTTAATAATAATATTATATATATATATATATATATATTCCTTTTTTTTTCCTTTTCACCCAAAAATGGTTTTTTTCTTTGTTTGTTAATATAATAATTGTAATAGTTACAATTATTATCAACAATAGCCATATAAATATTTTCTTTTCTTTTGTGAAGGGAAGTTAGATTTTGAAAAATAATAATATGTATTATTAAATAATAATACAATTTTATAAATTTCTTTTCTGAAGTGGACGATATATATATTATAAAAATAATATTATATATATTTGAATTTGGAAGATTAGGGTTTTGATAGGAGGAGATAGGAGTGGGTGATGGCGGTCTACCTCGTGAAGGAGGTAGGCAATTATGAGGTTGAAGGGTGAGGCGATGATGGTGGAAGGTGCAGGAGTTGAAGAGGGGGGCGTGAGCAGCAGCGAGGGAGAGGCGAGTGGAAATGGAGTTGGCGCGGAGGATGGAGTAGCTCCGGTGATGCTTGGGCGTTGGGTGGATGGGTGTGCAGTAGGAGGTATGAGGGATCGTGGTAGATGAGGGGAGGAGGGCGTGCAGGTGGAAGGGAAACGCGTGAGGGAGAGGGCAGTAGGATGGTGGAGGGCGCGGTGGAATTGGGCATGGGCGTGGGCACGTGAGGGCACAACAACAGGGCAGAGAGCTTGTAGCGACCAGGAGCATGTATAATGGAGTAGGAGCTTGGGTGTAGATGGATTTGATTCAGAGGGGATGTGCGTGAGACGATGACAGTGCTGGGAGGTAGACTGCATGGTCGGGGGAGGATCTAGATGCAGCGGAATGAAGTTGGGGCTGTGCAAATGAGGGTGTGGTTGCAGGCAGAGAGAATAGAGGGTAGAGGGATGACGCGTGAGGATGAGAGGGGAAATGTGTTAGGGTAGCAGGCGTAGGGTAGCGGAAGTTGGACGCGGGGAGCTGGAGGGAAGACGCAGGCATGGGCGTGGATTGGTATAAAGGAGATGGATGGTGGGTAGAGGAGGAAGAGCTGGCGTGGAGCAGTAGGGAGGAAGGAGGGTGCAGTCGCAGCAAGGGAAGAGGGTAGCAGCGGCGTGGAGGTGGATAGGGTGCAGCGTAGGAGAGAGGGCCGAGAGGGAGCCGAAAGATGGAGGGGGTGGCGTGCGTGTTGGGTGGAGGCATGAAGATGGATGTAGATGGAGGTAAGGTGTTGTAAGTTGACGGATTGTGGGGCTTACGGTCAAAGACCTTAGATGCTCAGAGAAACTCTGAATTTATCAGACAAAATCTGAAATTTTGGCTAAAAGCCAATATCCAAGATGCCCAAGAAGGGGCTCTGATACCAAATGAAGCAGATAATTCTGTCTTCTAGGGAAATACCCAGTGTAAATAATGTAAATAATCCATATAGGAATATAATAGAATAAATGATAATGTAAGAGATAATTATTACATAGGTTTTGTCGCTTTTAAATATGGCCGGAACTTTAAGACGAGAAGACACGTCTTTTCCTAACTATTAACTATTTAATTATTTAATTATTTATGTTTGTTACACTCCCCCATGGGTAGGTCCTTTACCCACAACACTTGATAACTTACATTCTAGAATAGGAGAGAAATAAATGATGATGCATTTCATCCATATAGCACCTTCCAATCCTCATACATCAGAGGGCATATGTTAATGCCTAAATTTCTCACACATGCGACATGTTGGCTAATATTGTAGGAGAACATCATCAACATACATGACACAACTCATAAAATGCATCCTCATCAAATCCACAACGGAAATTGAACCTTAGAATGATAAAGTCAATCATTATGGACAATTGAACGACATTTGCATTGGGAACCTGTACTGATAGCATGAATTTCTGTTCAACAACTCATGCATATTTACATGATTTTTTTCTTTGAAAGTCTCGTGATTGTACTAGTGGTGGGAAAATTCAAATTGGACTCCTCACATGCTTGAGAGAATTCAATAGCCCACTTCATGTACTTGGAAAACCACTTGATGACCAAGAGCATTCACATTTCGATCTAGATGTTTCAAGGCATTCATTGGCCTATAAAAGGAAGCCATGGGCATGCATTCAATAGAGAGAAATTTAGAGCGAAATTATGCTGCAAGAATTTGTATAAGAGCTCATCTTTGAACCCATTTCTTACCACTAGGTTCCATGCAAAGATCCCTTTCCTTCTTCCTCTAAGAAGCACGAGTTTCTCTCCATTGTTCAAATTTTTCCATCAAGCATTTGTGTGGAAAAAAAGGGACCCTCCCTAAGGGATATTTTTGGCTTCCATTAGAGTTTTCACCTCCTAGGTGACACCATTGTAACAAGCTTTACCATTGGGAAAATATCATTTGGTTTAGCACACTCTATATCTTTCTTTTTGCTTAGCACTTGTCCATTTTTACTTTTATTTCTTTGGTCAAGTATTGCTTTTCCATTTGATTTATGGAACACTAAATCACATCTACATATTGTTTCCTGGTTGCAACCTACAAGGATTAAAAGAGGGAAGACTACTCACCTTCGTGGCAATTTTCCCTACACTGTGATCATTAGGTTTAGGGAGGGAAGAACAGGGATTATCCCTAAGGTGAGCAATGTTCAAGGTCTTAAAAGTAATCTCAGCGATTAAAATAATTGATGTATAATTTGTTGTAATCTTGATAAAGCTACTATTTCATTAAATTTGCATTAATAAGAACTTAGACTAAAAAAATGTGATTTCCATTATTTTAAGTGTGAATATTGGTGTTTTTAAGGTGTAAAATTGGATTCCCAAAGTGTGAATTTTGATTCCCAAAGTGTGAATTTGGATTTCAAAAATGTTAATTATGAATAGTTTTGATTGGGAAAGTGCCAATCTCCATTATAAATTTGTGAATTTCCATTCTAAAAGTGTTAGTATCAAATTGTTACAATGTGTATTTAGATTTCAATAATTTGAATTTAATTTCTAGTGTGTGTGTATCTAAATCTAAGATTAAGATACAACATTTAATTTTGTATGTGCATGCATATAACTATGACATACATTGTTAAATATATCAAGATTAAAGAGATCCAAAAAAATAAAAACAAGTGATGACAATAATGCAATGGAGAGTTGTATTTTTTTAAAAATATGAAGCATGCAATAAGGTCCCATATAAATAAAATAGTGATAGAATTTTTACCATCTTCCATACCTCAAATGAAAACATTGTAACTTGCTTATTGTGAAAACATTATTGACAAAATCTACATTTCGGGACAAGAGAGGATATTGATTGACCTTCAATAGTTTTACCTAAGGAAGTAACTAAACATTAAAATTGACTACTATTTTATAAGTTCTTACACAATACAAGTCATTATAAAATGACAAGTATGGAAATCCCTTATTCAAATAAAATTTGATTAATCGACATCACTCTCACTATCTACATTATGATCAACTTGTTCTTGGTGTGCCTCAATTGCTTCAATTCCCTTCCCATTTTTTATTTTATTGTCTCTCCCTTCCATCCTCCCTTTAGTGACCATGACCATATCATGCTATTCACGTCGTTGGACACCGCATTCCTTATATTCCAACAACCTACTATTGATTTATTTTTAACTAATTTTTGTACAAAAATTTTGTTTTTTCCGATGTTCATGTGGTCTTCCACATATGAACCTTTCCTTGTATGTCCCTCTAGTAGAATTTGAATCTTATTATACATTTCCATCTTCTCTACCCAACCATATTGCACAATTTTTGTTTTAAGATCATACTATGAGCACTTGTCCCCCAATAACATATTTTGTTAAAGAAAATTCATCAATAAGATTGTTAGATAGAGGTCCAATGTAGTGATCCTCGATAGTATAGACATTAATCCTCAAGTAGGATTCCATGACTTTATGTGCGGGTTGTATACCAATGTTGTTGCTTATTCCCTAAACTATGGATGGCCAAAAATTGATTCTTGAGTGCTCAAGTTTATAAGAGCATGTTCAAAGCCTTCATCTTTCTCCCAATAATTTATCTTGGGAGAAACAACATATATTCTGTTAGAGAGAATTCATCTATAACATTGTTACATAGAGGTTCAATGTAGTGATCCTCAATAGTATAGACATTATTCCTCAAGTAGGATTCCACGACTTTATGTGCAAGTTGTATACCAATGTTGTCACTTATTGTGAAATTCAAATCACATTATGATCTACTAGCTAAATATATCCTCACAATCAAGAATTTGACTAAGTATACAAGAAAACAATGTAAAAGAGGCACAATATACACACAAATGATCAAATAGCGGGTTACTCTATTACCTTCCAACCTAGAAATGAGTTGTGAACACCATTATATTACATTTGAGAAAAATCGTGAGCCTTTGGAGTCATTAGAATGAGCTACACGTGGCTAGCTTACATTGGACCTCAATCCCCCTAGGTTGACCAATAGTCTTCCAAATCACCTAAAACTGTCACGAATTCCTAATATGAACATTGGGATGGCATGGGAGGACATTAATGATGGTATCACATGCCTGGTGGAGAATTTGGTGGAGTGTAGGTGGCCTAGGATAGGCCAAAATTGCCAAAGAGGAGGCAAAATGACCACATTCAATGCATGGGCACCTCAAGTAAAACTCAGATCCACAAAGTAGGGGATAAGGGCATGCCTCAGGTAAGTAGTGGTAATAAATGAGGGTGGTGGCCATAAATGAGGGCGCCTGACTAACTGTTTGACCAAAATTGGGTGCCTAGGTGGTGGAATTTGTCATTAATTACCTAACAACCTTAGATAATTATCATTAACCTTTGCTTGAACCATTAGACATCAAATTATCATCATGAGACTATGGTCCTAGGTGTAATAATGTTCTAACACCCCCCCTTAAGCTATACGTATGTATCCAAAAAAAAAATGAGGCCATGGAAACTCAGGCCTAAGTCACCTCTTACAATTTTTATTAGTCCATGTAACCAAGGTAAGGAGGAAAACCACATGAGAATAAAACCTCCCCTCTAAAATGGACATGAAACAAAATATACCAGTCTTCACCATGCATCACCCACCCCAAGGAGTGATCTAAGGTAGGTGAAGGTATTTTTTGTGAAACTCTTGGTGAAGATATCATTAGTTTGCTCAGCGGATGGGAAATACTATAAGGCAATAATATGGTCATGCACCAAGCTCCTGATGTAGTGCATGTGTATCTTTATGTGCTTGGTCCTTTGTCTCTGTACTGGATCAGTGGAGATATTTATTTCACTTTGATTATTACACCAAATGACTCTGGGTGAATCAAATTCAAAGCCCCAAACTCCCCAATAATACCTTGCAACTAGACACATTGTGTAGCTTCATTCACTTCTCCCTTGTATTCCACCTTAGCTAATGACAAGGAAATAGTGTGCTACTTCTTGCTAGACCAGAAAGACATAACCAGAAGTGGACTTGGGGTTAGTGCTATCTCCAGCCCAATCCGAATTAGTAAAACCAACTAGTTCAAGTGATGAACCAACTGCATAGTGTATCCCAAACAACTTGGTTCCTTGCACATAATGCAAGATCCTTTTGGCATCCTTCCAATGGATCTCATGAGGCTCTTGCATGTATCTAGCTACAACACCTACTGCATAAGACAAATCTAGTCTAGAGTGAGTGAGATACAACAAGCTCCCAACTGGCTGCCTATACAACAAACTGTCCACTAATGGTGAGGAACCCCAATCATGAAGTTTTACCCCTGAAAGGAAGGGAAAATTAACAGCCTTACATTCATGCATTTAGTACTTTCGTAGCATATCTGAAGCATATTTTGATTGTGAAACTGTGATCCTTGCATTAGATTATTAATCTCTAAACCAATAAATTGTTTCAACAATCCTAGATCAGACATGGAAAATGCACTATCATTAGAGGAAATTTGGGTAAAAAATGGGCCTCCTAAGGAAAATAATAAAATAATAGTAGAGAGAGAGTAAAAAAAACTACTTTTTTGGATCGTATTTTCAACTTATCTACTTGTAGGTTTACTCAAATTTCAAGCGGGAGGACTCGTCGGATGCATAATTAAATTATGCATCCAACGGGTATCCATGTTGCATACTTTTAACAACATCCACACCATGAAAAAATGAAAATACATTAAAAACGTGTTTCTAGTGAGAGAAAACACAGTTTTTAATGTATTTTCGATTTATTATGGTGTGGATGTTGTTTAAAGTATGCAACATGGGTACTCGTTGGATGCATAATTTAATATTATGCATCCAACGAGTCCTCCCACTTGAAATTTGAGTAAACCTACAAGGAGATAAGTTGAAAATACGATCCAAAAAAGTAGTTTTATTTTTTCCCTCCAATTTTTTTACATGCACCTTGTTTGAATTTTAAAGCATTTTGATTGGCTAATATGTGATGACAAGAAATTGTACTTTAGGGTTAAAAGGCCAATTTTTCATCCAAATTTCCTCTAATGGTAATGCAGCTTTAACTGAGCCTAGTTCTTCAATGCAACTACCAGTGACCAAGAGGTCAACAAAATATAGTACAATGATCAAAATAGAGTCACTAATATTCTGCATATAGACATTTGGATCAGATTTGCATCTTTCAAAACCTTGTGATAGAAGAACGTTGTCCATCTTGGCATACCAAGCTCTAGGAGATTTCTTGAGACCATAGAGGGACTTCTTCAACCTGCAAACAAGTGAAGGGTCTTCTTCAGTCTACTACATATATATATATATCCTCTTGAATATCACCATGAATAAAAGCACACTTCACATCCATATGATGAACCTCCCATCGCTTGGATGCTGCAATGGCCAAAACTAGCCTAATTGAGTCCATTT
The DNA here is from genome assembly GCA_027924585.1 of Larix kaempferi. Taxonomy (NCBI): domain Eukaryota; kingdom Viridiplantae; phylum Streptophyta; class Pinopsida; order Pinales; family Pinaceae; genus Larix; species Larix kaempferi. The sequence continues at coordinate 34,743,438 of BSBM01000093.1, forward strand.
TTTCCACTGGTGAAAATGTTTCTGTGTAGTCCACTCCATGGACTTGAGAGAATCCCTTAGATACAAATCTGGCCTTATACTTCACATCAGAACCATCACTAGCCATTTTGGTCCTATACACCCACTTGCATTGCAACAACTTCTTCTTGGAAGGAATAGGAACCAACTCCCAAGTCTCATTGTCGTGGAGCGACTTCATCCCTTCTTGCACGGAATCTTGCCATATTGGGTCATGTGATGCTTCTTCATATGAATGTGGATCAGATCCAACCATAATAAAACACTTCCCATGAATATTTGGATTGCAAGAAGACAATACATTGTGAAACTATGATCTGGTCTTCCTAGGTTCTTGTGGATCACTTGCAAGTTCATTAGCGGCTTGTATGGTTTTCTCGGTCCACTTGGTTCTTGTAGGAGGGTCATGATATGCATGCATGTCATCATCTTCATGCTCATCATAAAAATCAGAAATATCAGAAAATGAAACATCACTTACATCCTCTGCAAGTGGGGGATTTGAGCATTCCCCTTCTTCTTGGTCAGCTACATGCATGGGATATTCTTCGAACTGAACACTCCTCTCAATGGAAGTATTTTGAGATGAGGGATCAATGATATTGTATCCCTTTTCATATGCTGCATAACCAACCATAATGGAACTCCTTTATTTGGGGTTGCAAGGCTTTTCTTTTCTCTGGAGGTATTCTAGCCCATGCTTTTGAGCCAAACACCCTAAAATGAGACACATCAGACTCATATCCCATCCAAGCCTCGAATGGAGTCTTGCCTTCCAAGGATTTGTGTAGCACTATGTTTTGAACATGTGCAACACATTTAATGGCTTCATCCCATATTTTAGGAGACAAGGACTTAGACTCCATCATATAGGTAACCATCTCCTTCAATGCTCTATTCTTGCACTCTACCACACCATTCTGATGGGGTGTGTAAGGCACATAATGTTGCATTTGAATGCCATCTTATTCACATAGTTGTTGTAGGTCCTTATTGACATATTCACTTCCATTATCAGTCCTTAAGACCTTTATATTCCTCCCACTGAATTTCTCCACTGAAGCTTTGAAAAATTTGAAGGAATGGAACACTTCAGATTTTAGCTTGAGAAAGAACACCCAACAAAATATTGAAAAACCATCAATGAATGTTAGGAAATATTTTGAGTTTCCACAGGAGGTTGTAGGAAGAGGTCCTATCACATCTGAATGGAACAAATCAAGAGGTTGAGCAACTCTTCTTTCCTTCCCCTTCTCAAACTTGCGCTCTACATGCTTCCCAACATTGCATCCCTTGCATGTGCCTTTGAAAAATTTGATGCTTGTAAGTCCTTCAACCATGTTTTCTTTTATCAAGGATTGAATATATATATAGTTGAGGTTTCCAAACCTCTCATGCCAAAGTCTACTGACCTCATTAGCATGTGACAGAAGAGCATTAGGAGAAGAGTAATAAATAAAGTGTGAAAACTTGTACATTCTTGACTCATGATCTACAACACCAACTGCTACCACTTTGCCTGTAGAAACTTTAGAAATTTCCACATATTCTTGAGTGAAAATCACTCTCTTGGCCGAACCTGTATGGGTCAGTTGGTAAATAGAGAGGATATTTGCTTCAAGATCAAGAACACACAACACATTGATGAAGTACCCACTGTCTAGATTGATCCTTCCAATGCCTCTCGCTAGGATCTTTGAGTCATCACCCATGAGAATAGGAGGACCACTGTATGGTGAAAGAGAAGATACAGTTTCTCTTGCAGAATCCATGTTCCTTGAGGAACCTGAATCTATGATGAAAGAAGAGGATTCATAGGTGCTAGCCATCAATGCATGGAATCTCTCCTTGTCTTTAGAACAAACCTCATTCTTCTTTTCTCCTTCTGGAAGAGGGATTTTTTTTTCTCAAGGAGATGAGCCATCATGTCAATGGTATTCTTCATGCATGCACTTTCAGGGTACCAACCCTTGTGATAGTAAGTGCATTTGGTTTTCTCCCTCTTCTTCCCTTTCTCCTTGCCAGGATTTGAAGCCCCTTCAGAATATTTGGGCTTCTCTTTGTCTTTATTATTATCTTGCTCCTTCGAACCTTTGGATTTATGCTTCCCCTTTGCATGCTTCGATCACCAGCTGCAAGAACTTGGTCCTTTGATGGCTTGATGGAACCCATTTGGAACAACTTATCTTGTTCTTGTGTAAGAATCTCAATAAATTCTTCCAAACATGGCATCCTCCAGTTTCGAACAGTGAGCTTGGTGGAATGGAATGTTGAAACAAACACATAGTACTCAGGCCCCAAATTCGAAAGTATGGAGAACACCAGCTGTTCCTCCTTCTTGTCAATGCCACATTGCTTGAGCTGCAAGACCAAGGATTCAAACTTGGTGAAGAAGTCTTGGATGGTCTCAGAATTGCTTGGGCTAAGAGAGATCAACTCATTCTCAAGTTGGTGGCCCCTCAACTCATCAATCTTCCCAAATAGTGACTCAAGCTTGAGCCACACTTCATTTGGAGTAGTGAGACTGTCTATATGAAACAAGAGGTCTCTTGAGATGTTGAGACAAAGCATTCCAAAAGCTTCATCCATTATGTTGAATAAATTTGACTTCTCTACTGCAGAATTCAACTCATTCTCAGTCCCCATAGTAACTCTGAAGAGACCCTTGGATCTTAGCTGTATTATCATTTCGACATTCCACTCAAATTAGTTGAATGGAGTGAGCAAGATGACATGATACTGCTCCATTCTATATCTTGCGCACTTGGTGACAAAGAACACTGTAAACCTGCAATGCAAACACCCAATCACTCAGGAGGGGATCCTAACGAGCTAATTCGAACCCTACATTGAGAGAGGGCACATTCGGGAGCGCATCACACCCTGGGTACACTCCAAAGGATTGCTCCAATGGATTTAAGGAAATGGCCCTGGGGATTTCTGTGGTTGCTCCACTGCTTCTGGTGCACCTCTGAAGTAGTCTGGTTCGACTAGAAGCTCCAAGAGCTCTGACACCATGTGAAATTCAAATCACAGTAGGATCTACTAGCTAAAGATATCCTCACAATCAAGAATTTGACTAAGTATACAAGAAAACAATGTGTAACGAACAAATAAATAAAAAATAAAATAATAATAATAATAATATAATAACATAAAAACGTAACATTGATTATAATTAATTAAGGGACACATCCCTTTGGTGAACAGTCACCATGTGAGCCTATTTATATGGGCTACACCATTCATTGTAAACATCATCTTTTATATATTTTATCAATTATTCAACAATTATATTTTTACTATGGAATTATTATCAATTGGGTGACTTATCCATTTGGATGGTTTCGAGTACAACCAAATAGGTTGTAACATTGGTATCAGAGCTCCTTCTTGGGCTTGATTCCGGCCTTTGGCCGCAAACCATTCTCAAAGCTTCTTTGATTAAGGATCTTTGATCCACATTGGCTTTTGGCCATCATTTGTTTGGGTTTCCCAAAAATTTAGGAGCTTGTCCAAACGTAGGATTTTGGACCAAAGAAGATCCACTCGCAACTGTGAAGCAAATTTTTTACAAGAAGAATCATAATGAATATTGCTTATTATAAAAAAAAGAAAAAAGAAAAAGAAAGACCATATATAGTAAGAAGAAGACCAAATCAAAGAGAGAGCGGATTCAAGGAGGGCCAAGCTATCGTCAAGAAGTCAAAGACCATTTATCACCAAAAATTCAAAGTCAAAGAAGATTTAAAAAAAAAGAACCACATTCGAAATTATTACACTTTTGTGTCTACCCCGTGTCAAGAGAAGAAGACAAAGTTGAAGCGAATTTGTAGTCGGAAATGATGGCAAACACATATCTAATAATGAATTCATAGTTACAAGAAACGTTAGACGAGTTAGAGCAGTATAAAGCGACCAAAAAAGATCTTAAAGTCAAGATTAGGAAGCAAAAATTGCTTAATCGGTTAAGAGAACATGAGAATCATAGATTAAAAGATAAAAAGCAAGAGTTAGAAAAAGCCAACGAAGAATTCAAGAAAATTTTATCAGATAAGGATGATAAAATATCACATTTAAAATGTCTCAATCAAAACCTTTAAGACCAGATCAAAAAATCAAAGAAGGTTGAAGAATCACCGTATAGAAATGATAACAATTTAGAAGAAGAAATTAAGCGTTTAAGTAAGCTCATCATGGACAAAGAAAATGAATTAGTGCAAGTCCAAAGAAAGCTAGAAGATTAAGAATCAGAGATAGGTCGACAACAACAAAAGAATAAATATCTGTTGGCCCAAATTTATGACTGAGGCCAACTGAGGAGATTAAGCCCACACAAGTTTCTTACTGCAGCTTCCGGTATGTTTGAAGTAGCTAAATCTTGCAGGTTGTGGTCCTGCTACCATCTGCGTTTTATCCTCTTAAGGAGCATATGATTGCCCAAACTCAAAGAAATATCTCCTATGTTAATCTAAAAGTCAAATTAGTTCCTAATGTTAAATTCTAAGCTTATGTTATCCTAGTTTTGATTTCCTAGTAAAAGTCTCTATTTTCTGGTTTAGTTTGAATTTCTGACTAAGAAACTATTTTAGATGTTAAACAACTAATTGAACTAAAATCTATTTAACAACTGCTAAATTAAACTAGAAAATCTTAACTAAAACTTGAATTAAACCTAATCTATTTTCCTATCTCAGCTGAGAGCGGATCTATTGATTATATTAACTATCCGTTGACAATTATAAATAACAAAGAAAATAAATGATATAATTTCAGATAGAAAAACTATCAGAGTTACTATCATTAACAATCTTTGTTTAATAAGATTTATGATAACAGAAGAATAAAATAAGAAATTATTTTATTCATTTTGAAACATAACAACTAAGGGATAATTAATGTTCAATACTTAATATATGAATATAAAGTTGAGCCACTTATTAATCAAAACACCTATGAAAATACAGATGTAATCGAATAACAAGCTTTTAAATATGATACTACTTAATCAAAAACATCAATAGAAATTGAATGAAATGATATCTGTAGTATTTGTATCAAACAAAAAATGTTGTGTGATCAGAGTAATTTAAAATGCATCAATACAATTACAACACAGCATAACTATATACAAATTAAGATGAGAAAGCAGAATATCGAAATATAAGTATATATATGTATCAAAAACTGACAATACAAAGTTATACCAGTTTCAAACACATGCTCAACAACATCCAGTAAAGAAACTCCAACAGGATTGTAGCAGCAAGTAATGTATCATTTCAATATAAAATTCTCTCAGTGTTACTCCATCCACCACTTTACAATGACGTTCATGGTTTATATAACAAAAGACTAATAACCTCCTCCACTATTCTATGCAACCACTATCTAAAAATAGACTCTTGTTTCGACAATGGTCAAACACCAACGATCTTGATAACAGTTTTACTTAACCAAAATATTTTACAATAATGCACCTGGCATTCGAACCTAAGAATCATCCAATAATTTGAAAGTGAAATCCCTGAGACTTTAACCTTATCAGTAGAATAGCAATGTGCCCACGCAAGAGAGGAGAGGCAACCGGTGTCTGACATTCAGCATCCAAGTCATCAAAAAGATAAAAATGCTTCAACATCCATCAGCAAAATCTTAATGAGTATAACAACACCAAAACTTAAGACTTTATCCAACAACGACACCTACAAAATCAACCAACTACATATAAATATTCATAAATAATGTATTAATGATGAAACATAAGTAATAAATTTTAAGCAATGCCCGCAGAATCTATGATTCTGTGGGCATGCTAATCACATTTTCTTACTACCTGTCAAAATCAAAGCATTTAAAACAAACTCTAAAGCAAAAGCAGATTCAAGTCGAAATATGGAGTTTGGCGGTTCTTCTTGATTCTGACAATTTAGCTTTGAGCTCCAAAATTTTGATCTTTTGATGCTCTGTTTGCTCGAGTAGTGAATCTTTAGTTATTGTCATGGATTTCTTAGCATCTTTGTATCTGTCTTTCTTTGACTTCATTTCTTGCCACTTACTAATCCATAACAACAATTCATTTTTAAGAGACTTAATTTCATCTTTCATATTTGACTCATTGGAATACGATTCCTTCAACTCTATTTTTAACTCAGTGATTTTGTCTTTTAATATCTGCTTAAGAGTTAATTGAATTTATTCATTGCTTCTAACAAGTGAGGAATCACCAGTGAACGAGGGTCTCTGTTCGGATTCACAAGGAGAAGAATGGTCAGTGAATTCATTGGCTGATGAAATAATGGAATGATTCACCCCAATATCTTGTTCACCATTACCAAGAGAAATCTCATGAATTGGAGAGGATTCATCGTCTTCACTGTCAATTTTGATCAGAGGAGATTCTTCCTGCTGCTGAGTAACTGGAATGGAGACTGTAGCCATGCTACAAGTGAACCATTGGGAACCAAAAAACACAGAACCCTTTTGTTTAGAGTCGTCTTCATCACAACAAACCTCTGCTAACCGTTCAAGTTTTCGTGCAGGTACACCGCGGGGTTTTCTAGATGTGGACGAACCAACTAAGAATTCAGGGGCAACAAGGTTTGATCGTTTTACAAATCCCCCTACATACTCTAACCCTTCATCCATGTTTGCAGATGTATTATAACGCTCAACATATGAGGATGGGACCATATTGGTATCGAAATCCAAAGGGTTGGACTCTTTTGCAACCACAGAACCAATATTAACATCCAAAGGTGAATTTACTTCCAATAACTTACTATCTCCTGACTTAAACTTATGAACATTATCAATTTCAGGATTTAAAGGAGCCTTACACTTTCTACGGGTATTTGGAAGTGTGGTAGGCCAATACTGTGTCGGCCCTAGGTCTTTTTCTGCCAATAACTCATCCCACAATCTACCAACAAGAGACAACTGGTGTTGAACCATAATTTTGAGTAAACCATGATGGAAAAGGCTTCTCTCAGGATCACATATAGTGCTTTGTATATACCATATTTTCCATCTTATTCAAACTTTGAAGTAAATAAAAAGGGAGATTGATTTTAAAACCCTTCAATGCCATTAACAATCGCAGATGGTAATAATGGATATGAGAAAAACGACCGTCATAGGAAATATACCTGACTAAACTTTCATAATACGTTCGCCATTCTGGTTTTAGGAATTTTGCAGAAACCCCATACTTTAGGTTTGAATTAGCAGGTAAAGGTAAAAGCCGTGAGTTACACCTTTCCTTGTTGACCTTTCCTCCCTTAAACCAACGCTCACCAATCTGAGGAAGCTTTGTTGCTTTAGAAATGTTGTCCTCATCAATTGTAAACTGAAACCCCCCAATTTGAGCCACATCATCCTTTAGGATGAGAGCGAACTGTCTGGTGACTTTAGTATTATGGCCACTAAAACGCCAAAAGAATGAACCCCATCCTATCTTGTCAAATAATGTAGCGACATCTGGGTGATCCTAAACCAATTCGAGACCTAAAACTTCGAACCGACTAAGAGGAGCCATCTTTCCACCAATACAACTATGGAATGGGTTTGAAACGAACGCAGTTGTGAAAATAGAAGTAATAGGAACCCAAGTAGCAAACATTATGTGAACCATCAAATCATCGATCGGTTCATTTGCTATGAAAAATAAAACCCTAAATTTGTTCTTGGGAAGCATCATTTTGAATTATGAAAACAGATGCAATAAAAACTCTTATGATTTCGAATTTGATAAGATCACACAGGCTAAATAATCTTGGAAACTACTTGATAATCATAAGTGATCAATCCATACGCAACCAAAAATTGGATAACCAAAGCCATTGAATGATTCCAGGGTTTGATAACCAGATAGTACGAAGAACGAAGTAATGATAATACAAAGAATAAAATGATGACTTCGTATTAATTTCATAATGATAATAATAGTTATCAAACAATTTGCAAATGAATTGAAAATGACACGATTTACATATATGATCAACAAGTGTCAGAGATATTAATTCACGTATCCAATCCAAGATATGATATCCAACAAATTTATACGATTTCTATTGAGCATGATCATCCATCAAAGTTTTAGGCATAAATGAGAAAAATCGAATTTAGTCATTTGAGTATAATCTTAGGACTTTATTTATTTACAAAACAATGACAAAGTTTTTAAAAGATTATGATGTTCCAATCATATTCATAAGGGTTATTTTATAGTGTTACACCTAAATCTTGCCATCATGATAGTCAGTGTAAACATCCCTGAAGTTCCTTTGACTAAGTCATCAACTTGGAAGAGATACTCACATGTTCCTTTTGGGTTTAGTGAGGTCATCGCAGGTCATCTTAATGCAACCTGCGACGTCGCAGGTTGTCCTATTGCAGCCTGTGATGATGTCAGTTAATTGGATAAAGGAGCATCTTCAAGCACATTCTCGAAGGTGGCTGATGTGGATCCCTATCCCTAGCCTATAGGAGAGCTGGCATTCGGTTCCCTAGCCCTTTGGTGGGATCCCTTAACCCTCTCCTACCATATATCAACCTACCCTATCCTCTTAGTCCTATATAAGTGAAGCTCTTTCCCATTCCAAAGAGACTTACATGCTGGTGAAATTAGCTTAGGAGCTCTCTATTCATCTCTTGGGAGATCCATACTTCCTTTGGAGGCTTTGGCATTGGCTTGTTTGGAGAAGGATTGCTACGTTAATCCTTGGTTGTAATCACTTCCTCCTATGTACTTTCCCTTTTTATACAGTAATATAAATGCTTTCCACCAAATGTTATTGCATTGATGATGTTTGTGTAGTTTTCCTGCTTAACTGCTTACTTAGATCTATTATTGTGTAGGTGCATTTTACTACTTGTGTTGTTCTGTATGTTTTGACAGGTTTTGCAGCTGAGATATGAAGACCATAAAGCTTGGAACAACATCAAGGAGAAAGGACCCACGATCTGAAAGGTAAGGCATCTAGCCGCTTGATCTCTAATTAGATCTAGGAAGGTTATTTCATATTCTGTCTCATTTGTTCTAGTCTTACATTAAGCTAGGGAGATCATGCCTTGAGTCCTCTCTTGGTAGATTGTTCGATAAAAAATTTGGCAACCATACTGGGGAAGATCACATTGTTTTTAGTTTTCAATTTGAATGCCATTTTCATTTGATTTCTTTTGCAAGCCATCTCATTTGCCTCCTAAGCCTTTTCACCATCAGATCTTCACTTTGAAGAGTTTGTTGTCTTCCCATGAGTCTGTACTCATAATCTTTAGACCATTTTATTGCTCATTTCTTGGATATCTGTTGATCCTTGAGTTTGGATCTCGCCTGTCGTACCTGGGTAGTAGAAACAGAGTGACGATCTGTCATTTTTTTCAATTTGCTTCTTGGTCTTCTGATTTGTCGTCGCAATTTTCCCACTAGTGTCTTGTGACATCGTCACAAACCCTGCACTGGTGACCTACGACGGTCGCTCTGTGTCTGAACACAGACTACGCCGATATGTTAATTTTGATACAAGGGCATCCCCCCTCCATTTTTTGATTTGAGTTTTGATTTGGTGTGCAAACCCCTCTGTGCTGCAAGATCTAGTTAGGAAATTTCTCTCTTTTTATCTCTTGGTTTTTTATTCGGAAAGAAAAAAGAAAATGTTTAGATTTGGTTGTGATGCTTGTTCATTTTTTGAGTTTTGCTTGGAAAAACGGAAAAAGCAAAAAGAGTATTTTTTTTATCAAATTTGATAGATTTTGGGATTGTGTTGCATTGTGTTGCTTTGGTAAAAGCACTTGGAAAAAGTTTTCTCCTTCCCATAGATAGACTTCATCAAAAGAAAAGTATATTTTTGCATGTAGTTAGAACTTGCATTATGTTTACATTTATGTACTCACCTCATGCATTCACCTAACCGTCCAAATAAAATTAACGGTAGAACTAGGGTAAAAATTTAGTAACTTGTGTGTTAAGTTAGAGACATGTTCTGATGTCGTAAAACGTGGCAGCTGTTGTTACTTACCAGCACTGTATTTCGGGGGTATTGTAGTATTCCACGTACCAACAGGTATATAGAAGCTCTTTCACGTACCAACCAGGTATATTGAAGCTCTTTCACGTACCCACCAAGTACTTCACGTACTTGGCGTATATCGAAAGGTGTTTCACGTACTTGGCGTATATCGAAAGGTGTTTCACATACTCGGTAGTATATAGGAAGGTATCGTGTCATACGGTTGTGCATTAGACAACACCACTACGAGTTTGAGCTCCCACGTACCTTGCATATATCGAGAGACACCATTAGTATTCCTGAAACCAATTGAGCTATCCATTCGGCCGTCTTGGCAGAGCAATACACTGAGAACAGCACTCGAGGAGATTACTACGCACGTACTATCCAGGTAGTTAGGTATTCAGGAAAGGGTATGGTCCCAATCCTCCTTGTCATGTTTTACTGTTGGACCCTGAGGTATATAGCGATTTGCAAAGCCTTGACAATCTTGTGAGGTTCCAGACTTTTGAATCCACACCTATCACATAAGTTTGCTTGCGGCCTTAGTTTGTGTAGGATTTTTCTGGACTGCTTTTCTTTTGTTTATACTACCCTAGGATAAAATTTTGTTTCAGTCGCTCTAGCTAACTTTCCTTAGAGAAGGTCCCGTAGGATTCAGAACTTACCGCTCGAATATCCCCTTAACCAGGAGGTAATTTCGAGGGTAAGAATGGACCCACAACCCACGGTCGTGTCACCTGAAGTAAAAAAACCTACTTTGAATATTGGAGCACACATGTTCGCTCCAGATTCGCCTGCCTCCAACCCCTCACAGGGTGAAGAGGTGCGAACTTCCGCTTCACAAGACCTACCTTCCATTTTACCAGGAGAGCCTGGATCAGTGGAATGGTTAAATCCACCCCAGGACGACCCTGCAGCAGTTGTTGGTCCAACTGCAGCTTATTAGACATCATCTCTAGGCCACCCAGTGGCTCATTTTACCATTGCATCCCCACCCAGTTGGGCTACTCCTAACGAGCTTTTCGGACCCATTCGTGATCGCTTGGATCGATTACGTGCCATGGGTGATGAATTTTGAAGACAAAGTCTTTCATGAAAGGTTGAAGACCCGACATTACCTCCTTATCAACCACTCCCAAGTCGTTATTTATCTTTTGACTCACCAGAATCATCCACACAACACGTGACCACTTCGAAATCTGCTCAACCATCACTTCCTGCACATTCACCCCTTAGACAGGAGACCAGTTCTATACCTCAAACGACTCAACCTATTGAAGGACAACAATCCAACACACCTGTTACTACCATGGTTACATTACCCATTCCTCCCCCACCCCAAAACTCGCGGGGAGGATACTCTCTACCCTCTACCTTCCTTATCGGCAATGTTAATCCTATACTGGATAATCAACAGCCCATGTTGGGAAAACCTTTGATAAGTGGTCAGCAAGTTGTTGCTGGGGGGAAACACCCATCTCTTAACCATAATACTGGAGGAGGAGTTCCCATCGGACCTTCCATCGGAAATTACTTACCTGCCATACCTTCCACTACGGAATTATCCCATGTTGGGGGACCATCCAATGTAATTCAACCACCATGGAGTCAAGCGTATCCAGGTTATCTTAACCCTGTGTCAGGACAACTCAATACCGGAAACGCACTCTACGGGATCCCTTATCCCAGAAATCCATACACTCTATGGGGGCAGCAAAAAGCTTTACAACATGGACCCCCACCTACAGTCCCTCAAGTCCCACCACCCCTATTTGGTCCACCCCAACCTCCTATCGGAGGCGCCGGGCTCACACACAATTCCGGAGGATGCAGACCTCTACCTTCTAGCGGAGGACCACCTCATTCTGGAAACTATGACCCACCCCCTGGCGGAAAAGGTGGAGGCCCTCCCCCTTCAGGTGGAGGTGGAGGGCCACCCCCCCCGGTGGTGGAGGACCCACACCCTATGGTGGAGGACCATTCCATCCTGGCGGTGGTGGTGGAGGACCATCCCATCTTGGTGGAGTTGGTGGAGGACCATCTCATCCTGGTGGCGGTGGTGGAGGACCATCCCATCCTGGTGGCGGTGGTGGAGGACCATCCCATCCTGGTGGTGGTGGTAGAGGACCACCCTACTTTGGTGGAGGTGGCAGAGGAATCCCTTACCGTTTCGGTGGCAGTGGTGGAGGACCACCACCTCCTTGTGGTGGAGGCGGCAGAGGTCCATCCTATCCCGGTGGCAGCGGCGGACCACCACCTCCTCCCGACGGAGGCGGTGGAGGCCCATCTTATCCCGGTGGAAGTGGCGGACCCACACCATTTGGAGGCGGCCCACCCCCTCCTGGCAGTGGAGGCAGAACCCCACCTTATGGTAACATGCCACCTTATTATGGTAATGGACTACCTTATTATGGTGGCATACCTACTTATGGTTTGGGTGGCATACCCCCTTATGGTCAGTTTCCTCTGGGAACACCCTACAACCAGTCGATTCAAGGCCCTACTGGTCCATACATTCCTTATCAGTACTATCAGTACCCCCAGCTGAACCAACAACTACCATTTTTGGCTACTTTGGACTTACCCGACTTGTCTCGTTTGACGAATGATCCCATTTTCCATGGGCATAACTGGCCACCCATTCCGGTTAAGTTACCATCAGATATCCCCAAATTTGATGGCAAGCCTGGTGAGGATCCTAAAAACCATGTGATGACATACCATCTATGGTGTTCATCCAACTCCTTGATGGATGACTCGATCCGTCTTAGGTTATTTCAATAGACTCTCATCGGCCCAGCTGCCAAGTGGTACATTGAACTACCACCCAATTCTTTTCTAGATTTTCGATCTCTTGCTATGTCATTTTTGACCCACTTCCAGTTGCCCATTCTCTATGAGACTGGTATGGACTTATTGACCTCCCTTCACCAGAACACTGCCACTCATATTTCAGATCATATTCATGAATGGTGGTGAAGATGACGTTTTATTAAGGCTAATATTATGAACCAACTCTTAGCTGACTAGTTTACAAAGTCACTTTTACCTGTCGTAGCTCGAGACGTAGCTATGGGAGGGGCTGTCACTGAGGAATAGGCTATCGCCCATGCCCATTACTTAGACTTGGTCTATGCTCAATCCAACACATTATATGAAATTGTTCCTAACACACCCCGCCCTATGTATGATCCCGTGAAACCACCCAAGGGACCACAGGCCGATGGCATCATCGGTTCCCTTGCCTCCCAGCCTTCTACTCAAACTGGTGGCTCGTCGAACCCCCAAGGTTCTTCCCCATTACCATCATAGGCTGGAAACATCACTACCAAGTCCACCACTCCTACCTCCACTGAAGAGGTGAATTCTGTGTGATCAACTTCATCTCAGAAGTCCAGTGGTAAGAAGAAGAACAAGGGGAAACCTAAGAAATCTTCTAACCAATATGATCCCAAGCCCACTCAGGAAGACACCAAACAGAAGAGGAAGTTGAAGTATCCTTTTTTGTTGTGCGGTGGAGACCATTTCTCAAAAGAATGACCCCACTGAGACGAAGTTCAGAAGTTTCTCAAGGGAAACTCTACTACCGCAGTTCTCAACGATCCCTTCCCTACTCAAAACCAGCAACTAATCGCACACACCTCTTCTTCCTGAGGAGAAGCATCCTCCACCGCGCATGTTCTCATGATGCTTAGTGAGACGGTAAACTTGAACACCCGTTCCTGCTCGTATGAATCTGTCCCGCCAAAGGAAACCATTGGAAGTAATACTGAAAAAGCTTCCACTTCGATTCACGACGTCACCGTATCGCACGCTTCTCTCACCATTGAGAATCCCTCTTTAGAGTCAGTGTTGCGTCCGCCCAAGAGCACAATTCGAAAAGTTGTTTTCAATCCCATTGCTCGGGCCGCTCAGAACTACAAATTGTAGAAGACCTAGCACAAGATCCTTGTGCTATGTCGACGCTTGAGGTATTGCATAACTATACTAACCAACGCAAGACACTCCTCACTTCCATCGGCGTGGTTGATCCGGATTCTTCAAATAACATCATGTTCTGGCTGGTATAATTTAAGCTGAGGCTTTCCCATAAGTTGGCATTTCAAGTTTCCACAAACATTACTGGGAAGACAATCCATCGTACCATCTTGGACGAAGGTTCCTTTACCTCAGTCATGTCGATTTCATGTTGGAGAGCCATTGGCTCCCCCGAGTTGAACCGTTCTCCTACCACCTTGAAAGCATTCGAAGGACGTGGCTTTCAACCTCATGGGCTATTACAATCCTTAGCAGTCGAGTTGGGGGGAAAGACCACAACCATTAACGTGGAAGTGGTTGCTTCCTCGTTAGATTACAATATTCTGCTTGATCGTAATTAGTTTTATGCCATGACTACGGTCACATCATCTGTCTTCTGCATAGTACAATTCCCCCATCAAGGCCGAATTGTTACTGTCGACCAACTGGATTTCTATACACCTCACATTGCTACTCATCCGGGCGATAATGTTCCATTGCTTGGACAATCTTCGCACCCGTATGAGAGCGTGGGGGTTGGCCTCATCAAGGACTCATCCCTTATGGGGGTTTTTCCAACCTCGTATCCCCCAACTCATGTTGCTACGGTGAACATGATATCCTCTCAGGTTTCATCCATCCCCAACTCTATTGATCAATGGATTGTACTCGATGAAGCCACCACACACCTGATTGGAAACACTATGCCTCTTTCACCCGCTGAACTCACTTATGAGGGTATCCAGTCAGCACTGGAGGACCACTTAGCTATGGCCTCCACCTCCTGTTCTCTATAGTGGACATCATCCCTACCTGATCCTCTGCTCTGGACTTTTCATTATGATGAGTCCATTATGGAAATCATGAGTGCGGATGACCCTCCGTGGGAAGACCTCCGTCATTGGTCGTCTTTCCTTCCTTCATTGGACATTGTGGAGAATAGCATCACCACCATCTTTACATCGGATGTCTACCCTGTCTCTCAGTCCTCGATACTTATGTGTCAAACGGACTCCGAAGGAAACTTGGCCAACATTGAGCCTACCATTTCGGTCGACATATTGGGTACTCCTGGTGTAGTGGAAGACATTCATTTAAGCCAGAAGTGTTCCCTTGAAGAGATTACAACATTCACGGCCTTGTTCAAGCAATTTCGTGACGTGTTTGCTTGGACCTACGAGGAGATGCCCGGGATAGACCCTGCTATTGTTTCGCACGCGATTCAAACCTATCCCGATGCCAAACCAATCCAACAAAAACTATGACCCGTACACCCCCGAAAGATTGCGGCAATCAAGGCAGAGATTGAAAAGCTCTTGAAAGCTGGTTTTATCTACCCTGTCCTGTTGACAGAATGGGTCTCCAACATCGTCCCTGTAGGTAAAAAGCAGGGTACCATTCGTGTTTGCGTCGATTATCGGGATCTCAACAAGCCTTGTCCTAAGGACAATTACCCGACTCCCTTTATCGACCAGATCATTGACAATTGTGCTAGAAGTGTCATTTTCTCTTTTATGGATGGCTTTTCCGGCTACAACCAGATTGAGATCCACCTGGCCGATCAACACAAGACAACTTTCATCTGTCCTTGGGGTACAGTTTCTTATCACAAGCTCCCTTTTGGCCTTAAAAATGCTGGTGCCACATTCCAGTGGGCCATGTCGTATGCCTTTCATGATGTGAAGGACTTTCTAGAACCCTACTTGGACGATCTACCTGCCAATTTACGGCAGCGCAAGTACCACATCGACCATCTGATGGCGGTATTCCTCAGATGTAGGCGGTATAACATCCACTTGAACCCTCACAAGTGTATCTTCTGCGTCGATTCTTGACGCATCCTCGGTTCATTGTCTCGAAGGATGGGATCTGCATTGATCCCTTGAAGGTGGCATCCATCGTCGCTCTCCCACCTCTCACTGATATCACGGAACTTCAAAGTTTTCAAGGGAAGGCAACTTATTTAAGGCGTTTTGTCTGTAATTTTGTGAAAAATACACAGGGCTACATGAGACTACTCAAGAAATACGTCTCGTTCATTTGGGACGACCAAGCGAACAATCTTTCAATAGTCTCAAACATGATATCATGCATGCCCCTGTGCTCCAACCGCCCGAGTACTACAAGGATTATATCCTTTATCTTTCTGCTTCTGCCACCACGATCGCCATGGTCTTGGTACAAGAAGACAACAATGCCCATGAACATGTGATATATTACTTAAGTAAGGGTCTTATTGACTCTAAAACCCGTTACTCATGTGTCGAGAAACTCGCTCTCACGGCAATCATTGCCGTCCAGAAGTTTTGTCATTACATTTTGCTCCGCACCACCACCATCATTGCTGATTCAAACCCCATGTACCACGTTTTGACACGTCAGGTGCTTTGGGGCAAGTATTCACATTGGATCATGATACTGCTGGAATTTGATCTCCTATTCGAAAAAGCTAAGTCTAAAAAGTCTCTGGTGTTTGTCGAGCTGATCTGTGATCTTCCCCGGGATGATGTCGACTTTGAGCCCAATGATTCTCTTCCAAACGAATCATTGTTCCTCATCAGCACGTCTGATCCATGGTATGGAGATATCACTTTATATCTTCAGACCCAACATTTAAGCCCCCAACTCTCTCGGTATGACCGCCATCGAATACGCCACCATTCAAAGTATTACCTGATCATCGGTGATAACTTGTACCGTCGTGGTATTGATTCTATTCTTCAACGTTGTCTCACTCATGAAGAGGCTGAACATGTTTTAAATGACTGTCATGCTGGGGCGTGTGGCGGTCATCTCTCTGGGATGGCTACAACCCAGAAGATACTTTGCGCATGATATTATTGGCCATCTATATTTAAATATTGTATCGAGGCCATAAAAAAATGTCCTCCATGCCAGCACTTTCAAACTAAAAAGTGCACTCACCCAGCCCCGTTACACCCGGTTATTGCCGTTGGCCCCTTCGCTAAATGGGGCATTGACTTCATGCATTGTAAGCCTACCTCGACCGGGGGGCATGGTTACATCATAGTAGCCGTGGATTACTTTACAAAGTGGGACGAGGCTATGCCTACATACACGGATGATGGAAAAACTGCCGCACTCTTCATGTTCAATCATGTTATAGCGTGGTTCGGAGTTCCTCAAGCTATAGTTACCGACCATGGTTCTCACTTTATGAACCATGTGGTTGATGAATTGAGCATTAGATTGGGTTTCCGCCATGAAAACTCAACACCGTACTACCCATAATCCAATGGACAAGTAGAGGCCATTAACAAGGTCTTGAAAACCATGATCCAACGCATGGTGGGTACGCACAAGTACAATTGGCACAACATGCTCTTTTCCACGCCATGGGCTTATAGAAATTTCGTCAAGACCGCCACTGGATTTACCCCCTTCCAACTAGTTTATGTATTGGAGGAAGTCCTACCAATAGAGTGCGATATTCCATCCCTCAAACTCATAGTTGAACTTCTCCCTAACACTACTACTGAGGAAGAACGCTTCCTCTACGTGGAAAAACTCGATGAGCCTTGTCGCGATGCCTCTCTTGCCAATGAGGCACATAAGAAACGCATCAAAGCGTAGTATGACAAGTCGGTAGAACCTCGCGCCTATAGCGAGGGTGATTTGGTCCTCACATACGACCAAAGACATGATAAGCTAGGGGCAGGAAAGTTTGATTCCATGTGGCATGGACCCTAAATAGTGAAGCGCGTCTTGGAGAAGGGAGCCTATGAGCTTGAATACTATGATGGGATATCTTTGGGTGAGCCCCGCAACGGGCTCTACCTGAAGAAGTACTATGCATGAATCTGTCATGCATAGACCTTTTTTATATATGGCACATTGGTGTGTATTTTGTGTGGTGTGACGCTTTGATTTTTGCATGCTTAGGTCTTGTTTCGTTACTTATACCATGTTTTGTTTGCGTGTTCAAATGGCAACTTGCTATGGATTCGCGGATGGCGGCAACCGACATACCTGTAACCTTGCTTCGGCAGCTTGGGTGCTCTATTCTCCCATTGGCGAGCTTATCAGCTCGGGAGGAATGTGTCTAGGTTTCGCAACCAACAATGCTGCGGAATACCAGGTAGTCATTGGAACCCTAACTGATGATCTTTCCTTGGGTATGGACCATGTTGTTAACTATTTGGATTCGCAACTAGTGGTCTCTCATCTTAACCGGATTAACGCTATCCGTGACCCTATCCTACTCCGTCTCTACAGATGAGTCCATCTTCTGGAAAGGTCCCTTGAATCTATTCAATACCTGCACATTCCACGAGACAAAAACACAGTCGCCAACTCAAGGGCCAATTTCATTCTAGATTGGTACATTGCACACACATAGCATTTTCATGAACTATAAAAGCAAACATAACATGCAAATAATTTATTGTATAAGCAAACACATAAACAAGATATCATATGGAACACAAATGTATAAAGCTGCCAAAATGTCTGTATATATATAAATCGAGATAAAAGTAGTGCTGATACAAAATCTGAAGCACGATGGCTTTCAGTGAGTCTACACAAAATCTGAAGCCTAATAGCTTTTAGTAGTACAAAATCTGAGGCTCACAAAGCTCTCATTACATTCATAATATCATGGGGCCTAACGCCTGGACCGTGCACCCCTGGGTCTTGCATCCCTTTCCTGTTGGCCATGGAAACAATCAACCGCCCTCGCTACCTTGCGGAGTAGCATACTGAAACGCAAGGTCACGCCAACCGTGTACCTTTGCATGGCCCTCGGTAACTCATGCAATGTCGGCTCTGGAACGTCTAATGTTAACCTACTGAGGTTCTCATAGACATTTTCCATCTATACCATGGCATCATTCATGGCTGGGGCTATAGTTGGTGCCTCTCCCCTCCTCACGAGAAGTGAAACTCGGAATAGTCGTGAAGGGCCCACATCTGCACAAACATGTTATTAACTCATCAACACTACCTAAAAAAATTATAAATACAAAAAATGAAAAATTACAATGGTCATTGTTCTTACCGATATCTCCCCACTCTGCTCCCTCAGGAAACACTAGGTATCTATCCTCTCTGAAGTCCATACCACTGTATGGATAGTCCTTGATCATGAGCAGCTGGCCTTCCAGCTAGGTGAAGAATCCAGAACCATATCCAATGATTGGACCCCCACCACCATGGCGGGCCATCACATCCATCCATCGAACCATATGAGGATCCTTGGCATCTCTATCATCCAAGGCCACCTGCGGGTGTAAGAGAGGGACCTGCTCCAGCAAGAAAGAGATCACTACTGATCCGTAACCGAACTGCTTGAGTTCACCATGCGGACACTTGGTCAGCTGAGCTTGAAGGTTGGTGAGGAGTCCCTCACACCAGTTAAACACCTTCGGGGACATACAGTCCTTTGCATATAACATTTGGGACTTGGTAGCCAGGTGATCTGCTTGGATCCCTTCTACCCTCACTATAGTGAATAGTATGACACGCAATGGACGTTCTCGAACCCCCCTAATGGGAATTTTCCCACTAGTGGAAATGGTATCTAGAGTACAATGTTGAGCAATCAAATCATCCATCGTCCGGTCACCTCCTCGTGATCCGATGAGAGACATGTTATCCCCCCTCCGGGATAGTCCTGTCAATAAATAGATGTCTTCAACATCTATATTCAACACGTGTTCCCCAATCATAAAGTACTGCTGCGCTGGATCCCAATTCCGAATCATGTGCTCCAGTAATGGGACTTGGCTCTCATGCCCTGAACGTGGAAGTACTTCAACAGTCCACAGTTTCTCAATGCATCTACACACAATGGATCATTTTCCACTTGTATATCTTCCACTTCTTGTTCACGTTCACGCCATTCAAGAACCATGGTGACGGCTGTAGACCTATCAAAGGAAGCATTTAAACACTATTAGAACTCATCCAAACCATTGAAAACTTTTCTTGTGGGCTAGGTTTTGATTTGGAGATGGACGTTTCTACAGTCGCACCCCGTAATTGCTGACAGGGCGACGTCATCGCAAAGCGCCCGTACGGGTTTTGCGACAACCTAGGTTTGTTGTAGTTCCCATAAAGGAGGCTTGCGACGATCTGAGGGCGCAAAATCCCCTCATAAATCAACCCAAAAACCCAAAAAATAAACAAGAAATGAAATTGTAAACCACTAGAAAGATGCTAGTTGAGGTCTAGGTTTATTTGCTCCTGACGCTACGTGAAATGGTCAATTGTAGCTCCGGCAATCGACGAATGAAAATCTGCTCCAAATGGCACTTTCTTCTCCCCAAAATTTGCAAATGAAAATGGTAACTATTTTTGGTCATTTTTCCTATTTTATAAACACAAGGGAACATTCTTTTTCAAATTTAGATGCTTTATGGGTTATTTGCTATAGTTTGGATTATTTTAATGCCCGGTTGACTATTTGACCTAGTTTTCAAGCATGCAGGGGATGTTAAGTGTTTCATTTGCGCCATTCTCGCATCGTAGCGGTCATCTTAGAAATCTTGTCAGGTATGAACAATCCGTTGAATATTCTTGTTGTTATTTTCTCCCGTTAGAATTCGGTTATTTAATGATGATGAGCTAACTCTTTTTTCTTTCTCATGCTCATAAAACCATGAGAATAAGCTACCGAGTTACGATTTATCACTTTTTCGAGCTCGTTAAACTCCTATGGAATATGACCCCCCCAGAGTCTATCTTTAAGATCTTTTCAGGCTCTCGAAATATGAAACGATCGCCAAGTGAACTTGTCACGTTCATGCTTGCTAAAGTATTTGAACAGTCATCTCCCTGGTGATAGTTTACCCCTTTTTCAGACTAGGGGGCACTATTTACGAAAAATAAATACTCTAGCCAATCATGACTGGAATAGTCCTCTCTCGCGTTGTTTTACCCTTTTTCGGGTGAAGAGGCTAACTTTACGAAAAATGATCATTGGAGTCTTCTTTAGCTCTTTTCAGACTCTCTAAACATGAAATGACGACCGAGTTTACCTTCTATGGACTCGTTAAAATTTAACATCGAAGGGCCCGCCATGGGACGAAACCCTCCTCTCCTAGGTTCGGGAAATATTTGGGATTGGACTCATCTATGAGATGAGCTATACCAAGCATCTGGTTGCCCTCATCAAGCTCGTAAAAAACACATTAGGCACTCATCAGTCATGATGGGGAAATAGAAAGCTTTTATGTTACACGTTTTACCTGTGGTAGTACCTAGTCATTCTTGAACATGACACTCATTTTCATTAGCATACCATACTTGGGTCATCCGTTTGTCCTCGATTTTTACCCATTTCCTGAGTCTTGTTACTCCTTTGGGTCATCCAGAGAATACTTCCATCATCAGTTGCATTAGGAATTGGCGTCATTCTCGTCATGTCAATACTGCCAAGTCATGCCATGCCCATGTTCAAGAATACTTTCACCACTCATCATTTGTAGTCAACACACCTTCCACTATGTCAAGTCTACTCTGAGTGAGTCTTGTATGTTACTGTACCATCCGATCTACTCAAAACATCTATTATCGAGTTTCATGTCGATGATGAGGGATTCATCATGGCCCTCCTTCGACGGATTCATCCCCGTCGACTTCAACACATCATCTGAGGATTGAATCTAGAAACCAATCAAGTACCTTAGGCCTGCATGCCTCAATGGTAGGTTACCTCGCTTTCAACGTGAGTTTACATCATTGACTCTTGATTGAAAGATTTCATCTAGTGTTCGACTTCAACTCAATTATTCGCGCTTGATGATATGTACCGTGATACCTTGGGGATCATTGACATTAATGGTGATTTCCCTCGCACTTGTTAACGGTATACATCAATGACCGGTAATCAAGTGGTTTCTAACATGTTCGACGTCAAGACATTTGTAATCACATGGATATATTCGTATCATTGCAGGTTCGACTTGAAGACCCTGGGGAGTCATGTTTTACCCAGGTTGCGATGGAGATTGTTTTGAGTCATATCACACAGATCCAAATTTGTATTGGTCGTGGCTGTGTTATCATCTCATCATGGATCTACGCTTGTGTCCAGTAGCCATGATTGTGTTCAGTCGATTATTTACTACCATGGATCTGCATTGTATTGGTCGGAAGCCATGTTGTGAGTCATACGAGAATGTGTTCTCAAAGTCGGTTGTACTGCAACAACATTTCCTATCCAACGAGCCATTTCCATTCCTTCTATCAAATCATTTCACCTATCCAGTTTCAATAGCTTCATGCTTTGGGGGGAATTCTATTACACCTAAATCTTTCCATCATGATAGTCAGTGTAAACATCCCTGAATTTCCTTTGACTAAGTCATCAACTTGGAAGAGATACTAACCTGTTCTTGTTGGGTTTCGTGAGGTCGTCGCAGGTCATCTTAATGCAACCTACAACGTCAAAGGTTGTCCTATTGAAGCCTACGATGATGTCATTTAATTGGAAAAAGGAGCATCTTTGAGCCCATTCTCGAAGGTGGCTGATGTGGATCCCTATCCCTAGCCTATAGGAGAGTTGGAATTCGGTTCCCTATCCCTTTGGTGGGATCCCTTAACCCTCTCCTACCATATCTCAACCTACCCTATCCTCTTATTCCTATATAAGTGAAGCTCTTTCCCATTCCAAAGAGAGGAAGCCTACAGTACTTACATGCTGGTGAAATTAGCTTAGGAGCTCTCTATTCATCTCTTGGGAGATCCATACTTCCTTTGGAGGCTTTGGCAGTGGCTTGTTTGGAGAAGGATTGGTACGTTAAGACTTGGTTGTAATCACTTCCTCCTATGTACTTTCCCTTTTTATACAGTAATATAAATGCTTTCCACCAAATGTTATTGCATTGATGACGTTTGTGTAGTTTTCCTGCTTAACTGCTTACTTACATCTATTATTGTGTAGGTGCATTTTACTACTTGTGTTGTTCTATATTTTTTGACAGGTTTTGCAGCTGAGATCTGAAGACCATAAAGCTTGGAACAACATCAAGGAGAAAGGACCCGCGATCTAAAAGGTAAGGCATCTAGCCACTTGATCTCTAATTAGATCTAGGAAGGTTATTTCATATTATGTCCCATTTGTTCTAGTCTTACATTAAGCTAGGGAGATCATGCCTTGAGTCCGCTATTGGTAGATTGTCCGATAACATATAGGATGAATAATGTTAGTAACCCAAACAATATAAAAGAAAACATAAAAAGTGATAACAACTTTGTCTAGTGTTTCAATTTGCATCACTAAAAACTCAATGAAAATTGGGAGAATTTACATGAAAAATGACGAGTCATAAATCATATGAGCCAATTCAATCTAATTAACAGATAATATTAATAAGTAGCAATTCATTTATCTCAATAATATATAATCAAAATATATAGTAGTAAATAATTGATCATATATAAATTCAAATTTTAACTGCTGCTAAATAATTAACTTGCATAAGAACCAACTTAATTCAAAATGCCTCCTACAATTCTAACTTGATCAATAATTTCCCTTCATTGAGAATACCTTCAGAATCCTTTAATAATTTTATTAATTGATTAAAGAAAGGAACTGATCAAATTTTATTAAGTGAAAACAAAAATAAAATTCTGAAGGTTGTTGCCTGCCAACAAGAACTCCAACAGAAATACAACACCACTAAAAAGACGCACAAGATGGACATTACGAAAATCAATGAAAAATTAGCAAGCAATACCGAAGAATTATTTCGACTAAGAATTCATACCGAAAAATTACTTACAAAAATCAAGAAATTGAAAAATAGTCGAAAGATGGAGCGTTACAATGATGACCTCAAAGGAAGAATACTAGAACAATAAGAAGAAAACCACCATCTGAGAAATCTTAATCAAGAACTCGAGGAACAAATCAAGAAGTTAAAAGAGTACAAAAATTCGCAAGACGAAAGGTTTGAGAAGATTCATAATAATAATAATCTATTAGAGAAAAAATTAGTTCAAATCTAGAAGTAAGCATCCAGACTCTCCAGAAAGCAAATTCAAGTTGAGGAAGAAGAAACAGATACAAATTCAGTCCCCGTCACAGTCCAAAAGAATGTCAATCCAACAGAAAAACAAACAACAAGAACTCCTTATCGACACCCAAATTATAAAAATCATTTTGACCAACGACAGGGTCAAAATGAACATAAACAAAGGATTTATGACTTCAGAAGCGAAATAACACAAAATATACAACCTAAGCAGAAAATGGGAAGATTTATCCACCAAGGCTATCAACAATCAACTCCGATGAAGATAGATCTCGGATGGACCACCTCACAATAGATGAGATATTTTTTCCTTGGAGTGCGTAACTCATATCGTCTTGTTTCATTAAGTGTCGCAATGATTAACAAAAAAGATCAAGATATGACATTACAAGAGAAAAACCAAATGTAAGCCTTGTCATTAATAAGCTTTGGGGAGAAAGCTTCCCTTAAGGGGAAGGCAATGTAATGAACAAATAAATAAAAAATTAATAAATATTATTTTTAATAATAATATAAGAATATAATAACGTAACATTGATTATAATTAATTAAGGGACACATCCCTTTGGTGAATAGTCACCATGTGAGCCTATTTATACGGGCTACACCATTCATTGTAAGCATAATCTTTTATATATTTTATCAATTATTCAACAATTATACTTTTACTATGGAATTATTATCAATTGGGTGACTTATCCATTTGGATAGTTTCGAGTACAAAGATTCATCCATTCTGTTGAAGAACTTTGACTTCTCTACTGCAGAATTCAGCTCATTTTCAGTCCCCATAGTAACTCTAAAGAGACCCTTGGATCTCATCTGGATTATCATTTCATCCTTCCACTCAAAGTAGTTGAATGGAGTGAGCAAGATGACATGAGACTGCTCCATTATGTAGCTTGCGCACTTGGTGACAAAGAACACTGTAAACCTGCAATGCAAACACTCAATCACTCAAGAGGGGATCCAAACTAGCTAATTTGAACCCTACATTGACAAAGGGCACATTCGGGAGCGCATCACACCCTGGGTAGACTCCAAAGTATTTCTCGAATTTCTTCAAGGCAATGGCCTCGGGGATTTTTGTGGTTTCTCCTCTGCTTTAGGTGCACCTCTGAAGCATTTTGGTTCGACTAGAAGCTCCAATAGATTTGACACCATGTGAAATTCAAATTACAGTAGGATCAACTAGCTAAAGATATCCTCACAATCAAGAATTTGACTAAGTATACAATAAAACAATGTAAAAGAGGCACAATATCCACACAAATGATCAAATAGCATGTTATTCTATTACTCTCCAACCTAGAAATGAGTTGTGAACACCATTCTATTACATTTGGGAAAAAGTGTGAGCCTTTGGAGACATCAAAATAAGCTATAAGTAGCTAGCTTACATTGGACCTCAATCCGCCCTAGGTTGACCAATAGTTTCTCAAATCACCTCAAACTGTTAGGAATTCCTAATATGAACATTGGTAGGGAATGGGAGGACATTAATGATGGTAGCACATGAGTGGTGGAGAATTTGGTGGAGTGTAGGTGGCCTAGGATAGGCCAAAACTTACAAAGAGGAGGCAAAATGGCCACATTCAATGCATGGGCGCCTCAAGTCAAACTCATATCCACAAAACAAGGGATAAGGGTGCGCCTCAGGTAAGTAGTGGTAATAAATTAGGGTGGTGGCCATAAATGAGGGCGCCTTACTGACTGTTTGACCAAAATTGGGCACCTAGGTGGTGGAATTTGTCATTAATTTCCTAACAACCTTGGATAATCATCATTAACCTTTGCTTGAACCATTAGACATCAAATTATAATATGAGACTAGTGTCCTAGGTGTAATAATGTTTTAACACTTATTAACTAAACTATGGATGGGCAAAAATTATTTCTTGAGTGCTCAAGTTTATATAGGGTATGTTCAAATATTTCATGTTTCTTCCAATAAGTTATCTTGGGATGCCAATATTGTTCCACTCCCTTGCCAATTTGTTTCCTCCAAAATGAAATATATGTTTCTATTCCTTTCTTTATTTCTTCCATATCATAAAGCCTCTTTACTTATAGATTTTATAGTCAATGTTTCCCTTTACGTAAGCTTGGATGGGCATTCAATGACAAATGATACACATGAAAAGGAGGTGGTTGTCGGGAAAAATATATGTTAAGAATTCAACAATTAAATTTTCGACCCACATATCGTAAGCTTTGAGGTACTGGAACTGTATGTGTAGGATTGAAGTGATACATAGTTCTTCTTGCTGATTTATCTCAGGAGTTGAAGGGCTAGGTGAATTATTCAAGGCATTTCCTGACACAGTAACATTCATCAAAGCATTAGATTCAAAATATTCATGGATTGGGATGGTAGGGACTTCACCTTTCTCATCTTCAACCTCTTGAAAGTGACCAGTCTCTTGTTGGGGAGTTGTAATTTCTTCATCATGTATCTCTCCTTGCTCTGGAATTTCTATTGCTTCAGCTACTTTAGTCATTTTCAATGCGGTATCTTCCCAAGGGTTTCCCTCATCTTTCCTCTTCTCGTTTCTAGGGGATTCCCTTATTTCATGACCTCCATTTTGTTCATCAGTTTTTTTACCTCTTGAATTATCTCTTCCATGATAGAGAGGAGGGATGTTATATGCTCCATGGTAGCATTAATCTGGTCGTTGTATCTTTCTATGGGGGTAGGTATAGGCTTAGCTTCAGGATAAAAACCTGATTCTCCATTTGCTTCTTTATCCTCAGCCTCTATCAGGCTGTCTCTATTTTCACCAGCTGGAGAAAAATCGAATTCTCCAATGATCTCAGTTTCCTTCTCTTGGACACCTTTATCTACACCTGATAGTTCTTTCTCTGTGGCACTTTCAACTTATTTTGGATGCAACACTTTTTTTGGATGTCCCTATTATTTTTCAGGTAGTATTTCATCCTCTTGTCCTTCTTTTTGGCTAAATCCAATTGGCCTTTCTTTGAGATTCTCTTCAGTTTTTTCCCCTGCAAGTACTAGTTGGTTTGAATTTGACCAACCCGCTTCTGCTCCCAAACCTAACCGTTTGGGTATTCGCTCAAGATGGACAAAATATTTATTTGCTTGCCCTTGATTCCCTAGTCCTTGGTTTGGCTCATATCCCATGGTCAACATGATTGTATTTCCTTTCAGGTACTTTTCTGACTCTTTGGGGGGGAGAGATAGTGCCTTCCATTTTTGAAAATTCTCCTCCTTCCCTGTTGCTTTCTATAAACCTTGGGACTAGTTCGGTATCACTTGTTTTTTCTTGAGTTTTTGGCCAAGCCTCAGATTTCTCTTCTCAATCATTAGATTCTGCATGATATTCTTCATATATATCATCAAAATCCTTATCCTAGTGGGTCGACAAATAGGGGAAATATTAATTTTTCATGCATATCCTCATTCTCCACCAGGCCCCTCTCCTCTCTTCATCTAGGGTACCATTTATCGCGGCATATTCAACAAATATTTCTTGCAATGCTGCTACAAATTTCATCTCTTCTTCAGGTACCTGAGATCCCTTTGGCCTGTAGAAAGTATAATAAGGGGGAGCTTTAGAAGGCTCTGGAGTGGGGTCAAGAAAATATTGAGCTGCCACTTGAGTAGGATTTTCATGCTCTTGAATAATCTTCTGCACCTTTTCAAAAGTATCTTTATTGGACAACTTTTCTAATTTTGGCTTGGAATTAATGGTGATCTCCAAGTTTTTTCATCTTCCTCCCTTTCTCCATGCAAATTAGGAAATGAGGATCATACTTCCAGGAGACATATAAACTCATATATAACTATTTCAAATCTTTTTCAACATCTGTTGTAGATATTTCTCCCTACGGATAGGTAGAAACTCTCTTAGGTCAAAGTAGACTCGACTGAATTTAAACTAAGACAAAAAGATAACAAATGCTACCTTGAATTCCTATATTCAAACAAATGCTTCAAGATTATACTACTGAAAGAGATAGAAGGGATTTAATATGACCTTTGATTTAGTCACTCGTCCTAGTTATTGCTCCAATCCTCAAGTCCTCGCGAATGAACCTGTTGGGATGAATCAAAGTACAAGAACATACAATATTTTTAGCAACTTGAAATATATGTTAGAATCTAAATCTACAATAGAAACAAATCATGTAATTGAAACAACTTCAACATACGTAATTTGGGAAACAAGACAAGTTATGTTTTATTGCAAACTTGAAGTTACTTACAACAGTTGCTTGATGTCCAAGCCAACTCCCAGCTCCAAGTGCTTTCTCCTCTAGCTATCTCCACAAAGATCTAAGACCATAGGTTTGATATCTCAAAGAGTCCTCCCCCTTTGCTCATGGAAGGCTCTTCTCTTATAGTGTGTAGGAGGATTAACCAACAACAGAGAAGAATGGATCTTAGGAGTGTTTAGTGGATCAGACCCACTAATTTGAGAAGGTGTGTTAGGATCGAAACAAAGGTGTCAGTCCTTAAAAATCTCTTGAAGATCAAGATCCCACAAGTCATGGAAAAAAGGCTAAAAAGAGACTACCGCGCCCCTAAACCTGAGCATAGGGCGATAGTACCGCGCTCAAGGAAATAAGCATAACTCGGTAGTACGGACTACCACGCCCCTAAGCCTGAGCAAGGAGCAGTAGTGTTGATAAATAGGTCTCAGTTGGGTTTGTCAGGTGACATGAAGGATTTGTCTTTATGGGTCATTCATTACTTTTCCCTTCTGGGTGTTTTAGGCAGTTGGGGAAGTATCGTCAAATGTTTTTATTGTGAAGATGTGACACTATGAAATATAGAGGTATAACAACATCTACAGTGGCCTTCTTGTCATTTATGGCGTAACCCCCCATAACTATGGGAAAATGAGCTCTCCCTCTTTTCTTGGCTTTTAGTAAATGAATCTGGTCGACTTACATCCATTTCTTGACATACTCTAGGTGAATGTCCTAGGGGTGAGTAACTTAGGCATCTTGTGAGGAGGATTCTCAGTTCCATATAATCTGATCATGGTATAATCTTCAGACAAGAACCAGTCCCATATTTTAACAGCCTCACATAACTGTAAATAGTTTATGATTTTAGATTGGCATGCATGCAGGTTCTACTCCAGTGATTAGGGTGAAATCCTTAAACACGAATTGGGATACAAAATGGGTCCAATAGATCCCTTCCCCTATGCCCATTTTTATCCAAGTGAGCCATCCAAATATTCTATCTGGGGAATTGTTTTGATTTCTTTGAAATCCAAGGTCTTCAAAGTATTATCATCGACTAAATAGTAGTAGGTATACAAGGTAAGAATTATACCTGAAAAATCCCGTATCTTTAAATATTGCTAACTGATCTTTGATTCCACTAGATAAAGCCTTTGCATAATTGAATTTGGATGCTTGGGGGTGATAAAAATGGTCAACCAACATTACCATCCCTTCTTCTAGGTCTTTATGAAAGTCTTCTCCAAAAATGATGGTGAAAGTCTAGGAAACATCACATTTCCAGTCTGTAAGATTGGCATGCTTCCAGGGTTCTAGAGGAAATGGCAGATATGTATGGGTTCTTACTAGCCGAGCATGAACCTGGGCCTTCCTCTGGTCATCGAGACCTTGATAACATTTTTCCTGCTCTTTAAGAGAAATATGTGTTCCTTTGGGAGAATTTCCTAAGATTACAGAGATTGAGGTAGCTGATATTTTGAAAAGTGAGGTTTGGCCATCATTAGTATACATAGTGGAAGTTGTTGGATCAAATTTAGTTGCGTAGAGGTGCATGGATTTGGGGAAAGGAAAATATTTTGTAACTAGATGTTGGGCTAACTCGGAGTTCCAGAGTTGAGAATAAGCATTGGAAAAATTTTGAGTTGAGAAGGATGCATATATGAGTTGGAGAGTTGACATATCAAAGACACAACATGCATGCAATGGAACTGATGTGTCTTTGCATGCATGTTGTGTCTTTCCCTCTACCCCATCCCAAGCCCAGTGTCAAAAAGACATATCCTTTTTGACATTATTGATTGGAACAACATTTTTTATGCTTGTGTGGGATTCCTACTTATCCAAAAGGTGGTGTAAATTAATACTTTTTTTGAATAAGATTATCAACCTTCTATTAATTGAAAAATAAAATAAGAGACTTGAGTCTTACATAATATTACAAAATTTGTCTTCCCATGAAGGGCATCAGACTGATAAATATCATGCTATCGTCCATAGGGAAACAAACTTGACAGACTGTGACCTCCATAGCAAAAACTGATACAAAATACATGGCAATAACATATAAAACATAGCCAGCACTGTGGTGCCCCGCAAGGTAACTCAAGACCCCTAAAAAAACTGTAGGAATCCTGCAATTGTGACTGGTAATTGAGACGAGGTATTGGACACAAAATAGAAGAAAAAAAAGAATCGACCAGTCTATGAAAACCACACTAACCAGAATCCCCTATGGGAGTGTCGTCTTCCTCTTTAAGCTCGATACCAAGGGTGGTCACTAGTGGATTTTCATCGTGAGGGGTCAAGGAGACTGGAGACGCTCAAAGATGAGCCTCCTCCTGGTGGGACACGTCTTGAGGCTTCCCCTCCTATGTATTCGAGGTCCCAACTTGGTTCAGTCGGCGATTAAATGGAGCTTTGGAAACCTACAAAACCCTATCAATGGAAGCCATATCCTGGAATAAGGCCTCACGTACGCATCCCAACATTTGTTCAACCAAATAGCCAAATATTTCCCTCTCCATCATTTCTCTCACCAACAGAGTGCACACAATCTAGTAAGGTGTGGCAGCTCAAACAGAGCCATACTCCTCTTCTCCTCTTATAACCTCCTTTGTCTCCCTCTCTTTGATTTCCTCATCAATATGCAGGGGAGTGGAATCTAAGTAGATTTGATTCCAGTCCACCTTCCGTGTATGAGGCTCCCTACGCCTCCCCCCTCCTAGATGGCTTCGCATTCGCTGTCTCAGATCCATATGAAAGCTTGTTGCACCAGATTCTCCGTCACCTTGACGTTGAGAATATAACAAAAAGTGGAAACATATCTCTCCCCATTGAGATCTTCCCTTAAATAGGCATATGTCTCCTTTTGGGAGTCCCTACCGCTTTGAGTGCCCATCTGTTTCATTCCTTTCTTTGAACACTAGAAAATCTCGTAGTAATCTCCTCCACCATTCCAAATCCGGGTAGAAATTAATGAAGGTCGTACGATCCAATCTGCTTCCTCGTCCTTTCCTCCCCACACGTCATGAGAACGTTCACTACCTAATTACTTATACAGAGCCATTACAGTTTGCATGCTCCCCTCATGTTCTGCATCCCTCATCCTTCTTAACTTCCGTTGTACCCTCACCTGGCTCTCATTCAATGCTTCCCTCCTTCGATAGTTCTCCATAAAACCCCAAGACTCCACAGGATGTCACCTGTCCAAACGCCCATGTGGGTAGTCGATATTACAAGGAATCTCCTACGTCAGCTTCACGTGACATATTTCACATCCTATTACCCACATCCATGAAAAAGGTAGTCCAATTCTTGTTAATTGTTATAACCAAACTTATGCATTAATATGGATTATGCTCTAATTGTTCCCACTCCCACACACATTTTTGTATGGTCTGATTATAAGGTATATATGTTATCACTTTTTATTGAAATTAAAAAGTATGTATCTAGTGGTCAATGCATTGTAGACATTGTAAACAATTTGAAGATAACTATTTGGTATTTTGAATATTTTTTCTTGGAGTGTATACATGGTTTACTCTTGTCAATTGAAGTACAAATATTTTTTCAATTTTTCATCACGGAATGGTTAGATGAATATTTACCCTTAAACATGAAATTATGAGTAGCCCTTCAATTTTGATCATAGTTCCAAAGGATTCATAAGAGGGTGGAATTTGTAAGGATAATGACACAGGCTCTATATTCTTTTTGTTACAAAAAAGTTGGCACCATTTTGGCAAACGAGTTAGGAATACTTCATATGTCTTCAACTATAGCTTTATTTAGGAAGCAGATACTTGATGGAAAGTGGGATGAAAGTGTTGTTACACTGTAGGGCATTGATCAGGTGGGGGTGGAGGGAAACATGCTAAAGGATGCATCATTTTTTTTATCTTGCATCAGAGGTTTTTTAAACAATTGGACTAAGGAAACATTCCTGAAGCTGTGAATACTCTTAGGTTAGAGAATTATCCAATCAACATGTGAAAATATTGATAGAAATCCAATAATTATTACCACCATCTATAATTATTCCATAAAAGAGGTTTTTAATGACAGGGAAAATTATCATGTAATTATGTCATAAATCCCTCGAATTCTTGTCTACGTAATCCATTAATGAAAATCAAGAAAATTAAACCCTAGTTTATATTAAATTTAATGTAAATTATGAGTATACGTATAAGGGACAGTCGACCTTTCCTGTATCACTAGGTATATGTAGAAGGAATGGCCGGACGTTCCTGTATTACTAGGTATATATATAAGGGATGGCTGAGATTTCCTGCATTACTGGGTATATGTAGAAGGGATGGCTGACATTTCTTGTATCACTGAGTATACATGAAAGGGATGGTCGACCTTTCCTTTATTGTTGAGTATATGTAGAAGGGATGATCGACAACCTACCTTCCCTGTATTATTGAATATACGTAGTAGGGGCAGCTGACACATCCTCCATGATTGAAATCTCATCAATATGTCAGTTGAAACTTACCTTGCCACATAATTCCATTCGATTGATCAACCTAACCATCCTCCATGACATAATTTTTGTATAGAAATTAGATGACGAATTCTCCGACATATGTCACTAAAACAAGGTAAAAGTCGAGGTAAAAAATTCTTAAATGATAATTCTAAGGCCTATTTTTATCCCTAATCATCGGTATAGCATTATTGAAAGTATCCTATCTTTAATAGGATAACCACGTAGAAGTATCGATTGATACTTCCATTGGAATACATAATGTTTGTTAACACAACTATCTTAGTTGATGTTGGAATGTCATGGAATATCGAGAAGACCTATTCAATATTGATCTATAATTATATTAGATTTAAATATTATGTATATACATTGTTAGAATGACTGGAACCCTGAATTTTCCTCCAATTCCGGGATCATTCTTTCATGATGCACTGAGATATCTGATAACGTGAACTGGAGCCTACCATGACTCCAACTCTACAACAAACCATAATAGAAACCCAAGAACCCTCTATAGAATTGGATCTGGTTCCAATTCAGGCACAATTTTTTTGCCAATGCTTTTCCCTGTCCCTTTCACTCTAAATTACCACATCTTGAATGGAAAACTCGCCAACCTACTTGGTCTCCATTTCATTCAATGTCCCACATGCTCTAGGAGAGGAGTGAAGAGACACCTTCAAGAATTCATGGGAAGGTACAACAAGCTTCTCCCACCTTGTGTCATGATGGGAGGAATGGTTAACACTTGTCAAATAGGATTGCATCATGTGTTCTTTGGAGAGATCTTAACCAAAGCTAAAGAGATGTGGGAAGGGTTGGATTGCAAGATCGTATGGCTTGGAAATTAAATGTTGATGGTAGGCAGGTCTAGTTTGACATAATGCTACCTCATGTGAGCAATTTTGATGTGCCTAGGCCATTTATGATGTCCATTACTGCAACCACTAGTTAAGATCACACTTTAATCTAAAATCTCAGTTTTGCAATTGGGAAACACACATTTTTAAATCAAAAACCTCAGTTTCATAATCGGAAAATACATTTTTCAAATAAAAAGTTACACTTTTCGAATAAAAATTGCACTTTTAAGATTCATTATGGACCAGAAAATGCACTTTTTGAATTAGAAATTGCACTTTTTGCACCTGGTTTTTGCACTTTAGAAATGTTGTTTTGGGGCTTTAGATAGTGTTTTTTTGGACTTT
This sequence comes from Larix kaempferi, assembly GCA_027924585.1. NCBI lineage: Eukaryota > Viridiplantae > Streptophyta > Pinopsida > Pinales > Pinaceae > Larix > Larix kaempferi. The sequence continues at coordinate 34,777,414 of BSBM01000093.1, forward strand.
TTTAGTCTATATTCTGCATAATATATCCAAATTTAATGAAATGGGCATTTATTGTGCAACATGGATTGACCTAAGAATCTTCATAATAGTCAACATATGAGAACAATTAACTTAGGACCTAAAACATGATATAGATAAGTAACAATGTAACATGTTATAGATAAGTAACTTAGAACATAAAACATGATATAGATAAGTAACTTAGGACCTAAAACATTGTTGGATGTTGTATATAAGATCACGGGAGCATATCCTTTGTGTATGAAAGTGGTAGATCTACACTAGGAACCATTTATATCATACCATTCATCGGGGTATATAGTTGCACTGGCCATGTGTACCCACTTTATCATATCTCTAGAAACTACATGCCCCCACTAGATGTGTCCGCACACAGCCGACTTGGGATTATATTGGTAGAACATATGATAATAGCCCTTGTAGAATAATGGCATTGTGAATCAAAATCATTACACATCTCATATTGCGAGTCATTTTTATGTCATATCCAATCCTCCTAAAAGCACACACTAAACCTACTCTAATGCACACAATCCCTACTTGTTTCCTAAGGCAAATGACACAGATTTTTGGGTAAAACACAAATTTCATTTAGACAAGCACTAAAAAATGCCCTCTAATATCTACAAAAATTTTTACAGATAAAGAGATTGAAACTCATTTCTAATACTAACCATTGGGATCTTGAGAGTAATTTTCTGCACCGCCGATTAGGCACAATTAAACACATTAGTGACAGGAAATCCCAAATCTATGATCAAAATTTCTGCAAAAGAATCATATGAAAGAGAAAAAAAAGAAAAAATACAAACTGAAAAATACCATTCATCTAGTGTTTAATGGGATGGAAATGATATGTTGTTCTATAAGGGTCACCGGGCAACACAGAGCTGGATTTGGATGATTTGAGAGCCAAAAAATTAGCTTCATTCCAGTCATGATGAGAATCTTGCAGAACAAAGATGATTAAAATGAAAAAGAATAGGCAAAACAACGAATAACTCATCTCGATTTCCATGGATTCCCTATCAGCTGAAGCAAAAATCTTACGGTAATGGATTGCAAGTGCGAGAAGGCTACGATATTTATATATATAGTTGGGATGATCAGGAGGATAATCGCGACAATCCTTATCCATCAGGATCACAATCGAGGATAGTCATGACAAGCAAGGATCAAACTTCATAAATAGGTTCCTCTCTTCCTCCCATCTCACAAACTTCACAAATAGGTTCCTCTCTTCCTCCCATCTCACTTTTCTACTTTCTTGCTTGTTTGCTTATTAGTGTGAGTGATGAAACATCTCTTTTTGAGTCTAAACTATCTATGAGAAGCATATTAACATCACCTAACCTCTTGGGAAAGCATCTCCCTACCTACTTCATATGGAGGTTGGGGGATTAAGAACTTGGATTGGTTTAATAAGGCTCTGTGTGCTTGCATCCTCTGGCGTGTTCTCTTCGACTAGGGTCTATGGGGTCATGTGATTAAGTTCAAATATTTGAAGCGGATGGATGTTTCCCTTTGGATTAGGCGCTCTAGTTTTCTGAATTCCTATGGTTCATATGTTTGGAGAAGTCTTTTAAAATCATACTCGATCATAAATCGTTGTCTTTGTTGGAAGGTGGGGAGAGGTATCCAGATTTTCATTGGTATTGACCCTATCACCGGTCTTGGTGAGCAGTCGTTTCTCTCGGCTGAGTTAATCAGAACCTTGCATTGCATGGGTATCTTTGTCTTGAAGCAAGTTATCAAGGTGTGCTCCTCTCATGCTGTTTTGTGGAAGTCTTCATCTGATTTGGGTCTTTCTGGTTGTATGGCGACTGAGTGGGACTCATTTGTGCACCGTTTGTATTCGGCTGGAATTATGTTGACCCCTACCTCTGACGAACGGGTTTGGGGTTTGAATGGGAAGCTTGGTACTGTTCGAGCTTACCTGGCTTATAACCTCATTCTGTACTCTGAGCTCACTCCTTCAAGTCCGTGGTGGTATAAGTGGTGTTGGTCAGCAGGTGTTCCACTCAAGATTAAGTGCTTCTTCTGGCTGGTTTGTTGGAGTAAAATCCTTACTTGGGACTCTCTTTAGAGATGAGGTTTTATTGGTCCTGGGCGATGTGTCTTATGCGACAGTGATAACGAATCTATTGATCATCTTTTTGGATGTTGTCCGCTCTTTCAACAATTTTGGGAAGGCCTGTGAAGGATGTCCCTTCACTCTTTTCTTTGGTATGCGCCTGTCTGTATCACGAATCTTTCACATTGGTGGAAGAGAAAACCTTTGTGGTATGATATTCCCTTGTTAACTCTCTGGCAGATTTGGAAAGCTCGGAACCTTGCGATATTTGAAGGAGTGACTCTTTCATCGGCTCAGGTTTGTATTTATGTTTGGGCTCTTCTCGGCACTTTCAGCAAGTCGGTTAGTCCTGGGAGGACTAGGAGGATTGGTTGCCCGGATTTTGTGTCTTCCACTCCGGCTGGTTTCTTTGATGGGGCGTCACAGCTGGGTCTCTGCGGGGCAGGTATGGTCCTGCGGGTGGTTGTTGATAAATGGTATTCTATTCAGTTGAAGGCTAGCTCAGGCTCTAACACTCATGCTGAGCTTCTGCCTCTTTTTGGTTTGCTATTTTTTGCCAATCATTTGGGCTTAAGAATTCTCTGTGTGTTTGGTGATGCGAAGATCATTGTCGACTAAGCCTCTAGAGCTGCTTCTATCTGTTCGCTTGCATTGGGCCATTGGATTTGCTGTAGTCGTGCCTTGATCCAGTTTTTTCACACTATTACTTTTCAGCATGTGTACCAGGAATTCAACGCTTCGGCTAACCATTTATCTAAGTGATCTATTGGATAGATGGACAGTCTCATTGGTTTTGAGGAGTTCCATTCTGGTGTGTGTGTGTTCGGAAATACACAATCAGTTTCTTTTAAGTGATTGTTTGTTTTTTTACTGTTTTCGTCTTTTGCTGTTAGCCGTCATGTGTCTTAGTGTTATACTGGAATAATAGTGTATTTTTACACTGATATAAGATGCATTTAGCCTTCAAATATATGTTTTGATCTTTTGATCATGTTATTGGTCTATGTCGACTAGCGTATCGCTTGTTATTTGATCCTCTATGTGGATTACAGACTTGTCATGAGCTATGTATATATTTTGACACAACTTTTCTTCTAATAAAAAGTTGTCTTTTTTTCGTGTGAAAAAATATTAACATCAGTCAGGCCTAGCCATCAGTAAACTTTTTCCCACAACAAGTTGTCATTTTCGTAGCATAGGAACTACTTAACCATTTTGTACATACTTCAAACATAATTTGTGAATGAAATATTCATAATTGGTTTTAATCATATTTTACACGTGTCATATATGAATTCATGGGATATAATTTGTATGAATGAAATCCTATCGTATTGAACATGTCGATATGTCCAAGTGGTTAAGGAGACAAACTTGAATTTTTTTGGGCTTCGCTTGCGCGAGCGAATTTCTTGATTCCCTCTCTAACGAGGCTTTGGATGGCGATGGAGGTATCCTTTTTGGGGGGGAGTTTGTTGAAAATTCCTTAGAACATAGTGGTTCCATCTCCTATATTTCCTGGTAGATTTGATGAAGATTGGTTGTAATGATTTTTGACAATTACCTATTACTATGTTATGGGTCTTGGGTAGATACTTTTGTCTTATTTGCTTGGCCTGTTAGTGTAGTTATATTTATAGCACAGATCCACAGTCCTCTATTGTTACTGTGTTGTTATTGTCTGATAAAGCCTTATGATATAGCTTGAAGTCATTTGGACAAGGGTGATTTTGTTTTTTGAGGTACTGAACAGCTCGATGATGTACTTTTTGATTCATTATGAATAACAAAAGTACAATTTTTTTTTCTACTTGAAAAAAGACTGAAGGCCTATTGTACAACTAGTATTGCCACCAATTTCCAAGAATTGGTGTATGATTCTTCCCATATCCTAATGCAAGGCTCCTTCACTCAATAATAGGTGTTCATTACATTAATATGTTTGGTCATTACAAATCATGTTTAATGTGGGTATTACTGAAATTAACTAAAGGATTCTTAAGAAAACAACTTTTCCTCTCAACTAGTTGAGCTACATCCAACTCACAAATGTTGTTGGAATTTGCGATGTGCTTATTTTAATATGCATTCTCTTATAATCCTAAAACATCTCAAGGATAGTATAAGAAATCTTTCTAATATGTATGTTTCATCTATAAATCACATCTCTCTTGGAACTCCAATAATATATTAAATATATAATTCACAACCATTCATAATGTATTTGAAACTGGATTAAGAGCAAGTTTTGTGGACCATAATTCAACGTTTTCATATTTTCTAATTTTCCAGTTGTAACAAAATTACTCCAGTCTATCAATTGTATGTATGTGTGGAATGCATGATTACATTATGTTTTCTCAATAATATGGGCTCAATACAATCTTGTATAATTAGATGTTGAACTCCAGTTCAAGAAAGAGATCCTTACATGTCCTTATGCATGTACTTCCAATCATACCAACATATGAAAATACATCACACATTTCTTTTTGAAAGTGAGGTTTTGTTAGTTTTTGCAATGTCCATCCTACAAAAGTTTTCCTAATCCTCACTATCACTAAGTTGAATATGGAAACATGTAGGGCCCACACTTTTCCTTCATAAAATGCAGGATGTGTTGATGTATTTGTAACTTCAGAAGATATTCTTCTATGTATTACATTTGTACTTTATTGTATCCCCAATGGAGATGTATTATTCCTTCGATTGGTGTTGGAAATATCATAATTAATGAGCTGATAGCGTATCAGATATGCGCCAGCTCTGTCAGACCCCAGTCGGTCATTTTGTCAATCTGCAATGTCTGACAGTCAGTCAGTTTGCAGCTAATCTCATTTATGACAAGTTAGTATTTAAGTAGCCGCTCTTGTATTCGGCAAGATCAGATTTCTTACGTAGAAATTAATTGCAGAGTTTATTGCAACCCTGTAACTTCGAGGAGAAGCAAAACCTAAGTTTTGTATAAATAGATATCTCCCGCAGAAGATTAGTAAGAGATGAAGAGATAAGATAAGAATGAAGAAGAAGAAGTGAAAACCGTGAAGTAATTCAAGAGCCCAAGCTCTGTGTAAATGGTGAAAGATTGAAGTTAATATCATCTCTCTGTAAGTGCGCAAAGTTACTCTGTTTTACTCAGTAATATATATAAGTCTATAGTTTCGCATATTCATTCTCAAGAATGTTAAATGTTGTGTTGTGCACATCTTCTTCATATTTAGTTGTGTGAATTTTGTTTACATTTACGCGCAGTAAATCAAATCAAGAATTCTCAAGTATTTCACAGTGGTGAATGCCCTAGTTTAACGCGCAGTAAATTCTACATATATTTCGGTTGTTATGTTTTAAGACAAGTTTATTTAAGTTTGAGTTGTGTGCACTTAAATAGGTATACAAAGTTAACCGCGTAGTTAACCTTTGTAAAAGTGAAAAGTGTGCGCAAAGTTAAGAGTTGTGCATTTGCACAAAGTTCAACTGTGCACTTGAAAAGTAGAATCGCGTAGTAAACCTTTGCGCAGTAAGAAAGTGGAATCGCGCAGTTAATTTGCGCCCAGTAAAAGGTTGAAATGCGCAGTAAAAGGGTAAAGGTGAATTGCACATGTAATTTCCGCGCGATCATTTTGTAGTAAAGTGTTTTTATAAAGTGGAAAATTAAAGTTAAGCATTTGCTAGGTCTAGCACATGTCCTTAGCAAAGAAAAAGAAAATATTCATGTATCACGTAGTGAATTTTTAAATTGACTACGCGTGCCCCTTTTCCCTTCATCTGGTATCAGAGATTGGTTTACAGAAAGTAGAATTTGTATTTACATAAGGGAAAAGTGATTAAGAATGGCTTCCACTTTGGGTAATGTGCAAACCCCCATATTTTATGTTAAAAATTAAGAATATTGGTCTCTAACAATGAAGGCTTTGTTTAGAGGTCAAGATGTATGGGACATAGTCCAGAATGGTTATGCAGAACCAACAAATGTAGCAGCATACAACAATCTCACACAAGCTGAGAAGGATGTCTTGAGGGAATAGAGGAAGAAATATGGAAATGCGTTGTTCCACATACATCAAGCAACACATGAGTCCATACTCCCAAGAATAGCAGCAGCGCAGTCAGCAAAGGAAACGTGGGACACACTGGAAACTGCCTATCAAGGTTTGGACAAGGTAAAGACTGCTAAACTTTAGATTCTGAGAAGAGATTTTGAATCTTTGTCTATGAAAAACACAGAGTCAGTAGACTCATTTTATACTCGCGTTATTGGTCTGGTTAATCAAATAAAGTCTCATGGAGAAATTCTAACTGATCAAAGAGTTGTTGAAAAGGTTCTTAGAGTTCTGCCAAAGAAATTTGAATCTTTGGTTGTAACCCCGGAGGAAAACAAAGATATGTCCACATTTACTATTGATGACTTGCAAGCCTCATTGCTCAATCATGAACATAGAATCAGCAGTTCAGATACATCGCTGGAAGGTGCATTCGCAGCATAGTCATCCATAAGCCATGGAAGAGGCAGAGGGAGATCAAACTCTAGAGGCAGAGGACGAAGTTCGTTCAGATGAGGTCACAGCAGCAGCCCTGCGCATGTCACTGGTAGAGGCCAGAATCAGACTCCCACTCAGTTAAGTGGAAAAAGGTATGACAAATCAAAAATTCAATTTCATTACTATAAGAAGTATGGTCACTTCGCATATGAATGTAGGAAGAAGCAATATGACCAAGGAAAGCAAGGTGAAGCGCAGTCAAGCAACAACAACGCTCTGAACAGCTCACTATTCTTAGCATGTGCATCTCCGCTGGAATGCAATGTTGTCCAAGAAAGTCCAAATGACATATGGTATTTAGACTCAGGCTGTAGCAATCATATGATTGGTAATTTAAGTTTATTTTCCAGTCTAGATAAATCAGTTCAAACTAATGTAACACTTGGAAACAACATTCAAGTTACTATTTTGGGTAAGGGTACTGTTGATATTCTAACAAAACAGGGGGAGCAGAAATATATGTCTGATGTGTATTATGTTCAAGGTTTGAAGCACAACATGATGAGCATTGGTCAGCTATTGGAAAAAGGTTACAGAGTTCACATGGTAGGAAAGCACTGTGTGATCAAGGACATATATCCCAGCAATCAGTTAATTGCTGAAGTGCAGATGACAAGCAATCGCTTGTTTCCTTTGAGGATAAGACCCATCATAAAAGGTAAGACAACTCAATTTGTTCATGAAAGTCAGAATGAGAATTATGGAACTGCGCTCCGCGCAGAGAGCAAAGGAGCATAAATTCATTGCGCAGCAAAAGAGAAGGACAGCGTAATGCAAGTAGCATTTCAAACAGAAATGAAGGATGAATCCTGGTTATGGCATTTCAGATTTGGACATCTGAATTTTGGTGGGCTGAAGCTACTGCACATGAAGGACATGGTGAAAGGATTACCATTGATCGAAAAACCAGAGAGAATTTGTGAAGGCTGTATCTTTGGAAAACAACACAGAGAGACTTTTCCAGTCGGAAAGTCATACAAAGTGTGTGCACCACTTGAAATTTTGCACTCATATATTTGTGGACTGATGCAAACACCGTCCATGGGAGGATGCACTTATCTTCTCACATTAATAGATGATTTCACAATAAAAACATGGTTTTATTTTCTAAAGCATAAATCTGATGCATTTGATTGTTTTCAGCAGTTCAAGGCACTCGTGGAGAAGCAGAGTGGTTACAGCATCAAGATCTTAAGAACAGATAGAGGTGGTGAGTATGTTTCAAATGATTTCTTAAACTTTTGCAAGAATCATGGCATACAGAAGCAGTTCACTGTGCGATATACACCACAGTAGAATGGTATCGCAGAAAGGAAGAACAGAACCATTATGGAGATGGCGCGCAGCATGTTGGCAGTCGTGCATCTGTCAAATGAATATTGGGCTGAAGTAGTCGCAACTGCGGTATACATCATGAATCGATGTCCGATGAAGAGTGTGAAGAACAAAGTTCCACAGGAAGCATGGACAGGTATGAAACATAGTGTTTCGCATTTAAAAGTTTTTGGTTGTGTAGCATACGCACATGTTCCAGATGATCTAAGAAGGAAATTAGACAAAAAGGGATAGAAATGTATTTTTATTGGATATTGTGAAGACACAAAAGCATACAAGTTGTATGATCCTATTGCAAGGAAATTCATCATCAATCACGATGTTCAGTTTGTGGAAAATGAAGCATGGGATGGAATAGTAGAGAAGAATGTCAAAATCGTGTCACATATAGAACATGATGACAGCGCAGAAAATGTGGATGAGACTCCGCATGTAAATCAAAATTGCGCAACTCCGTCTACTCCAAGCATTGCGCAACATGCTCTAGCGCAAAGTACTCCAACACAAGGCGCAGCTCAAGCTACTCCGTCAAGCACATCAAGTGCGCAACAAACTCCATCAAGCAGTTCGCGCAGCTTGCGCAGTTTGACACCAGCAACTCCACCAAGGATAAGAATTCTGCGCGAAATATATGAGGCTGGTACACCTAATTCATTCTCATGTTTTGCATTATTTTCTCAAGTTAATGATCTGCTAACATTTGAAGAAGCAGTTGAAGACAAATTTTGGGCGCAAGCCATGGATGAAGAAATAGAATGCATTGAGAAGAATCAAACATGGGAACTAGTTGATGTTCCTAAGGACAAGGATATTATAAGCATGAAATGTATTTATAAGACCAAGAAAGATGCTGATGGAAATGTGCAGAAGCACAAGGCAATATTGGTAGCAAGAGGGTTCACATAGCAGCCTGGCATTGACTTCAATGAAACTTTTGCACCTGTAGCGCGAATGGACACTATCAGAAAAGTCTTGGCCATCGCAGCACAAAAGAAATGGCCTGTTTATCAAATGGATGTTAAGTTCGCATTCCTAAATGGTTATTTGGAGGAAGAAGTATATGTTGAGCAGCCATTCGGCTATGAAGTTCCAGGACAAGGACACAGGGTATACAAACTGAAAAAGGCACTCTATGGTTTGAAGCAAGCTCCTAGAGCTTTGTACAGTCACATTGACTCATACCTCATTCAGAATGGATTTCACAGAAGTGAATGTGAGCCAATGCTGTACACAAAGATCAACAAAGAAGGTAATAAGCTAATTGTCTGCCTGCATGTAGATGATTTAATATTTACTGGTGATTTTGGCATAGAAGAATTCAGAACAGTCATGGAGAGTGAATTCGAAATGACTAATTTGGGGCTTATGAAGTATTTTATGGGCATTGAAGTCCAACAAACTAAAAATGGTATATTCATATCACAGTCCAAGTATGCAAGTGATGTCTTGAATAGGTTTAAGATGTTGAATTGCAAGACAGCTCCAACACCAGTGATAACAGGTTTGAAATTGAGCAAGGATGATGATGGATCCACTGTAGATCCTACACTATTTAAAAGACTCATTGGCAACCTTATGTATCTTACAGCAACAAGGCCAGATATCATGTATGGAGTCAGCCTAATCTCAAGATTCATGGAGTCACCAAAAGAATCGCATCGGCAAGCAGGTAAAGGAATTTTGAGGTATGTGAGTGGAACAAAAGACTTTGGTATTTTGTATTCAACCTCAGAAAATTTCAAACTCATTAGATACACTGGAAGTGACAATGGAGGTAGCATAGATGACAGGAAAAGCACATCTGGGAATACATTTCATGTAGGAACAGGTGTTGTATCATGGGCTTCAAAGAAACAACCCATAGTAACTCTCTCTTCAGCAGAAGCAGAGTATGTTGCAGCTACAAGCGCTGCATGTCAAGCAGTTTGGATGTACAGAATGTTAAGTGATTTGTCACAGAACCAGCAAGAACCCACAGTCATTTACTGTGACAACAATTCAACTATCGCACTGTCAAAGAATCATGTGTTTCACAAGAGAACCAAGCACATCGACACAAGGTATCATTTCATTAGAGAATTGATAAACAACAAGGAAATCTGTTTAGAATTTTGCAGGTCTGGAGATCAAGTTGCAAACATATTTACAAAACCATTGACAAAAGACCCATTCCAATTTCTACGAAGTTGTTTGGGAGTGACAAGTTCTGCGCAATGAAATATGTCATGAACAGAGCATGTTTCAGCTCTGAAATATTTTGTAATATTGTACTTTTGTTTTAATGATCCCCATCTGCTCATAATTAAGGGGGAGTGTTGGAAATATCATAATTAATGAGCTGATAGCGTATCAGATATGCGCTGGCTCTGTCAGACCCCAGTCGGTCATTTTGTCAGTCAGTTTGCAGCCAATCTCATTTACGACAAGTTAGTATTTAAGTCGCCGCTCTTGTATTCAGCAAGCTCAGATTTCTTAGGTAGAAATTAATTGCAGAGTTTATTGCAACCTTGTAACTTCGAGGAGAAGCAAAACCTAAGTTTTGTATAAATAGATATCTCCTACAGAAGATTAGTAAGAGATGAAGAGATAGGGATAAGAGTGAAGAAGAAGAAGTGAAAACCGTGAAGTAATTCAAGAGCCCAAGCTCTGTGTAAATGGTGAAAGATTGAAGTTAATATCATCTCTCTGTAAGTGCACAAAATTACTCTGTTTTACTCAGTAATATATATAAGTCTATAGTTTCTCATATTCATTCTAAAGAATGTTAAATGTTGTGTTGCGCACATCTTCTTCATATTTAGTTGTGTGAATGTTGTTTACATTTACGCATAGTAAATCAAATCAAGAATTCTCAAGTATTTCAAGGTGGTGAATGCCCTAGTTTAACGCGCAGTAACTTCTACATATATTTCGGTTCTTATGTTTTAAGACAAGTTTATTTACGTTTGAGTTGTACGCACTTAAATAGGTATACAAAGTTAACTGCGCAGTTAACCTTTGTAAAAGTGAAAAGTGTGTGCAAAAGTGATTTGTATAAAGTGCGCAAAGTCAAGTTTCGCATGCACGCATTTATGCAAAGTAAAGTATTGCGCAAAGTTCAACTGCGCACTTGAAAAGTAGAATTGCGCAGTAAGAAAGTGGAATCGCGCAGTTAATCTGCGCGCAGTAAAAGGTTGAAACGCACAGTTAATCGGCGCACGGTAAAAGGGTAAAGGTGAATTGCGCATGTAATCTCCGCGCGATTATTTTGTAGTAAAGTGTTTTTATAAAGTGGAGGAAAATTAAAGTTAAGCATTTGCTAGGTCTAGCGCATGTCCTTAGCAAAGAAAAATAAAATATTCATGTATCGCGCAGTGAATTTTTAAATTGACTGTGCGTGCCCCTTTTCCCTTCATCTAGTATCAGAGCCATGTTTACGGAAAGTAGAATTTGTATTTACATAAGGGAAAAGTGATTAAGAATGGCTTCCACTTCGGGTAATGTGCAAACCCCCATATTTTCTGGTAAAAATTATGAATATTGGTCTCTAACAATGAAGGCTTTGTTTAGAGGTCAAGATGTATGGGACATAGTCCAAAATGGTTATGCAGAACCAGCAAATGTAGTAGCATACAACAATCTCACACAAGCTGAGAAGGATGTCTTGAGGGAACAGAGGAAGAAAGATGGAAAGGCGTTGTTCCACATACATCAAGCAACACATGAGTCCATACTCCCAAGAGTAGCAGCAGCGCAGTCAGCAAAGGAAGCGTGGGACATAATGGAAACTGCCTATCAAGGTTTGGACAAGGTAAAGACTGCTAAACTTCAGATTCTGAGAAGAGATTTTGAATCTCTGTCTATGGAAAACACAGAGTCAGTAGACTCATTTTATACTTGCGTTATTGGTCTGGTTAATCAAATAAAGTCTCATGGAGAAACTCTAACTGATCAAATAGTTGTTGAAAAGGTTCTTAGAGTTCTGCCAAAGAAATTTGAATCTTTGGTTGTAACCCTGGAGGAAAACAAAGATCTGTCCACATTTACTATTGATGAGTTGCAAGCCTCATTGCTCAATCATGAACATAGAATCAGCGGTTCAGATACATTGCTGGAAGGTGCATTCGCAGCACAGTCATTGCTGTGGGAAATTAGGGTTTCGGAGAAAGTTGAAATTCTTGGAATCAGAGACCACAGCTGAATGTTCCTCATCAAAATCGAAATTTAGAGACCAAGATCGATTTTTTTGGTTGGGAAGAAGGTCGGGCTTAATCAAACCCTAGTTCGGGATTTTGATGGGGAAGGTGGAAAATTAGGGCTTCTGCAAAAGTTGGAATTTTTTAAATCTGTGACCACGGCTGGAAAATCCTCAGAAAAATCAAAGTTTAGAGCTTTGGATCGAACCTTTTGGATGGGCAGAAGATCGGGCTTTATCAAACCCTAGTTTAGGGTCCTGTCTAGTGAATCTGGATGTTTCAAAGGCAATTTTGAGGGGTCAAACTTTGCAGTTTTCAAATTCTGAGTATACCAGGTTGATCAGCTCATCAAGGCGCATATTTCTATCATTTCAGAAGTTTGAAATTCAAAGTTTGCATTTTTAGGGTTTCCCTGACAAACCCTAATCCAGATCCAGATCCAGTTTCTGCAAATCAAGTGGACTGGGTTAATCCTAGAAGAAGATGATTTGGTCACCTGCATAAATGAAGAAGTTCTAGTTCCAGAGGGAGATGAGGCTGAGGCCTTATCTGAGAAGGCTACAAGCAATCCCGTCAGGTATGACTTGAAGAGATACAGGTACGTTTTGAAATTTGTTCATAATTGAGGTTATGATATGTTTGTCTTCATATTATTGAGGTTAGTACAATCTTGATTATTTCTAGAATTTTCTTATCACCCTAGTAGAAGTATGAATGCATGTGAATGATAGAAGACATTCATTGATTAGGGTTATATGATTGTACTAATGCACTGTGGTATTCTATGAGGATGATGTTGTCCGCTAACATGAAAGGTACAAATCAAGTTCTAGATCAAGAACATATGACCATGGTGACATGAAGACAAAGACTCATGGATCACATGGAAGCTCTACTTACGAGGTATGTATATTTTGGTTCTACAATGGTTAACTTATGAGTTATGCAGGTTACTAGCACAAGCCATCAAAGAAAACAAGAAGACATTGTTTAGGTATGTTAGACATAACTATCTAACATGATAATCCAGGTATGTTTTTCCTATATCAAGTTAGAACCCTACCTTGTGTTAGGATCTCTTATATAAGTATATCTTCCTATGATTGATGATTGTTCATGAAGTTATAAGTTTGAGTAATTATAGGATTATGCATATTATGTTTCTTACTTTGATTAATGATATGACTAACCAGAAGAGTCCTATGGTCAAATAAGAATATGCATGAGTAATAGAAGTCCTTCCTGAAACCTTGAATACTAATGCTTATGATAAATTACCTGTGTGTGAAATGATTATGACCATACATATTTAATATTATTTAGAATCATAATGTTTTGATAGTATTGAGATTATACTAATGGATGTATGAGATCTTGAGGATGACACTAGTGCACACTTAAGTGTGCATAGTGGTCCAGAATGAATATAAGTTCAAGGACAGGTAATTCAGGAAGCAAATATCAAGAGGGAGCACACTCCAATAGTTCCTGCAAGGAAGCACACATCAAGAGGGAGCACTCCAGGAAGCAAAGATCAAGAGGGAGTCCACCCAACAACCAAACAAAGATAAGTATTTGAATTGTCATTTATTATATATATGATTACTTAAATGATGTTGTCTAGTCATATACATACTTATGTTCCTATATTTAGGATATATATTATGCATATTGGAAAAGTTGCATTAATGAACAAGATACTACGAATATGCAAGTAATGGGTAAGTGGCCTATGGTACTGTACAACATTCCATTGCTACTTATCTAGAATGAAACCTCTTTGCTGACATGTTGGGAGTTGTGCACACTCTTAACAATATTCTGGTAGAGATGGAAGGCATCTAGAAAGTTACGAGATATGGATACATGTTGTATTGAAGCATTGGCTAAGGCAATTGCATGACTATACGACATATATTCTTATGTGTAATATTTTGTTATGAAAACTATGAGAAGTTTCTAATCATGCAATTGAATTTGACATGTAGGAAATATCGTGTACAATCACCTACAAAACAAGGACTACAACATTTGTTCAAGCAACGAAGTTTAAAGAAATCTATCTATTGAAGATACTGAAGAAACTAAAGTTCCCAGGATTCGGGATGCAGTAATGGAAGAAAGCCATGATCGAGGAATATCAGTCGATCATGAAGAATGATGTTTGGGATGATGGACTGCAAGGCCATGGCCACACCTATGGCATCGAAATTGAAGCTTATGTGTGATGCTTCATCTGAGCCGGTTGATGTCATGATGTATCGTCAGATGATTGGGTCCTTGATGTACCTGACGAATACGAGACCAGATATTTTCTTTGTGGTGAACACATTGAGCCAGATCATGACGGATCCCAGAGGTGTTCACCTGGTTACTGTAAAGCATATTCCGAGGACCCTGAAGGGTATGGTTAATTATGGGCTCAGGTATGATGTGAATCAAAAGCTTAACCTGCAGGGTTATGTTGATTCAAATTGGGCAGGCAGTGCTGCAGATAGGAAGAGCACTTTTGGGTGTTGCTTCAGTATGGGATCAGGTGTGATCTCTTGGTTTAGTAGGAAGCAGTCCTGTGTAGCATTGAGCATAGCCGAAGCAGAGTATGTTGTAGGTTTTTCGGATAGTTGTGAGGCAGTATGGATGAGGAAGCTACTGTCTGAGTTATTTGATCTCTTGTTGTATGCTACTGGTATCTTTTGTGACAACCAGAGTTTTGTGAAGCTGTCTGAGAACCGAGTGTTCCATGATAGGTCGAAGCACATTGAGATCAAATATCACTATATCAAGGATATGGTGTAGAGAGGAGCAGTGAAGCTCCTGTATGTTGCGACGGATGAGCAGGTTGCAGATGTGTTGACGAAACCACTAGCCAGAGTGAAGTTTGAGTACTTCAGAGAGAGGCTTGGTGTTCTTTAGATTGAGGATACTTCGAGGAAGAAGTGATGGACACATTTGTAGGAGCCATTCCAAGCATGGTGAGAGGAGGATCCTTCCCATGGCTATGGATATAAGCATTAGGACGATGCTCCAGTTACTGCTTTGTATGATCAATTGGATCATGTATTTTTGTATGCATCAGTTGGATGCTTTGTATGATCAGTTGGATCATGTATGATGATATGTATCAGGTAGATACATTGATATGTATTAGGTAGATACATTGATATGTATCAGGTAGATACATTGTATGATGAGGTAGATACATTATATGATCAGGTAGATCATGTATGATGATATGTATCAGGTAAATACATTGTATGATCAGGAGGATCATGTGTGATGATATGTATCAGGTGGATACATTGTATGATTAGGAGGATCATGTGTGATGATATGTATCAGGTGGATACAATGTATGATCAGGATGATCGTGGACGATGAGCTTCAAGATGTTGCTCTGTATGATATGCATCAGGACGATGCTATGATGATGATCAGGATGATCATGTACATCAGGATGATGTATGGTGAGTATTAGGTTGATACTCTGTGGCCGTGGACAGGTTGTGCAAGGGTAGCATGTAATACGTCCTGGAGATCTGGATAGGTTGCGCTAGTCACGTAAAAGGCCTCAGATGCTCATTAGAGATCTTGATTGGCAAGACACTCTTTTAAGGTTTTGCTAGACCACATGTAATACGTCCTGGAGATCTGGACAGGTTGTGCTAGTCACGTAAAAGGCCTCAGATGCTCTTTAGAGATCTTGCTTGGCAAGACACTCTTTTAAGGTTTTGTGGGGACCACATGTAATAAGTCCTGGAGATCTGGACAAGTTGTGCTAGTCATGTAAAAGGATTCAAATGCTCTTTAGAGATCTTGCTTGGAAAGACACTCTTTTAAGGTTTTGTGGTAGGGGTCACATGTAATAAGTCCTGGAGATCTGGACAGGTTGTGCTAGACACATAAAAGGCCTTGGATGCTCTTTAGAGATCTTGCTAGACAAGACACTCTTTTAAGGTTTTGTGATAGTCACATGTAAGTGGACCTGGGAGATCTTGTCGGTCGTGCTTCGACACATAAAGGATCCTGGGATACTCTTTCGAGGAATTATGATGCACGTAATAAGTCCTAAGGATTCCACAGAATGGCCAGTGTTGATGAAGACCTACAGGTGGTGGGCCTACACCCAGTATGAAAAAGGGCTGGCTCTGTAGAACTTCCTCTGACGAGCATAATTCAAAGATAGCCCAGTGATCGAGATGTTGAGTACAACAACAGTGATGATGATGATGCTCCGTGATCGAGTGACGATGATCCAGCTCCAAAATTGAAGACTTGTGCCTATGTGTATTAATGACTTGTGTCTAGAGAATACCTTCCTAGTTAAGAGGGAGTGTTTATGTATTTGTAACTTTGGAAGATATTCTTCTATGTATTACATTTGTACTTTATTGTATCCCCAACGGAGATGTATTATTCCTCCGATTGGAAGTGTCGTCATGTGTACTTGCATGTGTCGCAAGTTATATTGTAAGTGTTGTAACTTATACTTGATGGGGTCGGCCCTGTATGAGTCATGTGGGTCAAAGGGTTATTAGACCACCCTTGTAGGGGTCGGCCCAGTCAGCATTATGTTAAGTGGTTAAGTTGAGGCCGACCTAGTTGAGTAAAGGGCAAGTCAAGTTAGTGTATAAATAGAAAGTGTGTCTCTCTCATTTTACACATTCTATTTGTTCACTCACTTTGCATTAGTGAGAGAGGAGTAGTGTGCACTAGTGGAGGAGGAGTATGCTACTGCTGTCATCTATCTCTTGGGTTTGATCATGGTGATCCTTGTATTGATTCTTATTCTATCTCTAAGGAAGTTGGAGGGTTTTTCACCTTCTTGGTTTTCCCCGATGAAATGTTTTGTGTCTCTTGTCTCTTGTCTTTTATGCTTGATATGTTGTACATGTTATTCGTTCAGTTAAGATCCTAGATCAGAATGCATTAAATTCTAAAAAGCTAACAGGATGAACATCATTAGTTGTTGGGTCAACCATATTTTTGGATAAGGAGAGTAAAACCATTGATTATTGTCTTCTTTTAATAGAAATAATGTTGTCAAGGGTACTATATTGATTTATTAAACAATGGGAATAATAAAATCTTTTTGACATTCCTAATTGATACATTTTATTTCTGGTATAGTAACCAATTTCAATAAAAAGTCAAACATTTACTTTTAGGCTCCAAGTGCCCATATATTGAAGATATCTTCAATTTAATACTTTCATTTTTTAAAAGAGACGAGGGAACATTGAATTGGTAAGGGTTGGTAGATGTTAGAATCGACATATATTTGAGTTCTCCTATGAAAATAGTAAAAGATATTGCAACTAAATACATTTTAAAGCAATCAATTTCAAAACATCTATATCTTTACATAGGGCAAGAAGAATTGGTCAACAAGAGTGTTAGACACTAGCAAAGTAGAACAATTTGGAGGTGGATCATAAGGAAGCATGGGAAATAACTTACAACTTACAAAAGGATTTTCATGCATCACATGGAATTATACCTCAAGATTTCATTCTTTATTCTTGAACAACCAAGTGTAATATAAAGATATGAGCTACTATTCACATTCCCACAATAAACACCAACATGGGAAAATCCTTCTCCCAATAGTTACTAGATAGTTTAGGGACTGTTTTTAGCACCATAACTAGCCCAAAAAAATCAATGGAAAACAAAGTGTGTTCCATTATTTCCATCCTATCAAATGTAGATAGTCATTTCTAATTTCCGAAGACATATTTGAAATGTATAAACAAATCTTCACCTATCAAGTTTTGTGGAAACTACCTACCACAATACTTCAGCATTCTCCTAAAAGAAGTCATGTCACTAAGGGCTTGAGTATTGGTCAAAAAACAAATTGCACCAATATCATGATCATTATTAAAAACTGGAAGCACAAAAAAAAACATAATACAACATATTGCTAATAGTAATATCAACACAATATCAAAGAGGGTGATAATATGTAAATGCAAAATATCACTTGCACAAATCAAATTCTAGAGGTTGCTTCATGAGTGCCACGCTATTGAATTTTTTTTAAGGATGTTGTTTGTTATACCCTATAGAAATGTTGTTGATGGGACAACAAATACAACCATTATATTAATTTAGTATACATTCCACCAATTAGAGTTTGATTATTTCAACAATACCTAAGGAATTGGAAGTAGAGATTAATGAAATAGTAGAATGTAGAATAATCTAATGTAATGAAAGAACCCATTCATTTCATGTTTAAATGGGAGAGTAATAGGAAACTTAGAAAGTCATAACTATATCATTAAAGTACAACTAGGGTAATAGAAAACTAATGGATCAAAAATTTCAATGAAGTTGGGTTTAATGTCAAGAATATCGTAATAACATTGGTTGTTCCAGGAAATAGCATGAGAACTCACACATTGAAAATTGTAATTTGCCATCATAAAAGTTGCAAGAATTTGGAATTGATGTGAAGAATTAAGAGTCATGATGCTACAAGAAAATATGGTAATTCAATGGAACAAGAACAAAACTCACCAATATCTTAATCAAGCATATTTGAAGGATGCTAAAAGGCTGGCCCACTATCCACATTGCATGTAAGAGGAGCAATGTATAAAGAAGGTTGACAACTTGAGTTCCATTATGTTTGAAGAGTGATTGTTCAAAGTTCCTACAAGGATTGTTGTCGACATATAATATGCATCATGCATCAATTTAATAACAATTGCATGGTTTTATAAAGAGAGTAAGCTAATTTTGTAGCAAAAGGACCCTCTTCCTATTGAAAAATTTGACATGAATCTTGTAGAAATTTCAAATATGATAAGAGTTTCACTGCGATCCAATGCATGGTTGAACAATGCCTTCAAGGGTTTTGCCCAATTTTAAGTTGACCTAGATCTTAAAAATTTCTATTAGATTTCTAGATGGATTGGATACCTAAATTCCCAAAAGTGGGGAAAGTTTGCTACACACAATAGACATCTCATTTACCTAGTCCTCTATGGGCACCAATGTTATAGTTTTCCATGTTCCTTGATTGTTGGATGTTATAAATAGGGTAGACATCAAGGATACAGTACTAATTCCAACAACAGATATTTTTTTGCAAATGTGCATGTTTTATTATAAAATAAGGATCGCGGAAAAATAGTTTGGAATAACATTCAAAGGAAAATACAACAATTGTACATACATTGATTGAACCTTCTTATGCGACCCAAAGTGGAATATTTAAGTCATTAATTAGAGTTTGCATTGGCATGAACACAAAATTGTAAAGACTATTAGATAGTTTAAGCAACAGGCATTTCTCCATTTATAAACCTTCTTAGGAAATACAAAAGAGGAACATTTAGGTCATTTATTAGATTTGGCTATTCATGTGCATGATAAAACTAAACTTTAAATAGGATAGGCACAATACTTTGATCCATCAGTCTTGGCTGATAAGAGCCTTTTAGTGAAATAGAATGAAATAATGTTATTTAATGTATACTTGAACATTAGAAAGACAATTATCGTCATCTCACTAAAAGGTCAATACAACAATTCTAGAGGAAAATTAGTTCACCAAATTCAACATTCCTAACTTTAGTCAACTGAGGAACATGTGGGTCATTCAATATATGGACACTAACAAGCACTAAAAAGGAAAGGATATCTCATTCCCATTGCACACCAATGTGCACAAATATCTCCAAGGGGGTAGAGGTGAGATATTTAACCATGTTGCAATACCCCCTAAATTCCTCTATTGCATCCAACAAATCAAATTTGATAACTCCCCACATTGTTTGGAGAAAAAATGTTACCAATTTAACTCATTCATAGCCTTATATTTTTTGATAGTCAAATTATTTCTTGAGAAATTACTTATTTATAATGAGAGCCATTAATTTTTTGTTGAGATCCTTCATATTTTAAAGTTATTAATGGAGAACAAACAAATTTCATCCTAGAGAATCAATACCTTCTTCCCACCATTATTATACTTGGTTTTCAAACCCTAGTCTTGCAAGACACGTTATTTTGAACATAAAAGGGATATTTGCAGTGGCCACCTTTAAGCATGTGAAGGCTAATGGTATAATAAAGCACCTTTAAATATGAATAAGTCCACCTCAAATACCTCAATCGTTTTGAATTCACTAATCATGAATTTAACAACTTTTCCATCACACACCCTTTATCATTCTCTCATTATTCTTGGTATGGTTACTATTATTTGGTTCTATATACACTCAACCATTGTTAAAATTTAAAAGAGATTAGTTATGCCTTTATACCTTCCTTCTTCTAGTAAGATCCCAATAGGATATTAAAGTTGTCTATAAGAATCCATGGAAGGTCCAGATGACCTTTTGTTTGCCTTAGTTAAAGGTTCCAACACACAAGTGTTATCATTTCTAGGATATGGCCAAATATGTAAATACGGTATAGATCTTGATTCAAAACCTTAAATACAATTTCGAAACAAAAATCTAAAACAATTATTATATATAGAGCTTGATTCCAAACCTTAACAAAAATATGAAATGAAAAAATAACTCTATAACACACAAATCTGATACCAACTATGCTCTTGTGTTTCCTTGCCAATTGCGAAAGAGTGTATAACTTTATATTCAAGGTGTTGTTTTCTCTTTCTCCTTTTCAAGCTAGGTATAGTACTATCAAGCCACACATCACTACTATTATAATACAACCTTTGTGGATAAGTAAAGGGTTCATAGTAAGATTACAATATATTTTACATGCTTAAATAACATCTTACAAGGTTCATAGAGTCCCTTTAATATTGTATGCAAAAAAAAATTAGTGATCTCTAGCTAGTAAATACCTCCCAAAAATTCTATATTGACTTTGTCGTATTTGTTTAGCAATAAACTAGATAGTATTTGACATGCAGATCTGCTATCAAAGTGTGCCAATGTCTATGAATGGGAAGGTATAGAAACCTACCAAACAACTCAAATTGTATTCAATTACTAAGATCACACAAATTTGAGTACAAAAGCTCATGCATTTGAATCCATACAGTTTCATGAGGTTGATTATGTGAATTTTCCCCAAAGGTTTGTTTAGCTACTATATATCAAGCTAATTTGAGTGAATACACACTTGAAATTTAATGCATGCAAGTTGTTGTAAATTGTATATGATAGAAACCATATGAAGTTTTTTATGCTTTAAAAGTGGTTACTATCTTTCAAGCAATTATTGATTATAATTGTATTAGGAACATATGCCTGAACATATAACCAACAGATAAAACATGTCTAAATTCCTATTCAAAGCATCACACTATAAAAATAAGATATAAGAAACAAGAGAGAGGAGACCAAATTTACGTGGTAAAACCCCAAGGTGGGGAAACATCCACAAAAGCAATCTTTCTATTCTTCAGGTAAACACACATGCATACCCCACTCATTACAATTGAGCCTTTTTCACCTTTATTACATAGGCTAGAAGGATACGAGAATATATCCCATGATGAATGTGGGATAAAATCACTTTATAAATTAGTGAGTTATTGAAGAATACTATTCACAATAGTCTAATAATGATTGATTATGTATACAAAATGTATTATCATAATGGAAGTTGTACCAGTAGAAAAAAACTATCCACAATATTACAATCCTTCTCAGTTGTTATGTGTGTTGGGTTATGGTTTCAACAAAGGGTAAAAAGAAAAATGAACTTCATGCAAAAGCAAAATTGAAAATACTCATGGATTTTATTTCTCTTACCACTAGTATAAATATTAATTTAAATGAAGTATAAAATGATGTGGAAATGGTGCAAAAACACATATAAAGTTGTGATGAATATTGGATAGGTGAAAGTGAAGAGGAAAAGATGAAAAAGTACTAAATTTACCATCCAAAAATAACTCGATAACTATTAATGGAATTGAAAAAATGCAAAAGGGATAAATTCAATGATAAAGGAGATGTAGTTGAATGAAAAGAGGCCATTTATTTGACTCTAAGGTGGTGGCGTCCAAATATACCAATGTCCTAAGTGCCATCATGTTCCATAGTTCTAATTCACAATCTAGGCACACAAAAAGATACATATTTATAACTTTCAAAACAAAATAGGATTAACTCTATGAAACTCTAACACATGACATGTAAGTAGAAATGAGTCACCTACAAATAACAACTTATTGGTTGTATCGCTCATTTGAGTAGGCCATCTAGATCTTCTATGTTGCTAATAATATCCACCAATCTCTCTTGCTCAAAATGGGGTACAAAGTAACATACCTTTGACTTGTGTGTTTTGGAAAGTTTATGTAACTTGATGTTTGTACCAACTATTAAGTTGGTGAAGTGGTATACAACAACACATGGTATATAATCCTAACATACATATCTGTCCTCCTTTTTTGTTGTGTGTCTTGTGCCAAATATTCACATTTAATAAACATTGACCTAGGTGGAAATCATTATTTCCATCATATGTTGATGCGTCGAAGATGGTTTGATTCCCCTCTAGGAAACATCCCACCTAATAGTTAGTACCCCATGCATTATTTTAAGGGGTGATTATTGCATTTTTTTTTCAAAAGAAAAAAAAAATTAACTTGTTATTCATCCAAAAAGGGAGAATCCAAGGTAACCTTGAACCATTTGCGTATGTTCATAAGAATTGTTTTTCATCCATAAAATTCCTTTCAATCCGACTATCAAGAATCTTATGCTACTGAAACAGTTTTCCAAACTTTTTTACAATCCAAAAAACTATACTTCTATAAGTACTACATTCTCATAAACATAGAAACTGTCCAAAACTATAAAGTGAACACATATCCTTTGAAAACCACAATGTTTCCCTAAAATTATTCAAAATAGATATAACCATCCATCGGTCCCACAACCCTCTTTGATAGACTGTTAGTTACCATGTTGAATTATCAATAGATATGAGAGAAGGAAATGTGATAAGGGTTGACTACTGCATATATGCATGTGGCCTACAAAATGAAATAAAAATTATATGGCATTTGTTAAAATGGAGTAGCATGTAATAAGAAAGAAATTTTTGGACATATAGAAACTTGTAATAAAATCCTTAATTGCAATATATTGTTGAAAAACCTTGTGAGGTATAATGCTTCCACTCATAAAACCTTCAAATGTATCTTGTAAATCCTCATTTACAAAATTAGGAATGAAGGCATTGAACTCTTCACTAGAGAATTTGGGGAACAATGTCTCAATATCCACATATTTTCCATAATTGGCATTTAAGAACACTAGATTATCTATCTCTATTTCTCTTTCATCTAGATGCAATTGCACCATCCTAATTGTTGAGGGAGGGGGATTTGATGTAAAACATGGTGTGACATCCATTGAACTTAGCATTGAAATGTGGATCGATGGAGCATGACTAGATGTCAAAACTATTAAAGCATAGGGAACTATCTCATCTATTGAATACCTATGATTCCATTTGTGTTCCTTATGTTTTCCTTTTTATCTTTATTTCTTAGAGTTCGATTTCTTTCCTCTCTACTTTCCAACTAATATTATGTATATTCCTCATCTAAAGCTGTGATATATTATTTTTTTCCGATAAAGATATGTTAAAAGAAGGAGTTCTCCAAATATAACATTCTGGCATTATGTGTTTAGTTGCAACATTTTATTTTCTTTGAGGATAAAATGGCTTGAAGGCCACATCAATGTATTTTTATAAAGCACTAACATGTGCACATTATAATGTGTATGCATTATGTTTGACAACAAAACCCACAACCACACATGACCATGAACACCTGCTCATACA
Source organism: Larix kaempferi (assembly GCA_027924585.1). NCBI lineage: Eukaryota > Viridiplantae > Streptophyta > Pinopsida > Pinales > Pinaceae > Larix > Larix kaempferi. The sequence continues at coordinate 34,801,353 of BSBM01000093.1, forward strand.
CAAAAATTAATTGCAATAAATAGGCCCTAAATGAACACTTCAAGGCTCGAGCACCATGAACCATGCCTTGAAATAGGATACATGGCCTCTCTAGGATTCTCGGATTCAAAATCCGCCATGGTTGAAGCCACAAACAACCACTTGGGAAAACGAATATCATGAATATGTAAACCACACCATCAATGTGAACCAAGGTCTTAACAATGTTCAAGGGATATCAAAATCAAATTCTTTAGGTCTTGAATGATGATACTCAAGTTAAAGGGTCATGAATGAGGCCTCAAACCACCAAATATGACCACTATAGGGTATCTTTACCATCCAAATAGGAATTTGAACATTGTTAAGAGGTATTATGCACCGAATATGGGTCTTAGGACCTTGATGACCATGAACAAGGCCACAAACCACCAAACATGACATCTCTGGGGATATTTTACCTTTGATTGAAAGTAAATGAGTACAACTAAAACATATTATACACCACAAATAGGTATCAAGGCCTTCATAATAATTGTAGGATGAAATCAATGGTCATAGGCCCTAAATGATGTTTTTTAGGCTCAATGGCGATGGAAGAGGCCTCCAACCACCACTTGTAATATAAGTAATGGATATTTGGACTTCTACTAAGGATATGAGTGTAGTTAGGAGGTATTATGCACCATGGATTGACCTAAGAGCCTTTATAAAATTCAACATATGAGAACAATTAACTTAGGACCTAAAGCATGATATAGATAAGTTACATAAGAAAATGTAATTCTACTTAAATGTATAACTTAAGTTTATAAAAGTGTTTCACAAAAATTGATTTTGTATTCTATAATATGATATAGATTTAATATAAGAAAGTTATTTTCTACTTGTGCCCCACATGTGTAATTTAAAACCTTTCATAGATTGAGAGAAAATGAAATTTACAACATGACGATTTCCCTAAAATTCTTTGGTATTACTACAAAATTTGGTCTTCTATTGTTGTAATGGAGTCATCTTTCTTAATGCACATGAATGAAGCATCCAACCACTACTCATAACCTATGGAATGGATCTTTCAATTTTTTTTTTATAGAAAATGGGGATTGGAAACTAAGAAACCTCCTCGAGTATATGCAATATCCTATAAGTCACATATATCGGAAACTCATAGTTTGACTTAGGGTCGAGAAATTTGGAGACACACCTGGTAGGGGTCCCATTCAAGGGGGTTAAATCCCACCCTTCCATCCTTACTATGACAAGACAAATATGTCAGGGAATTGAACCTACATGGGGAGGATAAAAATCATTCTCCCTAACCACCCATGCGAAACCCGTGTGACAATGGATCTTTCTCGAATTTTAATAGGACTATGAGTGTGCTTAGGAGATATTGCTAACCATAGATTAGCCTCAAATCCTTCACAATAGTTAGGGGATGAAAACAATTGAATTATGGTACCTAAACGAGTCCTCATGCTTGATCCACATAAATGAGGCATCCAACCACCAATCATAACCTTTGTAGAGGATATTTCATCTCTAAATGGGAATATGAGCACATTTGTTAAAAGGCATTGTGTGACACAAACACATACTAGGGCCATGACAATGGTCAAGGAATGAAATCAAGGGCCTTGGGCCCTGAATGAGGATCACATTGGCCGAGGGATGAAATCAAGGGACTAAGGCCCCAAATAATGCTCATTGAGATCAAGGACCACAAAGGAGTCTTCAAACCACCACACATGGTCGTAACATATCACCTATTTTATAGGAATTGCCCACCATATATCAGTTTTCGGTTTGACATTGGGCTAGAGATGAAATCAAGGTCCTAAAGCTTTGAATAATTATCCATGGGCTCAAGGGCCATGAAAAATCCCCCAAACTACCATGCATGACGTTTGTAGGGAATCTTTGGCCTCCCAATGAGAATATGAGCATCATTAGTAGATATTGTGCACTATAGACATATATCAAGTCCATGTTAGGATCAAATCAAGGTCCTTAGGCACCAAATGATGCTTCATGAGCTCAACGTCCATGGGCAAGGCCTCAAACCATTACACATAACCACTATAGGGGATCTTTGGCTTTTGGCTAAAATTACATGAGCACCATGAACAAATGCCAAGGAATTCATAATTTATTAAGGGATGAACAAATGCCAAGGAATTCATAATTTATTAAGGGATGAACAAATGCCAAGGAATTCATAATTTATTAAGGGATGAACAAATGCCAAGGAATTCATAATTTATTAAGGGATGAACAAATGCCAAGGAATTCATAATTTATTGATGGCCATGGAAGAGATCTTTAGACTATGACTCGAAATGTGATCATCCTTGGGAGGAATTGCATGTACCATAGGTTGATCTCAAGGCCTTGACATTGGTTGAGGGATCAAATAAAGGGCATAAGGCCTTGAATAATGCTTATTGGACTCAAGGCCATGGATGAGGTCTTGGAACACTATACATGATTCTTTGTGCATCAACTAGTTTATATAGACATTCTAGCAAGATATGTTCTTTATAGATGGCTAAACACCATTTATTTGTTGTTGTAGAGTTGGAGAAAACCAAAATGATTAAAAAAAAATTACATCAGGTTAAGAGTAACATGTATAAATCATCATTTATAAAGAGCACAATTTATATGTATATATGTTTCTTATAATTAAGAAAAGAATTTCATAAATAAGCAAGTGTAGCACAATCATTTCAATTTTAACAAGCTTGGTTTAATCAACATTTTGTTTATCATATATATGAGAAAAGTGTGATCCACACAATCAGAACCCAAAAGCTCACACTTTTCGACTGAAAAACACATAATAATTCACTTGGAACAACTTAAAAACTCATCATAATTCACTTGGATTCGTATACTGGGGAGGCAGTGTTCATATGCCAGGCGGAGAGTCGACGAAGAACGACCGGTGAATTGTTATAATTAAAGACGAAGAGATGGGCATTCTCATTAACTGCCACTGTCGGGTAACTCCTGGATGTAATGCAGGTTTTCCCTCCCTCTGCAAAACTCTCCACGATCGAGTGGTCAACCTGTAACACATCAATCTATCAATTTCTAATCCCAATTCGATTCTCGAGGCAACATATAAGTAGCATTAACTTTAACTGACTACACTACATTTCCTTTCATCTTACCAATACTCTCAACGACAGCGAGCGTTGCTCGGGTTTCACGTTCACAAATCCTCCATAGCCCGTCTTATCCACATCCGTTTGCAGTGTGGACCTGCAGCGATTCAAATTCTCAATTTAGTTGAAAATTTAACGATTGAAATTGGTAAACTGATATTAAATATAGGCCTGACCTACCTGGCCTGATCCACGCACAAGGCCACCTTTCTCTCATTGCCATTAACTGCACTATTGAAAATCTTGAAGAAGACCGTGCTTCTTTCTTTCAGATCATCAGACGCCAATACCATCAACCCAAATCCCGTCGTCTTGTTCGCACTGGCGCACAAGCTTTGAGCTGTCATTCCCTGCAAGTCCTCCAATGTTTCATAATCGCCTCCCAACTCAAACTCAAACTCTACCTCCACGTCCACCTGCAATGCAATCACGCATAGGTTATTCATCTCATTCTTATAATCTATCTAATCAAAAGAATAACTTAAATTCTGATCGTTATTACCTGGGCCGCTCCTGAGTTGAATCCCTCTACCTTCATTACCGATTCCCTTTCCAAAACAACGTTGTCTTTCCTTACATTATAGGCGCGTAATGATTCAAGCTCGGTCACTGGCCATTGAACAAGGCTTCTCCTGGTAATAGGATCAAGCCACACAACCCTGGGAATCGCCTGCAATCAAGAAGCATCTGGGATTGTGATGCCCGAAGCAGAAGCAGAAGCAGAAGCAGAGCAAAAGAGAAGGATAACATGATTATATATATATGAATACCTGAACGGAAGCCCATCCTTTGTTGAGATCATCCGCTACGCTGTCGGATTCGTTGATCCAACCCCACAGAATCCTGCGGGATTTGTTATCGTCAAAAAAAGTCTTGGATGCATAGAACTTACCGTAGTCATACCTGAGACCATTGGGGCCCTCTATAGATCCATTATCGGGGACATATCTGTCCACATCAGGCAAGTAATTCCCCACTGTATAGTAGTCGACTTTGCTATCATCCAAGCTGTTCTTGAGAACGTGCTTCACAGAGGAGCCCGTGATAATTGAGGTGTCAAGGCCATGCCTGCCATAGATGGACACTGGATAGAAGTCTGGGCACTCCCACATTCCAGTATGCCTCGCTGAGTGCAGTGGATGTTTGGCTTTCACCCACCGAACGAAATCTTTGCTTCTAAACAACAATGCCATTCCCACTTTATTCTTATCCCTTTTGTTGCCAACCAAGAGTCGCCATCTTTGGTCTGATCCTAACCATGCCGTCGTTGGATCTCTGAAGGAACTGGCATTGATGCCAATAGGCAACATGATGGGATTCTGCGGGATCTTCTTCCACTCCCGCAGCAAAGGATCCAATGGGTTTTTGGGAACAGCCATGGCTTGAACTTGTTCTGAGGCATTGTTGGATCCTGTGTATAAGATCACGGGAGCGCCTCCTTTGTGTAGGAGAGTAGCAGATCCAGACCAGGCACCATTGATATCATACCATTCATCAGGGTATATAGCTGCACCGGCCATGTGTACCCACTTTATCAGATCTCTGGAAACTGCATGCCCCCACTGGATGCGTCCCCACACAGCCGACTTGGGATTATATTGGTAGAACAGATGATAATAGCCCTTGTAGAACAATGGCGCTGCGAATCGAAATCATTACACATCTCAGATCGCAAGTCATTTTTCTGTCACATGCAATCCTTCTAAAATCTAGAGCAGGGTATCAGACTTACTCTAATGCACACAATCCCTACTTGCTTCCTAAGACAAAGGACAGAATTTCGGGTAAACCACAACTTCCATTTAGACAAGCACTGAAAAAAACCCTTCGAGATCTACGAAATTTTATATAGATAAAGAGATTGAAACTCATTTCCAATACTAACCATTAGGATCTTGAGAGTAATGTGCCGCATCGCCGATCAGGCACAATTAAACATATTAGTGTCAGGAAATCCCAAGTCCGTGATTAAAATTTCTGCAAAAGAATCGTTATGAAAGAGAAAAAAAACAAAAAAGACAAACTGAAAAATACCATTCATCCAATGTTTAACTGACTGAAAATGATACGCTGTTCTATAAGGATCATCGAGCGCCACAGAGCTGGATTTAGATGCTTTGAGAGCCGACAAAGTAGCTTCATCCCAGTCATGATGAGAAGCTTGCAGAACGGGGATGATTAAAACAAAAAAGAATAGACAAAACACCGAATAACTCTTCCTGATTGCCATGGATTCCTTATCAGCTAGAGCAAAAATCTTACGGTAATGGATTGCAAGTGCGAGAAGGCTACGATATATATATAGTTGGGCTGATCAGAAGGATAATCGCGACTCGTTGGAAAGAATCCTTATCCATCGGTACTTACCAAAAGCAATTAGAGCTGTGTGAATGGAAAAATTTAGTGGGGCACGCGAAACCCAGAATAACTGCCAAATAAAGTGATCATTATCTCTTTGGAAATAACAATCAGAGAAGACGACATTAATAATCTCGGAAGCCGGCAATATGAGCCCAGCCAAATTGAAGATCATTTATTAGTTTACGACCATTCTTTATACAATTCAAGTGTGCTCAATTAATGCCACATTGGAATTTCTCTTTCGTGTGATCTTTAACAATTGGCTCATAATATACACGATATCGATGAAAACAAAGCCGTGCACATCCAGTTGGCAATCACATAAAATGCGGGTAATTGCTTTTGAAACAGAGCCAACTCGGACAAATCGTGGGCGACCTCTCTTTTATGTATAATATCGTTATTTTAGAGGGAATCTGTCCGATAAATCGTGGACGACTCTCAACCGTCAAAGGATGAGGAGGGCTGAGGCTACAACAGTGAAGGAATGAGGAGAGTACCCTTTCAATGATTGAGTTTACAATAACGTCAATGCCAGCTGTCCACAATCATAAATGACTTACCAGTATTTGAACTGTGATTTGTGGAGAATTAACCAACACTTCTCACCAACCCACTTATCTATGGGCTTTAAAACCACACATGTAACAAACATCAACAAAATCATAAGTTGCAAGGACACTAACCCGTCTTTTGGTGATTTAAGTTGTGTAAGAAAATTGAGTAAAAATTTGACGGGCAAAATGGATCATTTTACTCATCAAATATGGCTTAAATTTTAAATTAATCATTTTGGTGATTTAAGTTGTGTAAGAAAATTGAGTAGAAATTTGACGGGTAAAATGGACCATTTTACCCATCAAATACGGCTTAAATTTTAAATTAACCATTAAATAAAATAAAGAAACTGTGAAAACGTCCATCTATATTGTCACAAACCGATAAAAATAACAAGTGAATTGTTTTCCAAAGTCCTAACGTAACGCATTTATTTATGGGTTTCACTTATTCAAACCTTAAATGTAACAAACATCAAGAAAACCACAAGTTGCAAGGACAATGACCCGTCCTTATCTGATTTAAGTTACGAGGGAAATAACATATTTATTGGTTTCGCTATTTGAACCGCCAATGGGCACGCTGACCATCAAGTACGGCGAAACATTTGAGATTCTAAAAAAACACATTCATTAACCTTGATCGCGTAAAAATGTTATTTTTGCATGTAGTGAGGTTGGTATTACATATTAATGGGCTTCGTGGTTGGGAGGGTCACATTTTGAACATTTGCTCTTTGTGAGAGAGGGATACCTAGTGTGAATTAGTTTACATATTAAACGTTAATAAAACACTTTAGCTTAATATCACTTGTCTGCTTAATGTTTTAAGTTAAATAACTTTAATAAAAAAATTATTACAACATTTGTAAAAAATGTATCCCTTATGTTTGTTCTCGATTGAGTTTAGGAGTAGTGAGCTATGGAGTACCTTCATGCTTATAGTCTATTGTATTCAAGGATGTGATCATAAACAAATACTTTTTTTCAATTACTTTGAAGAATGTTGAATGTGTTTATAGCACAGAAATGAAGAAGAGATGTTAATGTTGGAAGCAATGGTTTTTGGTTTCTCATATAAACTTTGTATTAGTAAATCTATTAGACTTAAATGAAACATCATGAAGTATATCTATGCTTTAAGGGTTTCTTTATTGTTCAATTTTTCGACACTGTTGATTATCAAAATGTTTTTGAGAAAGGTTGACCTGTAATTGTCATGGATATTCCACTAGAATAGTTTGTCGCAATATCTATTACAAGTTTTTGCAAACTCTTCATTATGCAATGTTTTACTTAAGATTCAGTTTCAATATTGCTAGCTTACAACGCAAAATATCGAAATAAATTGAGACTAAAATAAAAAGGATAAAACAAATACCACACCATGTACACAATGAAGACAAAATGTACCTTGGGAAACCCAATATAGGAAAACTCATCAACAAGGTGAGGACTGTGCCTTGTTCTTTTCTTCTCAACTATGAAATGCAAATACAAATAAAGGTGAACTCACTAAGGAGTTTCTATGGCCATTGTGCCTTGTATCAATGTTACAAGGTCTTTTACTTTCTTTGTTCTACACCAATATCCCATTCCCTTGCTCAATGCAACTATGGAACAATAATCAATGCAATAAGAATGCAACTGGACTCCTTTTCCTAGTGCATAGTATTTAACATGCCTTGACAATCATCTAGGATTAGTTTTTTTCACACCTCAATTGAGGTAGACATAACTTCTTCATATGAAATTTAATTGAGGTGATTTTTGTGTCATTGGAAACATCTCAATGTGTAGTATAGTGTCAAGTGACTATGAACTTTGTTTACAAAGTTTTGAGCCAAAATTGACTTTTAATGACACAAATAGGCTCCAAATGTTTTGGACCCCCTTGCAATTGAGTGTACAAGCCAACAACTCCAATTTTTCCATCCATAAAGTACCGAAATAGATGAAAAATTATAGAGTGATCATTTTGGATCATTTTTCTGTAAGATTTTATTGAAATGAGTGAAAAAAATTTCCCTCTAATTTCTTCCTAGAGTACCATTTGGTCTTGCCTAGAAGTTCTTCTTTCAACCCAACATACCAAACTTCATGTTCACCCCATCCAATGTTTTGGGATTCTTCTTGAAAACTATATTCTATGCTAACTCTATTTGAGCTTCTAATGTTGAGTTTTCTATGGTAGCTAAGGCTTGACTATTAGTTTTTGGGTCTAACATGGACTTGGCTCATAGAGTTTCAAATTTTCCACATCCACTATTCGATAAATGCACATATATGGGGGTAGAATAAGTCTGTAAGAATTATCACCTACCTTCTCCAACACTTCCATAGGATCATACCATAGAGTATTGATCTTCTTACTAAGACCTTGTAGCTTTTCTTCATTCAAATGCAACCAAACTTTGTCTCCCACCTTAAATGTCTTCTCAATTCTATGTTGGTCATGTTGGGCCTTGTAATTTTTAGTATGACATCTTCAATGTCTCATGTAGTTGCAAATGGATCTCCTTGATATTATCAATGATTTTTCCACCTTCAATGCTTCTCCTATGGTGTCTCCCCTTACTCCTTGTTGTCCATATACAACATTTAAGGATGAAGTTGGAAAACATCCAAAGCAAGTTTCAAAAGAGACTTATTAGTGAAACTATGGATTGCTCTAATTTTATTATAGTGCTAAATATAAGTCAAATTTGTGTCTTATCTACTTGAATGAGTTTGATTGTAATACCTCACACAACAAAGAAAACACCTCTCAGAGAAGAATTTTGTGGAACCTCCCAAAAAAAAGCATGCCACCTATCACCAAAAATGTCTTAGAATAGGCTATATGGTTGTGGAACTTGTTCTTTCATTTAAGCTACCTTTATGAAAAATTCCCCTTTTGTCTTTAGCATCATTCTCATGAGACTCTTGCTTGACTTGTCTTCATGGCATCTTGCTTTACTTCTTCAATGGGATTTGAATTGTCTTTTTTACCACTTCATGTATTCATCAAGGGGATTCTTTACACTTCACAACATCATGGTTATGTGGACACATCATAATCACTTTAGTGACTTCTTCACTTGCTCAATTTGTGTGCAACTCAAAGTGGGCACGTGGAAACAACCACATGTTATCTCATCCCGTGAGGGCCATGCTTAACAGCTACACCATAAGGGGACCACTTTGGAGTTATATACATTTATTTCAAGGCTCCTTTGAGGCTTCTTATTATCTTATCTTCATGGCTTCAATTTGACATCAATGACAACAAGATTTCCAACAATATCCCCTTTTTTCATTGATGAAAACCACCATACTCCCCCTGGGACCATGCTTCTGATCTTTCTCTCCCCCTTTGACATCAACAACAAAGGGTAACCCCCTTGGAAATATATCTCCTCCTAATCCTACCAAAAATCCCCCTATCAATATCCCTTCTCTTTGGGACTTCTCCCCTGAACTCATGCCTCTTCTTGGGGTTGCTCCCCCCTAAACTCATGCTTTCTTTCTTTTCTTCTTTAGCTTCTTTTGTATTGTTACTCCCCCTTTGAATCTTATAATTTTCTTCTCCAAATTTTGTGACCTTTTATCTAGTAGATCTTGCCATGTTGTTTTTGCAACCTCTTTGCATGTGTCCATAGTCATGACATTTGTAACATTCAACATTGTGATTCAAGTGGACACCTCTATTTCATGTTTGATCATTTTCTCCATGAGATTTGCAATCTCTATCCATATGCCCAAAAGTTTTGCAAGAGAAACAATTACCAATAAATATGCTTTAGATACCTGGGTGTAGAAGATCTTCTTGGTGGTGCAACTTTTATGTATCTATTTTTCTCTGAATCTTGTTGCCCATGAATTCTTCCTTTGTAGACTCTTCCTTGACGGGAGCTTCTGAGAATATCTGCATAACCCTTGGCTTTCTCTTTACTTTTCTTGGAACACTCTTCTTCAACTTCCTTTGCTGGCGGTTTGGAGATTTCACCTTTTTCAATATTCTTTTGTTCATCATAACCCAAACCAGTATTGTCAAGAGGATATATTTGTTGGATGAGAATGTCATCTAAGATCAGTGTGCTCTTCTTAAACTTCAATTTTGTGATAGTTGTATTCTCCAATTCCTTCAGTAGAGTAACAATCTCAAACTCTCTTGCTTGGCAAATTTCTTCCTTCTCCTTTAGTTGACTTGTTAGGACTTTTTCAATTCTCTTTGCTTCTTCTATTTATCCTCTTAGATCAATAATGGTCTTTTAACCTCTTCATGGTTATGATATATTTCTTCTTGTTTCTTTATCATCCTTTCTCTAAATATTCTTAACTCTTTTTCATAAGCCATATTTCTTCAATTCCTTTCTTAGGGAAATAATTTCAGCTTCTTGCCTTTTTTTCCGATTTGATCATTCTCCTTGATTTCATCTTGGCCAAACATTAGTTTTATTTTCAACTCTTCTACTTCTTCTTTTTCAAATGAGTCATCTTTCAAGTTACCTCCACATCCATTATATGAAATATTGACACATAAATTCTTCTCTTTTTCTTCTTTTTCTAAATCACTATCTTTCCCATCCTCACATGGAAACTTAACAATAGCATGTCCTATTCTTTCATTGTTACTTCTCCATCATCTACTTCCTCTTTTGGTGGCTCTTCCTTTTTGTCACATGTATCTTTTATGTTGTTGTCACCTTTTACATCCAATTATTCACTTTTTCTTCCTCAACTTTGTAGAGATTATGTAGCTTATCCCAAATCCCTTTAGCTGATGTACGATCGGGGGCACATTTTTGCAACACCGAGCATTTTGGTGCTCTGCATTTTCGAATCCCACACGACGGAATGTGGAAGTAGAGATCATATTTCTTCGGTGTCGAGCATTATGGTGCTCCACATTTCCAACTCCTGCACTGTGGAATGTGGAAGTCATGATCATATTTCTTCGGTTCCAGGCATTGTGGCGCTCTTCATTTCACACTCTCGCACTGCGGAATGCGGAAGTCAGGATCATATTTCTTCGGTGCCGAGAATTGTGGCGCTCTGCATTTCCGAATCTCGCACTGTGGAATGCGGAAGTCAGGATTGTATTTCTTCGGTGTTGGGCATTGTGGCGCTCCGCATTTCTGACTCCCGCACTGCAGAATGTGGAAGTCCGGATCGTATTTCTTCGGTGCCAGGCATTTTGGCATCTCGCATTACCGACTCCCGCACTATGGAATGCGGAAGTCAAGATCGTATTTCTTCGACGCTAGAGATATTGGCGCTTCGTATTTCCAACTCCTTCATTGTGGAATGCGGAAGTCGGATTCGTATTTTGTTCGATGCCGTGATTTGAGTGTTCCGCCCTTCCAACTTCCGATCTGCGGATTGCAAAATTGCAGACGAGAGGTAATTACGGCTATGTAAAATATTAAAGTTGCGGATGAATTTTTGAAAACAAATTTATCAGGTATGTTCCCCCATCACTCGAAGGGAACTGAGGGGATTGGGGACGTGATAGCTCAAATCACGGTGTTGAACAAAATATGACTCCGAATTCTGATCTGCGGATTACAGAATTGCAGACCAGAGGTAATTGCAACTGTGTGAAAGATTAAAGTTGCCAATAGAGTTTTGAAAAAAAAATTATCAGGCTTGTTCCCCCATTACTTGAAGGGAATTGAGGGGATTCAAGACGTGACAGAGCTGCAATTACCTCTAGTCCACCATTCCGCAATCCACAATATGCAGATCGGAAGTCGAAAGGGAGGAATGCTCAAATCACAACATCGAACAAAATATGACTCTGAATTCTGCATTCCATAATGCGGGATTCGAAAATGTGAAGTGCCAACATGCTCGACGTTGAATAAATACGATCCCAACTTCCGCATTCTGTAGTGCGGGAGTTGGAAATGCGGGGCACCAAAATGCCCGACACCGAAGAAATACGATCCCGAATTCCGCGTTCCTCAGTGCGGGAGTCGAAAATGTGGAGCGCCACAATTCCCGACACCGAAGAAATACGATCCCAACTTCCGCATTCCGCAGTGAGGGAGTCGGAAATGCGGAGCGCCACAATGCCCGACACCGAAGAAATACGATCTTGACTTCCGCATTCCACAATGCGGGAGTCAAGATCGTATTTCCTGGGTGTCGGGCATTGTGGCGCTCCGCATTTCCGATTCCCGCACTGTGGAATGTGGAAGTCGAGATCGTATTCTTTGGTGCCGAGCATTTTGGCGCCCTGCATTTTCGACTCCCGCACTACGGAATGCGGAAGTCGGGATCGTATTTCTTCGACACTGAGCATATTGGCGCTCCGCATTTCTGACTCCTGCATTGCGGAATGTGGAAATCAGAGTCTCAGTTTGTTCGACGCTGTGATTTGAGCATTTCACCCTTCTGACTTCCGATCTGCGGATTGCGAAATTGTGGACCAGAGGTAATTACGGCTATGTAAAAGATTAAAGTTATGGATCAATTTTTGAAAAAAAATTTATCAATCTTGTTCCCCCATCACTTAAAGGGAACTGAGGGGATTGGGGATGTGACACCAAAGATTCCCTTTGTAGGGCATGTGTAGTGGTTTTTAACCTTGTGCATTTCCACGATCCCTAAATAAGCGTTTATGCTCTAACATGTTCATGTTCCTTATTAGACCATGGCTAGGCCCCAAGAACCATACTCGATGCACAACACCTCATAATACTACCCATATGACACATGTATGTCAAATATGTGCATAATATTTGTGGTGGTTTTGGACCTTGTGCATGGTACCTGAGCCCTTAAAGAATTTGCATAATTTTATATGTTTATGTTCCTCCTTGAACCATTATTAGGGACTTTGTAAATATCCTTGGTGTGAAATACCTTGTAATGGGTCCCATATAGCATTTGTAGGCCAAATATTTTATTTAAAGGACATATGTGCTCAATTTGGAACTTACACATGGTAGATGATCCCAATAACCATTTTAATTCCTAAAGATGCTAGTATTCAACCTCATACCATATCTACATAACCAATAATCATCCCTAGTGGGAAAAACATGATAATCACGTTGATATGACACTAGCAAGGACAATATCCCATGTATAGGACTTACATATAGTTTTGGATCCTACACATGGTTAATGAGTCATAAAAGTGTCTTTTAGGCCATAAGATGCTATATTTATACTTAAACCATGTTAAAGGTATCAACAATCCCTAATGTCTAAAACCTCATATTGGCCCCTATATAACCATTGTAAGCTAAATATTCTGTTTACTAGCATGGGTGGTGATTTTGGGCCTTATGTAGTCCAAGATCCCTAAACACATTATTTAGTCCTAAGATGTTGGTTTTCCTCCTCAAGTCATGGTGAGGATATCAAGAACCATCCACGGTATAAAAAACCCTCATAATAATGGCTATTTGGCACATGTATGCTAAATATTCCATTTAAAGGCCATGTATGATGGTTTTGAACCCTCTGCATGGTCCAAGAGCAGAAAAGTGATATTTTAAATCCTAAGATGATGCATTTTATCCTTAAACCATGTCCAAGGCCACAAGAACCATCCATACTATACAAAACCGTGTAATAGAGATCATATGACACCAATAAGCCAAAGATTCATTTTAGAAGGCTTGTGTGGTGGTTTTGGATTCTATGTATGGTCCATGAGCCCTAAATTAATATTTTAGGCCTATGATGTTGGTGTTCGTCCTTGAAATATAGATAGGACCTCCAAAACCATCCCTAATGTGTAAAAAAACTCCTAATGGTGTCTATATAACACTTGGAGGTCAAAGATTCATTTTATAGGGAACTTGTAGCGGTTTTAAACCTTTTGCATGGACCATGAGCTGTAAAATCATATTGTATGACTTAAGAAACTAGTGATCCTTCCCATAACATGTCCAAGGCCATAAGAACACGTGTTTCCCACTATAATGTCACATGTTTAAATGCAGAGGGAGGTAAGGTATGTACACCTCTATAGAATTTAGCAATCAAATCATCGTGTGCAAGGGGTTATCTTGTCCCACAAACAAGGGGGTCTCATACACCAATTTGGTGTATATCTAGGTTGTGACCTTAAAATTATATAATCATTAAGTTGAGGGGAAACAACTTGAATGGTGAGGAGGTAATTTTCTCACTTTCCCACCAAATTCAAACCTCAATGAGACATTGGCCCATTTTGATAAGGTCCGATAGGTAGGAAACCCTCGGAATAGAGACTCCACTTTGGGTGTGCCTCATGGAATCTTGACCTTTTATAAGTCACAAGTTATTAGTATATATGGATTTTGGTTTATCATATATACTCTTGCGTTATAGTGGTAGCTAACCGAATTTGAACATGGGCCTCGCCCAAGTAATCCTGACCAGTTATTGATTCACATGGTTAAAAAGAAAACATATCCAAGGATATGAGAACCATCTCTAGTGGAAAAAAAATTGTAGTGGTTCCCATATGAAACCACCTTGTAAATCCTACATACGAAATCTTTCACATGTGAGCAATATTTGGTTGAAATTTCAAGGCTTGGCACACCATGAATGGTTCTCAAGGCCTAAGAAATGGTATAAATTTAAAATATAGGGACTTTGACCATAAAATTTGTATTTAGGGATAACCTGTAACATATAGATCTTGTATAGGGAATGTTTTTCCTAGAAGTGGAATATGCTGAACATTTTGAGATTTATGACACCAAGGATGCTTATTGGCATAGAACATGACCCACGGTTGAAACATGATCCAGGAGTATATTCCTAATTGATCAAAATCAAAGTCTTAAAATCCTGAATAGGACCACACTATTGCATAGGGCTCGCCGATACCTTTCTAATGACATTCATTTCATCTCAAACGAACTCCGACATGAAAGATATCGCATTCTGAATTTTCGGCAAGATAGCTAAAAGTGGAAAAAGGGGTGCCATGTGGCACCACAAGAAGGGTGACACATGGCATATATGATGTTGATGTGGCACACCCACAGATATCCATGTGGTAGGTTACAGATGACATAGTAGGTACAAGTGTTGAGTTGGTAGTCTCAGTTGTAGTGATGTGGTACAATCTTTTTATGACATGTGGTAGGTTAGTTGCACGGTTGGTATCCAAGTGGACCAACCAAGGATACCAAGTGGCAGTCCAGTTGGACACGTCATAACCTTATCTATAAGAAATATGGGGTGATTTGAGAGGATCAAACCCCGGATCTCTCGCCCATAATCTCAATTCTCTACCACTACGCCATCGCATGAATATTAACATGACATTGGAAAAGATTGCATTTAAGTTTGAATTTAGTTTTAAGCGGCAATAAAAAGGCTCGGGGCTAAGCCATGACCCCTTGGTGTATGTTTGAACCATTTCCATAGCCTACAGAATATTTAAACCATATATATTATATTATATGTCCCACGTTATATAACACTCCATCTAGAAACGGTGGTCGATGGGGTTTGAACCCACGACTACACCAACAACATTGCTAAGTGTTACCATTAGACCACAACTCATGGTTTGTATGGATAACTAAATCAATATTATTTTAATTATTCAGGATTATAATCCCCAAAAGGACACGAGCGCCAATCCCATTTTTTGTATTATTTAAACCATGGTTTGAAAAAGCTTGGGGGTAAGTACACAATTCGGATTTCACAGTGCAACATGGAGTTCGAGGTATATGAGTACACAATCTTGTTGATATAGCATGCATCCTAAGGCGACTGTACGAATTTTTGCAGAGGATTTTTCTTGTTTTTTGTGCCAGTAAGGAGACCTAGGCACTTGAGTGGAATATATGAGTGTTTATTCTCAATTTGCACGATTTTTCGAGGGGAACTTAGTGGTAGAGTCAGATTCTACGTTTGAGCTGCAGATTTTGCAGATGTACTCATAAATATTGTATGTGCAAACTTTTGAAGACTAATAAGATCGATTTTCATTGGACCTAGACCTAGAGACATAGTCCACATTGGACGAACTCCATTATCACATGGTGTCTCAAATTTTTATGGTTTGCATCATTTATTTATTCACCTTTTAGTTATTTTTTAGCCTTTTAAAAGCTTGATTATTGAAGCATTTTTACAAGTTTGGTATAACCATTTACAAATTCACATGCAAATTCAAATGTTAGTAGATTCTGTCATTTTCGTATCATGTTTGGTATCAGAGCAGGATAACTAAGGAATTGCATAAGTGTGAATGTTAACAAGGCTCAAGTTTAAGAGAGGAAAAGGTGTATTGGAATAATTCAATCTTGAGATTGGATCTAGGTGTGTAAACCCAAAGAAAAATATTGCTTCACTAAAAGGAACAGGAGGTGATCCTCCATCCACTGATGAAGAATTTCTTAAATATTTTATGGCAATGAATGCCATGGTGGAAGAATTGTATGTGGATCGGAAGAAAGCTAAAGAAGAAGGCACATCAAAATCAAATGGTAAAGGTAAAGGAGAAGGAGGTGGTGGTGACCCTCCTGAAATCCCTCTGTCCTCTTCATCATATTCTTCTTCTAGTTCAATCCCAATTTCTACTTTAAAGAAGAAAGAATATATGAAAGATAAATCTACATTGTCTTTCTTAACAATCGATTTCAAATTTGACTTGCCGATGTACAATGGTGAATTAGATGTAAAGAATCTAGATAACTGGCTTAAGCATATTGAAGTTTACTGCAGGATCCAAAACATTGTGGTTGAGTCCGCAACGGTCCATATTTCTACTCTCTGTATGGGTAGAACAAACTTGATATGGTGGGAGAGTAAGACCCCGGATGATCTTCATACTAAAGGTGAAGTAATTACTTCCTGGTTTGAATTTACATCTGCATTGAAGAAACAATTTTATCCATTGGGTTACATGCAATAGGAAGTATGATAATAGTATTAAAGATATGGTTAGATCTACATTAAACAACTATATTACTATGAATAGGTGAGGTTCATTGTTAGAAATCCACAATTATCTACCATTCCCTAATACATTTAACCATTTAGAATTCAAATTAAACTTGGAAGAAAAACTTTAAACTCATGAATGGAAGGGAAATTGAATTGCTTCATATTATGCCAAGGAAGAAAAATACTTACTTACAATAGTGCTTGAGATGCATCCATCCTCCTTTTCCTTGAGCCATCCTTCTCCATCCTTGCTTTTGATGAAGATGAGATTTTCATTCTCCAAATCTCTCCAGCATGCCTTTGCTTTCACCTTTTCTCTCCCTTACCATGCCCCAAATTCCTTTGTTTTATAGTATTGGGAAATGGGATCTCAAGTTTCATCTTTCAAGGTGGGATCATTCCTTTTCTTGATTTTTGATTTTTTTTACCCAAAAACCCACTTTCCATAGTATTTTTAGGATTTTGTCATAATATCAGCATTCTTAAGTACAATTAATGCAATCTTATGCACTTCTTTTCACTATTGAGTGGCAGAGACTAGATTTGAGTCTTGAATTGAGCAGTTCAATCACTGAACCATGTCTCTTTTGGATCCTTTTTTCTTCACTCAATCCTTCTTATCATGGAAGTAGTGATTAGATAAGAGAGGATTGTTCTCTTATTTACTAGTTTACTGTCTTCATGTTGCAGGCGCATAGTAAAGTGTGCTTCTACCTTTCACTTTTTTAAGGGTGTTAATTTGATTGTTAACATATTCCCCCTAATGAGTGAGGTCCGAAGCGGAGCTAAGGGTCGAAATACATTATTTTTATACTGATATTCCTCATACTGATACTCTTCATACTGATACTCTTTATTGATCAAAGCAAGGATGAAAAATGATTAGCTCATAGGTGCAAGATTCAGGAGAACACTTGCAAGTCAAACATAGCAATTTCTCAAATATACAATATCTTCCTGAGGTGGACATACCCATGCTTAGTAGTAAAAAAGCATGGCCACGCACAATACACATTGGATCCATGAAAAAAGTAAATTTTTGCAGAAGTGTAAACATGCACTTTGATTAGTGCGAGAACAAGGTTTCCATCGAACTTCTGACATGGTAGTTTCATCTTGTGCAACTCGAGCAGTGCATCTATGAGTGATACAACTGTTTTTCCCAAGGTATTCAATACAAACCGATGATAGTATGAGTTTATATCATGTGAATAAATGAACTAATGTCGAGCATAATAAAACACCATCTGATTACCAGTCATTGATGTATACCGTTAAGAGATTGGAAGAGACCCATCGATAATGATGATGGAATCTAAGGTACTGAGTACAAAATAGCAAGTGTGAATAGATGTTCTGAAGTCGAACACTTGTAGAATCAAATAATCAGCGGTCATTGATGTATGCCCACTGTCATTTGCAAGGAAAACTGCCACTAATGACTACAATATCCAAGGTACTCCTGGATTTCTAGATCCATTTCCTAGATGATGATTTGGTGTCGATAAGAATAGATCCATCGGAAAGAGGGCATTAATGCATCCCACATCAACCGATACGAAACAAAGATCGATAGCCTAATTTGGTAGAGTCGTGAGATCCAACACTGTATACTGACACAAGGAAGGCCGACATGATTGGTAAGGAATATTTGAGGAATGGACGACTCAGTTTGAACTTCCCTTGAACACATAACATGACGCATAATGGACACTTGGAAATGTAGGAATTTGAGTAGCCGACCTTAATGAAATCCTCCAATGCCAGATGCATTAACGAAAGCTCCATTGGTGATGGGAAGGATAACCCATTGGTGGATATCTGTTCAAAATACTTGTATAGTTTCCTAAGGCAAATATGGATGGTGTACTGACAGAGCATATCAAATTATGTGTCGTGTTCAAGGGAAACAAGGACTGACTTAGCCATTTTCTTCAAGGATATAATATGAAATGATTCAATTCTCCTTCTTTTTGGATTTTTGTGTTTTTTTATTTTTATGGATTTTTCATTTATTAGCTCGAAAAAGAAAAAGCAATGTTATAGTACACGGGAAGGAACAAGTGTTGCATGGGTGTACTGCTATTTTTCAAGGGCACGGGTCAAGCCAAGGCAAAGATCCATATTGCAAACAAGGGATGAGATGGTTGTGCACACTCTTATAGATGTTCCCCCCATGGGTAGGCTATTTGAAGCAATGTTATGTGTCGACAGACAGTGAAATAATACCATGTAACTGGGCTTATCCAATTTGGTATGATGCCAAGTGGGAATGGGTCAATGAGGTTTACTTCATATACAGTATTGTGAAAAAATGCCAAAATCGTAAATCAACATGAATCATGGTCTATCTCCAACTACCCGAATCAAATAGTTTGAATTGTCAAAGTCTCCAAGTCCTGTAATCAAAACCATTTCACTACCCAATTGTTTAGTCAGAAATGGTTCAAATGTGCATTTAATATAAAAAAGATAGCCAAAATTGAAGAATTGTATGTCATTCCATCATTCAAAAGGATACGGTTATACATGTATGAATAAAATACAAGTAAAAATACTCATTTTTTACCGTATTCCTTGTAGGTGTAGCATATGGATGAGAGGAAGCATATCCTTTAATCATGAATTTCTAGAAGCTGTGAACCTTTTTTCAGTGATCAGCGAATTGTGGGTGAGTTTTTCGTGTCGGATTAGGAAATTTTGAAATGGTTTCAAATGTCTTTGAAGTTTCCAAATATTTTCATTGTTTTTGTGAAAATTTTTGGGTTTTATCTTGAAGAAAAAGAAACAAAAAGAGAAAATTATTTACACTATTCTTTTTGGTGTGTGCGAAGTTACTTTTCAAAATGTCTAGAACCTCAACACACTTTTTGGTTTATGATGTAAGCTAGTTTATTTCGGATTTTACTTATGTATTTAAATGACATGTTCAATTAAATTGCCATGAATAATGTACATGCTTGCTTTTTTCGGTATGATGTTAATGACTTAGATGCCATTCAAGTATGTAGTTGACTAAGGAATCAACCAAACTATTCATACTTCTAGGAACATGAATATATTCAATGAACTCCAATTGACGTTCTAAAAGATGTACTTGTAGAAACTTTCTAAACAGTCTAGGATTTTAAACCTAATATTGACCATTTAATTGAGATACAACTAATTATGAGCCCAATTTGACTATTATCCATCGGATGCCAAGGGTGATAGCCTCAACAAGAAGCTCAATGTCTGTGCTACATTATGCAACAATGTTGGTTGCAGATCCAAGAAAAATGCCTCCTGAACTTAAAAATTCGTCATTAGGTGTGAAAATCACCCATGCGGCAGAAGCAATGTTCCGAGAACTACAGCTGGCACCATCACATTTCCCAAATATGTGAAGGTTTCTTGTGCCATCTTCCAAAGTGACAATGCCAAGCAAGATCAGTGTGTGCTCCAAACAACTAAAGTACAAAAGCTTATATAAAGAATACAACATAATACAATAAGTGTTGCAAGGCATCAGTGCCTACACGAAGTATTTATTCAGATAGAGACCATTTCTGATCTCCGACATAGGTTCCCCATCATAATTGATCAATTCATAAGCTCCTCTCTTTAACATAGTTTTGACTACAAGTGGACCAAACCAATTTGGTATAAATTTCCCTTCTCCTATTTTGTCTTGGTCTTGGTCATAAACTAAAACCAAATTGCCTTTAGAAAAGACAATTTAACATATTTCGTTTTAACCCTTTTCTTGTGTGCTTCCACATTTAAAGAATCTCCCCTTCTAGTTTCATCCAGAGAATGAAGATGGAGAATCCTTTCTTCTTCTGCAGAAGTGTTAGGTAGTAGTTTGACTGATATTTTTAATGATGAGATTTTGAATTCAATCGGAAACACAACCTCTTGTCCATAAACCAATTGGAAAGGAGTGAATACGGTTGTGTTTTTAGCAGTGGTACAGTAAGCCCAAAGAGTGGAAAACACCATTAAGTGCTAGTTATTTTTGTTCTTATTAATCGTCCTCTGCAACATAGTTTTCAAAACCTTGTTAATGGCTTCGACTTTTTCGTTAGCTTGAGGGTAATATGACGAGGAAAATTCCTACCACAATCCTAACCTGTTGGTAATTTCATCCATACAGGAATTCCTAAAATGACTTCCATTATCAGTAATGATCTCTTTGGGTACACCAAACCTTGCTATCATGTGATTGGATAAGAAATATGTTGCATTTTTACCTGTGCAGTTGAATGTAGGCATTACCTCAACCCACTTGGTGAAGTAGTTCACTGCTACGATGATGTAGTGGTGGCCATCGGTTGAAGGTGGGTTGATTGTCATAAAATCAATGGCCCATTTTGAAAATGGACCCGCGGTTACTACATGATGTAATGGAGCAGGTTGTGTGTGCATTTTTCTTGTGTCGATTTGGCAAGGGTGACACTTTTTAACGTCATTGAAGCAATCTTTAAATATTGTAGGCCAAAATTATCCTGCGCGCAAGATTTTCTGGGCAGTTTCCAACCCATAAAGATGATCGCCACATCCCCTAGCATGGAAATCATTCAAAACTTGTTCAACTTCCTCATGTATTAAAAAACGTCTTAAGATCATGTCTACTCTTCGATGGTACAAAGTATCCCCTATGATGAGTTATCTTCGTGCTTGGTGTCGAATGCGACGCTGTTTAATGTTAGAAAACTGAGGATCAATCCTTTGGATTTGGAGATATGTGATAAATGTTCCATACCAAGGATATGATGTTGCGATGAGGAATACATGTTCATCTTCCCAAGATTCAATAGATACAATATCCTCTTTCTCACAGGGTAACTTAGACATTAGTTCAGCAAATGCCAACGACTTCTTAGCTTTAGCGTTTTTGAACTCGAGATCGAATTCTTGCAAAATTAATATCCATTTTGAATATTTTCCACTGATGATATGGCGGGACATACTATGTTTCATGGGGTTCATTTCAGCCACTATGGTCATTTTTCTTGGATTTATATAATGTCTAAGTCTTTGGATAACATGAAATGCTGTCAAGGCCAGCTTCTCAATCTGGGAATATCTCAATTTGGGACCTGCAAGACCCTTACTAATATAGTAAATAATATGCTCTTGTGATGATTCATCTTCTTGTGCCAATACGATACCTATGGTGGAACTAGATAATGGGAAATATAGAAAAAAGTATCTACTATAGTTCGGTGGAATCAGTACCAGCGAAGATACCAAAGATTTCTTTATTGCATCAAATGAGCATTGAGCTTGGTCATCCCATATGAATAGTGCATATTTTTTTAGGAGACGCATGAAACCTTTAGCTCGTTCAACAAAATCCTCAACAAATCTTCTCAAGTAATTAGCTTTCCCTTAAAGGCTTTGAAGATGTGTTATTGTTTTCGGGGAAGGAAACTGAAGTATTGCCTCAATCTTCAGGGGATACACTGTGTGCAGATAATCTATTAACGCGGACGGAAACAGATCTCTCTATACCTTAATGGTATAGATCTAGCACAAAAGAGTACACAACATGAAATCCTTCCTAGTTAGATTAGATTGCAAGATAGATGAATTACCTTTTGATCGCAATCCCTTTCTCTTTGCCTGATTTACTTTCGATCCTTCGATCTCCAGATGCAAAACAAGATGGAAGAGATGGAAAAAAGCAAACGACGTGAAAGCATATATCTATGAATCTGACTAGATAAGTGGTCAAAGAAGCAAATTGTAAATGATGTTACAAGACATAACACATTTATGGAAATATGTTTATATTAATGTAAATTGTAGCAGATACAAAGTGAGGGGAGTTACAACCAAAGATTTGATGTCACGACTCCAACATGAGCGATCTTGCCTCAAATATCCAAAGCCTCCTAGCTTCCTATGGGTGAAGAAGATGATCCTGACTAAATTCCACTAGCATGGGGGTGCATAATCCTTCCTCCATTAACAATGGAGAGGGGGGTTGTATATATAGTGCTAAAGGGATATAATAGGTTGAGTATTTAGGGGAGAGGTCTAAGGGATCATCCCACTAGGTTAGGGGATCGATAGCCACCTATCCAAGCATCTAGGGATAAGCCTCCACATCACCAAACTTCGACAAATCGCTCAAAGCTCCCTTTTATCCAATATAACCAACTCCGACGCACCTTGCATGAAGACAACCTACATCAGAAGTGGGTCTCCGTACAGTGTACAAAGGCAACATGGGTCAAGACCGCACTCTGCTAAGGTGCAGAGTGCGTCACCTAGGAGTATATGCTCCTTTCTCAAAGGCAGGGTGTGTCCGGGTGACAAAGAAAGATGGAAAGGGAAGGACAATAACCTTTCTGTCAATGATTTAGCTAAGAAACTTTAGGGATTAAGGCATGGAGCTGATACATGACTCATGATGATGAGATTTTAGTGTAATAGAATTCCACCCAAAGCATGAAGGTGGTAAAATAGAATACGTAAAGTGCTTTGTAGTATAAAGGAATGAGGCAAGAATCATCGGTTGGAAATGGACTTCTACAGTACAAATGACTCTGATATATATGTCTCACATGGCTCATAACATGGCTGCCGACCAATACATTGCAGATCCATGATATCAAAGATCGACTGAATGCAATCAAGGCTACTGGACACAATCGTAGATCCATGATGATATGATAACACAACCACGACCAATACAAAGTGGATCCATGTAATATGACTCAAAACAATCTCCATCGCAACCTGGGTGAGATTTATGACTTAACCCAGGGTCTTCAAGACGAACCCACAATGATATGAATCTAACCATGTGATTACAATGTCTTGGAGTCGAACATGGTGGAAACCACTTGATTACCAGTCATTGATGTATACCGTTAGCAAGCGCGAGGGAAATCACCATTGATGTCAATGATTCCCGAGGTATCATATTACCTACCATCGAATGTGAATCATTGAGCTGAGGTCGAACACTCGATGGAATATTTCAATTAAAATACAATGATGTGAAATCATGTTGAAAGCGAGGTAACCTGCCATTAAGGCATGCAGGCCCAAGGTACTTGATTGGTTTCTAGATTCAATCCTTGGATGATGTGTTGAATTCGACAAGAATGAATCCGTCAAAGGAGGGCCATGATGTATCCCCCATCATCAGCACGAAACATGATCAGAGATGTTTTGAAGTAAATTAGACAGTAGAGAAATGTTTGAGACTGACTCAGGGAAGACCGACATGATCGAAGGTAGTATGACCACAAATAATAAATTGATGAACAAACCTCTCTTGAACATGGGCATGGCATGAATTGGCAGTATTGACATAACGAGAACATTACCAACCCTTAATGCAACTAATGATGGAAGCATTCTTTGGATGACTCAAAAGAGTGGGAAGACTGATGGTATCGGTATTAATCGAGGACAAACGGATTATCCAAGCATTTGAATGCATATGCAGATGAGTACCATGTTCGAGAGTGACTAAGTACTTCCATGATTACAATGAAATACAAACACTTTCCTTATCCTCATCATGATTGATGAGTACCTCATATGTTTTTTAACGAGCTTGAGCAGGATAACAGATGATCAGTATCGCTCATCCTTTAGACGAGTCCAATCCTAATTTTTTTACGAACCAGAGATAGGAGGGGTTCATCCCAAAACGGGCCCTTCGATGTCAAATATTAACGAGTCCAAAGAAGGTAAACTCAGTGTCATTTCATGTTTCGAGAGTCTGAAAAGAACTAAAGAAGAATCCAAAGGTTCTTTTTTGCAAAATTTAGTCTCTCCACCTGAAAAAGGATAAAACAATGTGAAAAGAACTCTTCCAATTGCGATTAACCGAAGCACTCCTTTTTTTGCAAATAACGCTCCCTGGTCTGAAAAAGGGATAAACTATCACTAGGGAGGCGATCATTCAAATACTTTTACAAGCGTGAAAGCATCAAGTTCGCTTGGCGATATTTTCACATTTAGGGCATCTGAAAAGAGCTTAAAGAAGAACTCCAAGGGGTTCCTTTTTCATGGGAGTTTTACAAGCCCGAAAAAGTGATAAAAGATAACTCGGTTACTTATTCTCACCGTTTTACAAGCACGAGAAAGAACCAAGAGTAAGCTCGGTGTCATTAATGACCAATTTTAATGAGCGCAATAATAGCACAAAAATGTTCAAAAGTTGTTCACACTTGATAACAAGCATGAAAATACCACAATAGTTGCCGAAAAGTTATAATGTTGCTTTACTTTACCTGTAGACTCCAAAAACTAGGTCAGAATGACAGATTAAGTGTTCATATAACAAAACATCACCAACTATAGTAAAAATTAACCCATAAAAGAATAAATCAAAACAAGAATATTCCAATTTTGATATAAAAAGGGCCAAATAGTAAAAAATAGTTACCATTGTTTTTTACCAAGTTTGGAGGAGCGAAAACACCATTTGGAGTCGATTTTCAAGCGTCGATTGCGGGAGTTTCAACCAGTCTTTTTTTATACCGTCAGTGTCAGGTAATCCAAAACCTTGTCCTCTTGATTTGTAGTGGATTAAATTTCCTTTAAATGTCAATTTTTTGGGTTTTTAAGCTTGTATAGTGGGGGGATTGTGCACCCTCTAGGTGACGCACTTTCCCCTTATGGGAAGTGCGTCTAGGGCTCCCTGATGCGCTTCACGTAAGGGTAAATTGCATCGACAATGCCCTGTATACATAGATGAGGTGCGTTGACTCAATTTTACCCATTAACATGATGAACAAGCCCAAAAAGTTAAATTCTAAAGGAAAAGCAAGGTTCTAATGGGTGTTTAAACATTGTTTGGACAGGTTTGGGTTGTTGGAATGGTTCACTGGAGAGAAAGAGAAAATGAATTGGAGGATTCCCAAGCGATGAATGATCCTCATTTTATGTGTGCACTCCATCAATGTGTCTTGATAAAATTCTTTCACATCCAAGGAATGAGGGCCCAAGTACCATTGCTGGAACATTTGATTAGATGGTGGGATCCATACCAACAGTAGTTTTGAGTTGGGGTTCATACATTTACTATAGATGTGGAGGACATCTACTTTTTGACAGTTTTGTATCTACAAGGCGCACTGGTTTCACTATCAGGGCCACGTGGTAGTGACCAATCCACAGAGAGTCTAGTGGCTCAATTCTGCAAACTTGGTACTTAGATGATTGGTGGGAAAATTCCCATCAAGAACATGAGGGATCGACCATTACGCACGGTTCGCTTCTGTATAGAGAGAGTGGCAGGGAGAAGGGATCTCCATCAAGCCACAAAGGCACATATGTTGGCCCCAACAGTGTTCAACTAGTGCGAGGGTCTCGTCGTGAACCTCAGAGATCAGCTCACCAAATGTCGTAGGGGTGAGCTGAAGCAGTTCAGCTATGGTTCTATTGTAGTTTCATTCTTCCTAGAACGATTTCCGCTATTGCGTCCACAGGTGGAGAGAGAGGATCTAGATCCGAGAGATCCTCACATGGTTCATTGGATTGAGTTCATGGCCTACCATGGAGGTGTGGGGCCCATTATCAGCTATAGTCCTGCTTCCTTCAGATGGTTGCGCGATAAACTCCTCACGATTGAGAATTATCCATATGAAGGGACATATTTCAACGGTGACCCAGACCTGGATGTACCCAAGGGGGAGCAGTGGGGGAATCTAGGTTAGAACGAGAACTCTATTGTGTTTTTCATTTTATGATTTTTAATGTTTTTGGAAGTACTAATAGTTTACATATGGTTTGTGCAGATGTTGGTCCTGCCAGACCATTGGGTGCGTCTCCTATTGAGCGAAGAGCAGTAGTGCGTGACATAGCAGGCACACATCAGGATGCTGCCGAGGAGCTGACCAAGCTAGAGGAGAACCTCTAGAGATTGAAACTGTATATACCGGATGCCTCCATAGATGAGCTACCTTGCCGATACCAGCGTCAAACCAAGGAGTCTTGGAACGCTTTGGTCCATTATTCCGTAGATTGGCTAGGGATATCATCTATTATCATGAGTGTCCTAGGGATTATCTCATGTGATATGTATATACTGAAAGCTATGAGCTTCATAGTTTTTCTATCTATGACCTATTGAAAGATCATATCCTTCAGATTTTTTACCAGTGCTAAATTTTTTGTATTATACCGACATGATGATATATATATATATATACAAAACACTATTCATGGATTTATATACTATGTTTCATTGATGATTGTGGGATCTTGTACATGTTTGACTTATACTATGGAAAATTTACATGTTATGTTGTTTCATATATTTTCAATAGAATGTTTATGAATGTGCAATGTACCAATCCAATATGAAATTGGCCAAGGAGTTAGCAACAGTGTTCATGTCTCTAGGGATATGCAAGTATTGAATGGTATCAAAAGACCTCTCCAAGAGACGTACTCGTCGAAATAGATGGAGTAGAATAGGATCACGTATAGCGTAGAAATGGTTGAGATGGGAGACAACTAATTGTGAGTCGAGGTGGATGATAATGTGGTCCATACCCAGGGAAAGAGCATTGGTCAACAATCCAATCACCACATGATACTCAGAAACATGATTGGTTGCGTATCCTAGACAACCTCCTCCCGAACTAATGAGCTCGCCATTAGGGGAATAGAGTACCCATGCTTCTAAGGCGAGACTATGGGTATGCCGACTAGCACCATCCACAAATCCAAAACACATTTCCATCTGCACATCCAGGTAGAACATGGTATAAGCGTACATACAAGATCCTAACACACTTGAAGTAAAGCGTCACACCACACAAAACACACATCATGTAGAATATATACATAGTACTAATGCATAAAATACTTAGGCATAATACTGCTTCAGGAAGAGTCCATTGCGAGGCTCTCCTAAAGATATCCCATCGTATTCTTCTAGCTCATATGCTCCCTTCTCCAAAACACGCTTCACTACATATGGACCATGCCACATGGACTCAAGTTTTCCTTCCCCCTACTTATCATGTTTGTGGTCATAGGTAAGGACCAAATATCCTCCGTTAAAGATACGAGGTTTGATCGATTTGTCGTACTAGACCTTGATGTGCTTCTTATGTGCTATTACCAAGGGCTGCATCACGGCGGGTTTCGTTGAGTTTATCCAAGTACATAAAATGTTCTTCCTCGGCGATGGTGTTTGGTAGAAGTTCGAATTCAAGTTTCAATGATGGAATCTCGCACTCAATAGGTAATACTGCTTCCATTCCATAGACTAATTGGAAAGGTGTGAATCTGGTGGCATTTTTGACAGAGGTTCTTTATGCCCATAGGGCTGAAAAAAGCATATTGTTCCAGTTAGACCTGTGTGTACCCACCATGCGTTGGATCATGGTTTTCAAGACCTTATTGATGGCCTCTACTTGTCCATTGGACTATGGGTAATATAGAGTTTAGTTCTCATGTCAAAAAACCAACTTGGCGCTTAATTCATCCACCATCTTGTTCTAGAAATTTCTTCCATGGTCAGTGACGATGGCCTGAGGAACTCCGAATCGTGCAATGATGTGATTAAACATAAAGAGTGTGGTTTCTTTTCCATATTCGTTGTATGTAGGCATGGCCTCGAACCAATTGGTAAAATAGTCCACGACAACGATGACATAACCATGTCCCTTGGCCGAGGTAGGCTTACAATGCATGAAATCCATGCCCCATTTTGCAAAGGGGCTGATGACAATAACAGGATGAAGTGGGGCTGGATGAGAGGGATTTTTATGATGAAAAAGATGACAAGGAGGACACTTCCTGACTGCTTCAATACAATCTTTAAAGATGGAAGGCCAATAGTATGCTGCACGTAATATTTTCTAAGCTGTAAATGTCCCAGAAAGGTGACCGCCACATGCCCCTAAGTGACAATCATTCAGAACGTTTTCAGCCTCTTCGTGGATTAAGCATCATTGGAGGATATAATCAACACCACAATGGTATAAGGTATCACCGATGATTAGGTATTACTTTGCATGGTGACACACACGGTGATAGTCGTCCCGAGATAACTGAGGACTGAAACGTTCGGTCTGGAGATACAAAGTGATGTCTCCATACCATGGGTCAGAAGTACTGATGAGAAAAAAAGACTCATCGAGGAGGGAGTCAATGGGCTCAGTTCTCGGATCAGTACAGGGAAGATCGCAAATAAGCTCCATAAAAACCAAAGACTTTTTTTGACTTGGCCTTCTCAAACTGGAGGTCAAATTCTTGAAGAATGACGATCCAACACAAATACTTTCCCCCAGCACCTGATGTGTGAGAACGTGGTACATAGGGTTAGATTCGACAATGATAGTGGTAGTGTGGAGGAGGATATAATGGAAGAACTTTTGGACAACAATGACTGCTGCGAGAGCTAGTTTCTCAACATGTGAATATCGTGTTTCATAATCAATGAGACCCTTACTGAGGTAGTAAATCACATGTTCCTAGGCGTTTCTATCCTCGTGGACCAAAACCATAGTAATAGTGGTAGTGGAAGCAACAAAATAGAGGATGTAATCCTTGGTGTAATTGGGCGGTTGAAGCACAGGTTCATGGGTGATAGCATGTTTTAGGTTGTCGAAGGAATGCTGCGAAGAATCATCCCAAATGAACGGGAGGTCCTTCTTTAACAATATCATGTATCCCTGCGTTTTCTCGGTGAAATTACACACAAAAATCCTTAAGTATTTTTCCTTCCGCTACAAAATCTGTAGTTTTACGATATCCATTGGGGGTGGGAGAGAAATGATGGCTTCCACCTTCAGAGGATCGATGCGGATCCCATCTTTTGAAATGATGAAGCCTAGGAGGCGTCCAGACTCGACACAAAATATGAACTTGTGAGGGTTTAGATGGATGTTATACTTCCTACATCTGAGGAATACTGTTGTCAGATGGTCGATGTGGAACTCACGATGATTCGAATGAGCAGGGAGATCTCCGAGATACGGTTTTACAAAGTCCTTCACATCATGGAAAGCGTACGACATAGCCCTCTAGAATGTGGCACCAACATTTTTAAGGCCAAAAGGAAGTTTGCGATATGAATACGTACCCCACGAGCATATGAAATCAATTTTATGTTGATCATCCAGGTGGTTCTCAATCTAATTATAGCCAAAATATCCATCCATGAATGAGAAGATGACACTTCCGGTACAGTTGTCGATGATTTGGTCGATGAATGGGGTAGGGTAGTTTTCCTTGGGACAAGCCTTGTTTAGATCCTTTTAATCGATGCAAACCCTAATGGTGCCCTATTTTTTGGTAACGGGGACGACATTAGAGACCCAATATGTCAAGGGGACAGGATAAATGAATCCAACCTTCAACAGTTTTTCAAGTTTAGCCTTTACAACTGCAGTTTTCCGAGGGTGCACTGGACGTAGTTTTTGTCGGATGGGTTTAGCATCGGGATATGTTTGGATCTCATGTACAACAATAACAAGATCAATCCTGGTAATTTCCTCGTAGCTCCATGCAAATACATCGCGAAACTATTTGAATAAGCCCATATATTAGATAATCTCTTCAGGAGAGCAATTTTGGCCTATACGAATATGTTCCATGACTCCACGTGTGGCCGAGATGTTGATTGGAAATGTGGGCATAATTTTTTTGAAGTTTCCTTTAGTTACTGTATCAAAAATGAGGATAGGATATTGGTGGTAGGGAAATACATCTGTCGAGATGATTATTTCAATGTGGTTCTCCATGAAATCTAGTGGTGGGAGGAAAGACGATCGATGGTGGAGGTCTTCCCATGGGGATTCATCCATGCTCATTTTCATGTCGCAAATTTTGCATTGGGTCACAATGGCCTAATACCATTGGACATATTCATGAGAGTTTAGCAAATTGATGCTAAAGGTCAAATAATTGCCAAGGAGGAAAATTACTAGTTTCCTAGGTTTGGGGTGGAAGCTTTGGGATTTGGAATAAGGGGGATAATAAATGATGTTTGAACATTAGAATTAAATAAATATTTAATAAAGGATCTAAATAAATATATAAAAGTGAAAATCAAAGTGGCATTTGATCATAAAGACACATGAAGGAAGTGGGACCCACATATGGCTAGATTTCCCCACTACACTTGGCATCATTTTCTCACCATTTCGAATTCAAGGTGAATGGTAACATAATTGGGGGAGTTAAAAAGGTGTTATTCATGGAATGAATCATCTAAGGTCCAAATATAGAGGAATATTAACTCCCATGGAAGAGAAAGAGGCAATTTGGAGCTAGTGGGACACTTGGGCAACTAGATTCCCTAGCTCTATGACAACAATGATGAAGATGCTATGACACATAAGACACAAATCAGACCTGAAGGCTGACATATGACATATATGACATGTCATGGCTAAAATTATCCTCCAATAGGGTGCTCAAGGGATTTAGGGTAGCTAATATGCTTCCACATGTGATTTGGTGGAAGTGGGAGACTAGGAATTGTTGTACAAGTGGCATTCTTTGGAATCTCTTCCCAACTTGAGTTGGCATGAGTCTCTTGGAAGGAATTCGACCAATGGAGGAAATTATAAGTTTATAAAAGTTATGAACAAAGAATAATAGCAGATTTTTATCATTTGAGAAATTTGCAATTGCATTTGTGAAGAGGGAGAGCTAGTGGATGACTAGTTTCTTGTCTTAGCCAATTTCGAGGGTGAAAGATTCCCATCCAAGTTGGTAATTGGAAAGGCCATTCAGAAATTTCATTTGGAGATTTAATGGAGTCATTTTTTGCAGGTGTAATCTATAGGGCAGATCATGGTTTCTTCTAATGCATCACATTCTCTCAACCATTTCCATTTTTGAAGGCATATTCTTGTTCCTTGAGGGAGGGCGTTTTTGGTGAGCTATTGTACTCTTTGGGGGAGATTCTAAAGCCCAATTTGTTTTTTAATATGAATTAAATACTCTTTTATTCATCTCCAGAAATTTCCAGGTCTAAATTCCAAGTAGAAATGTATAAATCACATTTTTAATGAAAGAACAGTGCCATTTCCCCACTACCTTGTTGTGAACCAATGTAATGTTGATGGATTCAAATGGATAAGTAAAATACTGATGGTTTGCTGATGAATGGAATGTTATTGATGTATTATATAAGTTTCATGTTCAATACTCAAGCATTTGAAGTCATTTTACTCAGTTTATTTACATTTGGAGAATATTTGGTGCCATTTCCCCAAGGGTCGAACTAGTTATTTTTGTTGCTATTTGGGAGAAGGTTAGAACAGAATTAATAACTGATTAATGGTTCATATGAGACCTTAATAATACCCCTGAGACATCCCCTACCTATGTTCAGAAATTCGAGTGGGGTTGGAGGCATTTGGGAAGCCATTTTTCAGTATTTACCTCGAAGGGGATTTGAACCTCAAATTGCTAGTTAAATTCCATACTTTGTCCAGAATATTAAACAAGTTTGGACAAGTATTTTGATGGTCATAAATCATCCTTGAACATCATAATCAAGTACAAATATCATTCATATACCTTCCTTGAATATTTGAAGGCATTTGGAGCCAATTTGAGACCTAGAGGCCAATACTAATCAAAGGGAAATTACTAGTAAAGTTCCCTACATTCGCCAGAATCGAAAGTGGATTTGAAAAAGTATTTTAAAGGTCCAAAATCATCCCTGAAACACATATTTATGTTCTAACATAATCCATATACCTTCTCAGAATATTTGCGAGCAATTGGAGCAATTTGGAGACCTAGAGATCAAAACTAGTCAAAACTAGTCAAAGGTCGAACTAGGGAAAAAAATGAAAAATTGACATTTTAATAAAATTCCTAACAAGGGACATTACAGTGGTATCAAAGCATGTTCCTTGCACCTATGGATTAGGTACATACATTCAAGAATAATTGGCAGCCATGTCTTACTATTATGATGAATCCTATGAGTACAATTCTGATGAGGAATATGCAGATGCTTATGAGCAATATGAAGCAGAATGTGAATGGTACGAGGAATAGGTGCCATTATGCAACACTTCTTACAATTCCAGGAGAAATGAAGATTATTCTTATGACTTTAAATCTGATGAATATGAGTGTGTCACACCAATCAAGGATAATTCTATGAATGAGTTACAAAGATGGAGAGCAACATATAAAACCTTGTCCCAACAATATCAAAAATATCAAGAATATCTTGCTTTGAGCAAAAATACACAAAATGCCATGTCTTTTGAGTACTATGCTAAACATATTTTTGAAAATAGGCCCAAAAATGAAGATGTGGAGTTAGTAAAGAAAGGTTTATGCCCTTCTTGTAGAGAACCTTGGAGAGAGTATCATATATGTGTGCGTGAAATGAGGGTGAGTGAAAAGCTCAATGAAATATCTGAAGCTTCCACGAAGGCATGTCTGTCCTACTTGAGAAGAGTTTTTGGGAATTCTTCAATAAGAGATTCTAAAGATATTGATCCTAAGGAAAACAAGGGGCAAAATGCATCAGCTTGCTTGAAGGATCAAAAGGAAGAGACATCACAAGAGCATGAAGAATATTCTATTGAAAATATGGAAGATCATTTTGAGACACCTTCTAGCTTAGACATGAACCAAAGAGCATCTACTGATGGATGCTTAAACTATGAAGGATTACCTACTGATAGGGTGCTCACACCTCTATGTTGGTGACATAGAGAACACTTTTGAAAGTGTTGCTGCAAGCCCAAGTTCCATTAAGCATGATAATGAAGACCTTGTAGCAGTTGAAGAAGAACCAAGATCAACTTTCCCATCACCACTTGAGCTTCATGAAGTTGGTCCAAGCAAAAATGAAGAAGATGAGAAGGTTCATTTGCAAGAGCCTAATTTTATTGAAGGGTCCTTAAAGATGAATGAAATGAAGATCCAAGAGTCCCTCAACATTCTCCATGACACTCAAGCATTGGTGTCAAATTCTTGTTGGAGAGCTACTTCATTGGAGGAAACATCCTTCCTTGAAGACATGGAGAAGATTCAAAGAGCAATGTGCCACATCAAAGGTAATTTCATGTATTTTATTTTTGATAGAAATCATTTGTTTGAGCTTAATGAATTGTTACATGATGCATACTTGAAGAATAATGATTATAATCATAATCCCGGCAATTCAAAATGAGCAACTTCTTGAAAAGTTGCAAGATACTTGTTTTTCCTGCTATGTTCCAGATTGCGAAATGGTAGATTGTTTGGAGCATTCTCATGACATGGTGGATCATGAGAAATGTGGAAATTTGAATGTTCTTGATGTGTTTGAATATGAAATTGAAGAGATCCAAACACTTGATGTGGTGGAAGAGGAACTTGAATTGTCTCTTGATGAAGGTTATGCAATTTTTAAAGAAGAGCATAATTCCTCTACATTAGAACCAATCTATGACAAAGGTTTCACACTTTTGAAGAAGCTGCATGATACTACCCATATGGATCCTTCCCATGATGAAACTTCTGCACGTTTTGATCATTTGGGTGAGTTAGTTCATTCTCCTACATCCTACAATTCCATGTTTTGCAACATTAGTCTCCATGTAGAATGGGTGAAATGGTTTTTTTTTTTATGGTGCCACATGAGGAGTATGGAACTCCTATATTTACCTTTTATGATGAGATGGTTGGAGCACATTCTTATTCACATTTGCAGCAACATCCTTTGTTACTTTATGATGATGCACATATACCTGGATGCCCCTATGATATGCATTTGAGTCACTTGAAGACTCATGGTTTTTCTTGCTCAACACTTGGTTCTTTTGATGTTGGAGGAACTTCATCCAAAACTTGGGTGAATAGATTTATGATTGAAGAATATTTTTGTTGGAAACCACATACTTGGTTACATATTTACGATTCTCACATTCATGGATGTATGGGTGATACTTCTTTGAGTCCTTTCAAGTCTCCTTGTTTTTTCTGCTTATTATTTGGTTCAGATTTTAGTGGAGATTCTTCATTCACTTCTTGGATGAAGGAATACATGGCTGAATATTTTGATGCATATCACATCCTTTTGGAGAAGCATTATAGGATCCTCACCTATGTCATTTGATCATATTTGATGTGTCACTTGAATATTGTATGCACTTGGAAAATGGTGGTCTACTTGCTTGGAGGTATAAGCACTTTTATGACTCTTTGATGAAGCATCTCCTTGATGTACATTTTCATTATGTTGTTATGTACTTTGATGATATATATTTTGTATTCATGATGTTTGGAAGAATGCATATAAGAAAATGAGATCCAAGAATCCTCTTATCTGATGGTATGGGTTGGAGAGCACTCTTAATTGTTGGGGTGCAATACAAGCAATGGGACCCTGGAATAAGTTTTGTCTCATTGGTTTCAATTTTTTTGGCGAAACAAGAAGTATGGGAGATGGATTTCCCACTTAATAAAGTGATTTTTATTAGATTAGTTTAGAAGCAAGCATGGTCGTTCCTCTCTAAAATCTTCATGGAATCTCGAAGACTCAAAGTTGGGAAACTCAGTGGCAACTTCAAAGAATTATACATAAAGCAGGTTCTTCAACACCCATGTTTGAAATTGCTTGAGGACAAGCAATATTGGGAAGGGAGGATTTGTCATGTCCAAAAATTTTCATTGGGTCACAATGGCCTAAGCCGATTGGCCATATTCATGAGAGTTTATCAAATTGATGCTAAAGGTCAAATAATTGCCGAGGAAAATTACTAGTTTCCTAGGTTTGGGTTGGAAGCTTTGGGATTTGGAATAAGGGGGATAATAAATGATGTTTGAACATTAGAATGACATAAATATTTAATAAAGGAGATAAATAAGTATATACAAGTGAAAATCAAAGTGGCATTTCATCATGAAGACACATGGAGGAAGTGGGACCCACATATGGCTAGATTTCCCCACTACACTTGGCATCATTTTCTCACCAATTTGAATTCAAGGTGAATGGTAACATACTTGGGGGAGTTAAAAAGGTATTATTCATGGCATGACTCATCCAAGGTAGAAATATAGAGGAATATTAACTCCCATGGAAGAGGAAGAGGCAATTTGGAGCTAGTGGGACACTTGGTCTAGATTCCCTAGCTCTATGACAACAATGATGAAGATACTATGACACATATGACACAACTCAGACCTGAAGGATGAAATATGACATATATGACATGTTAGGGATAAAAATAGCCTCCAAGAGGTCTCTCAAGGGAGTTAGGGCAGCAAAGATGCTTCCACATGTGATTTGGTGGAAGTGGGAGACTAGGAATTGTTATACAAGTGGCATTCTTTGGAATCTCTTCCCAACTTGAGTTGGCATGAATATCTTGGAATGAATTCGACCCATGGAGGAAATTATAAGTTTATAAAAGTCATGAACAAAGAATAATAGCAGCTTTTGATCATTTGAGAAATTTGCAATTGCATTTGTGAAGAGGGAGAGCCAGTGGATGACTAGTTTCTTGCCTTATCCAATTTCGAGGGTGAAAGATTCCCATCCAAGTTGGTATTTGGAAAGTCCATTTAGACCTTTAATTTGGAGCTTTAATGGATTCATTTGTTGCAGGTGTAAGATACAGGTAATATCATGGTTTCTTCTAATGCATCACATTCTCTCAACCATTTCCAGTTTTGAAGGCATATTCTTACTCCTTAAGGGAGGGCATTTTTTTTGAGATATTGTATTCTTTGGGGGAAACTATAATGCCCCATTTATTTTTTAATATGAATTAAATACTCTTTTATTCATCTCCAGAAAGTTTCAGGTCTAAATTCCAAGTAGAAATGTATAAATCTCATTTTTAATGAAAGAACAGTGTCATTTCCCCACTACCTTGTTGTGAACCAATGTAATGTTGATGGATTCAAATGGATAAGTAAAACAATGATGGTTTATTAATTAATGGAATTTTATTGATGTATTATACAAGTTTCACATTCAGTACTCAAGCATTTGAAGTCATTTTACTCAGTTTGTTTACATTTGGAGAAGATTTGGTGCCATTTCCCCAAGGGTCGAACTAGTGATTTTTGTTGTTGTTTGGGAGAAGGTTAGAACAGAATTAATAACTGATTAATGGTGCATATGAGACCTTAATAATACCCATGATACATAAACTACCTATTTTCATAAATTCGAGTGGGGTTGGAGGCATTTGGGAATCCATTTTCAATATTTACCTCGGGGGGGATTTGAACTTCAAATTGCTAGTTAAATTCCATACTTTGTCCAGAATCTTAAAAAAGTTTGTAGAAGTATTTTGATAGTCATAAATAATACATGAACATCATAATCAAGTACAAATATCAGTCATACACCTTCCTTGAATATTTGAAGGCATTTGGAGCCAATTTGAGACCTAGAGACCAATACTAGTCAAAGGGAAATTACTAGTAAAGTTTCCTACATTGGCTAGAATCGAAAGAGGATTTGAAAAAGTATTTTAAAGGTCCAAAAACATCACTGAAACACATATTTATGTTCTAACATCATCCATATACCTTCTCAGAATATCTGGGAGCAATTGGAGCAATTTTGAGACCTAGAGCTCAAAACTAGTCAAAGGTTGAACTAGGGAAAAAAAGTGAAAATTTGCCATTTTAATAAAATTCCTAACAAGGGACATTACATTCATTATGTCCATGATGGAATCGTCGGGATGAAAATTCCGGAGTAGAGGGTTTGGTTGGGATGAGATTTTTTGTAAGGGTGCAGAACGAGAAGTAGATTCCACTAAAAAATTGTAATCAGGTGTCGATTGGATAGGCTCATAAGTAGCTTCCACTGTTGTTAGAGGAATAACATGTCCAATAGAGTCCAAATTATCGGGATCGAGCATGAGCCATTTGTAAATGGAGTGGGATGGTGAGGGGATCATATAAGAAATCATGTTCACCGTGGCAACATGGGAAGGGGGATTCGGTGATGGAAAGAATCCCATGAGGGATGAGTATTTAAGGAGTCCTACCCCCACACTCTCATATATCTGCGACGAATGACATAAGAGTGGTACATTGTCGGCAGGATGAGTCATGGTGTACGGTGTATAGAATTCCAGTTGGTCGATGGTGACAATATTCCCTTGGTGGGGAAATTGTATGATGTGGAATACGGATGATGCGACCGTATTCATGGCATAAAACCAATTACAACCAAGGAGTAATTTATAATCCAATGGGACAGAAACTACCTCCATGTTAATGGAAATGGTATTCCCCCCCAATTCGATTTCCAAATATTGTAATAGCCCATGTGGTTTGAATCCATGACTGTCAAATGATTTCAAAGTGGTAGGGGAATGGTTCAACTCAGGAGAGACTATGGACCGCCAACAGGATAATGGCATTATCGAGGTGGAGGATCCTTCATCTAAGACAGTATGATGGATGCTTTTCCTGGCGATGTTGGTAACAATTTGGAATGCAAGTTGGTGGGAAAGCCTCGGTCTGAAGTACTCGAGTCGAAACATAATGGTATTTGAGGAATTAGGGTCTACAACGCCAATAGCAGTGAGGAGAGTCTTATGCTGATTGGGACAGTTTTGTAAGACTTCTTGATCCACACGTGCCTAAGAAGCACGAGGGGGACAATAGTTCGACTGAATGAGTCGGATTTGCTATGGTGTAATCACAAGAAGAAAATAAGAAAGGAAGGAATACATTACACAGATGAACACATATACACAAAAAATATGCAGGAATGCAAACTATTTTCTCTATTACTGGATGTAAAGATCATGACATGTATATTACAATATTTTACATGCTTATATAGAGTTCCAAGATGCTTGGGTTACTTCCCGTTACGTTCAGTTACAAAATAATTTAGAATGGTTTTGGTAGTTCAACCGTTACAGTCGACTGGAAGACAGAGAGATAATCTGTTGAAGTTCGACAGTCGCAAGTGATGCTACATGTCGACGTCGCAAAAATGTTGGGTTCGTTGAACTTGTCGAAGTTGAGGATTTTGTAGAAGTCGTGTGAAGTTCAAAACTTGCCGAAGTTGTGTCGAATTCGAAGACTTGTCGCAGTTGATGTTAGCATTCGACAACAATGCCAACTACTGGAATGGATCACTTCCAATGTCGACATAGGATAAGGGGCTTGCACTAGGTCCTCTATAATGTTGTAGTTCTGAGCAACCTGAGCATTGGGATTGAAAACAACTTTTCTAATCATGCTCTTGGGTGGACATAACACTGAATCAAAGGAAGGTTTCTCAATAATGAGAGGACCTTGTGGCAAGGGAATGTCTGATGTAGATGCGAAAGGTTTTTTAGTATTAATTCCATTAGATTCCTTATTTGGGATTGAGTCATAGGAACGTGATCGAGTGTTCAAGTTGACAGTTTCACTACGCATCATGAGAACATGAGTGATCGAGGATGGTTCTCCTTGAGAAGGAGAGGGTTGTTGTGCAATCATTTGTTGTTGTTGCGTGGGGAAGGGATCAGTTAAAACTATGGATCTAGGGTTTCCCTTGAGGAAATTTTGGACCTCGTCCCAATGTGGGAACTCTTTGGTGAAGTGGTCACCATCGCATAATAAACAAGGATACTTAACCTTCTACTTTCGTTTGGTTTCATCGGGATTGTTTTGTTTGGGATCCTACTGATTAGAATAATTTTTTTTTCCTTTGTTCTTATTTTTACCACCAGATTTCTAAGGTAAAGCAGATTGGACTAAATTCACTTCTTCGGTGGTAGCAGGGCTGGGTGATCTGTCGGTGTTGTTCCTAGCCTGTGGTGGCAATGCAGTCGAGCTATGTGATCCACCAGATTGTGAGGCAAGCTGGTTCTAAATGGAACCAATAATGATGTCAACATGAGGTCCCGTGGGTGGTTTTGTTGGGTCGTAGGTAGGGCAGGGTGAATCAGGAACGATATCATATAAGGTGCCAAATTGAGCATAGACCAAGTCTAAAATACTGGGAAGAAGCAATAGCTTTTTCTTCTGTGACAACCCCACCCATAGCGACATATTTGGCTACGATAGGTAGGAGTGACTTTGTAAACCAATCTGTAAGGAGTTGGTTTGGAATGCGAGCTTTGATCAGACATCGTATCCGCCTCCACTCATGGATATGATCAGAAATGTGAGTGGGGGTGGTTTTCCAGAGAGAATTCAAAAGGTCTGTACCGGTTTCGTAGCGGATTGGTAATTGGAAATGTGTCAAAAATTACATAGCCAAGGATCGAAAATCGGGAAAAGAGTGAGGTGGCAACTCAATGTACCACTTGGCAGCAGTGCCAGTAAGGGTTCACTGGAATAACCTAAAATAGATGGAATCATCCATTAAGGAGTTAGACAAACACCACAAATGATAGGTCATTACATGGTTTTTGGGATCCTTGCCGGGTTTTCC
Source organism: Larix kaempferi (assembly GCA_027924585.1). Lineage (NCBI taxonomy): Eukaryota > Viridiplantae > Streptophyta > Pinopsida > Pinales > Pinaceae > Larix > Larix kaempferi. The sequence goes on from BSBM01000093.1 coordinate 34,841,663, forward strand.
ATCAAACTTTGGGATGTCGGATGGTAACTTCACCGAAATGGTTGGCCAATTGGTGTCATGACAAATGGGATCATTAGAAAACCGTGATAGATATGGAAGATCAAGTGTAGCTATAAATGGTAATTGTTGGTTTGGATGTGGATACTAGTAGTACTGATAAGGAATCCGTGTACCAATAGGACCAGGGACCAATTGGTCGTAAGGTACTCCCGTAGGGAATTGGCCATTTGGGGGTGGGATGTGGGGTTGGGAGGTGGACCCGAAGGGGGTCTACTTCCACTAGAATAAGGTGATCATCCACCAAAAGGTGGGGTTCCGCCACCTCTGAGGTAAGGTGGTCCTCCACTGAAAGGTGGGGGTCCTCCTCCTCCATAGTGGGGTGGTCCTCCCCCTCCAGAATGGGGTGTTCCTCCACTGTAAGGTTGGTTTCCTCCTCCTCCAGAATGGGGTGGTCCTCCGCCGTAAGGTGGGAGTCCTCCTCCTCTGAAATGGAGTGGTGGTGGTGGTGGTGGAGGTGGTGGTACAACTGGTGGAGGTGGTGGGGGTGGTCCATCAGGCGGGGGTGGTCCACTGGGCGGGGGTCCCGTCAGCGGAACATTATGGTGTCCCCATGGGGTATTTGTGTTCCCAGGATAAGTTAATCCAGGAAAAATGTTTCCTAGATAGTTTTTTCCGATATTAGGATTATGATGTCCTAGAAAAATATGCCCCCATGGGGGTTGGGTCCAAATAGATGGCCCCTTGTATGATGTGTCCACATAGGTTGTACCATGGTTGGAAGAGGAATTCCAACCATGCTATAGCTTGGATGTGAAGTATGTCCTCCACTCTTGTTATGACTACTAATTGGGTGGTACCCCCCAGCCAAGTTAGGTCCACTAACCAGGGGTTTCCCCCCGACCAAAAATTTCCCACTTACCGGATGTGCACGGTCAAGGAATGCTGACCACTAATATTGGGTTGAACCGTAACAAATGGTTGACTACTAACAAATGGATTACTTCCAACATACTGCAAACTAATAGGTATATTATATCCTCCCCTTGAATTTTGAGGTGGGGGAGGTGGCGGTAATGTCCCAGTAACATAGTTAATAGAAGTTGAAGGTTTCCCTTCAGAGGTTGGGGTCACAGGAGGTGTAGAGCCAGTCGCCTGACTTTGAGGTGTACTCGTGGGAAATGATGGTTGACTTGGTTCATAAGTGGTCATGTTAGATATGGGTGTTTCTGGTGAAGTAAAGGATAAGGAACGTACAAGGGAATGTCGAAATATGGGTACTTTCGGGATACTTACTCTACATGAGAGACTTTTACGTCTAAGTTGTTCGCCGGTCATGTGTAAATAGTTCATGTGCTCATAGAGTGGTGCAAGGAACTCATCATTGGGGATACATCGATGAGGTATATTTTATTCCATGGGAAGTGACCCAAAATCGGAAACATGTCAACCTAAAGAGGTGTCCCAACAATATGCAGTTGGACCAAATATTGTTGATATAGGGTCATCTTGGGGCTGATTGAAAACCCAATCTGTAGCTCCAGGATGTCCTTCCATCAAATGATGGAAAGATGTGTCATATGAGGTATTTTTCTCCACGATCAAAGGTCCCATATGATCAAAGATGGGTGGATTTGCGGGAGACGAATAGTTCATTCTCGACTCTAAGGTAGAGGTGTCTTCCTCACGTGACATAGATTTAGTAGGTTGGTCCATGTTTGCTCCCGAGTTCTCCTCCTGGTTAAGGGGATATTCAGGTGGCAAGTTCAAAATCCTTCAGGATCTTCTCAAAGGTTGATTAGCCAGAGAAACTGAACCAAAATTTCTCCTAAGTGTTTTATATACAAAAATAAAAATGCAATCCAAAATCTACACAAGCTAAAGATGCAAGCAAAATTAGGTGGGAGGAATGGATTCAATGTTATGGAACCTCATGAGATTATCAAGGTGGTGCAACTTGCGATATACCACAGGGTCCAATAGTTGTACTCGACCCAATATTTCAGAGCACTAACCAGGGAGGATTAGGACCGTATCCCTGACCGTATAAATCGACTACCTGAAACACGTGTGTAGTAGCTCCTTGAGTGTTGTTCTCGGTGTATTGCCACACCAAGACGACTAATAGGTTAGCTCAGATGGTTACAAGAATCTTAGAAGGGTCTCCCGATATACTCAAGGTACATCAGAGCTCAAATCTGTAGTGGTGCTGTCTAATGCACAACCATACGACAAGAGCCTTCCAATATACTACCGAGTATGCGAATTACCTTTCAATATACCCAAGGGTACGTGAAAGGTCGTTCGATATATCAGTTGGTACGTGGAAGAATTGCAAGCCCTTAGGATGTAGTGCAGGAAAAGCATGACAACTGCCACGCTTAAAGACGCTGGAACACGTCTCTAACCTAACACACAAGTTCCTATACCGTTTTAACTTAACACTACCAGTAAATTTTATCTTTTACGATTAGGTGAATGCATGAGGTGTAGACAGGAATTTAAAAAGACTGCAATCCTAAGCTCCATGCAAATGCAAATCTTTTCTTTTCTTTTTGATGAAAGCTATCTATCGTAAGGAGAAATTTTCTTTGTTTCCGATGGTAAAAGTAGACAAGTACCCCTATACTTCAAAATCAAACAAAAGACAAATGAAGCACTCTTTTCACTAAGCCAACAAAAACAATAAAATAACACACACCAAATATTAAATGTTTTTCTTTTTCTCTTTTCAAATTTAAACGAATATACGCTAATATGAAAAGAAAAATTCTCTTTGGATTCAACAACTTAAATTTTCTAACACAAAGATGAACTAATGGAAGAAAACCCCCCCAAAAATGCAAAAAAATTTCAATCTTTGGAAATGCTTCGTAAAAGTTCTAATGCACTTGGAATTTTCAGAGAAATGAGAAACTAGTTTCCATAACTAAGAAAATGCAATATAATAATGATGCTCTACAACTTTTCAAAGATATTTTGATGATAGATTCCAAATCATGACAAATCTCTACAACAATTTCAAGAATTAAACTCGAAATGAGGATAATGGGAAATTTTTAATCTTCTTCACAAATGCGCTCAACAGATCCGAGAATGATACCAGTTTCCGGATCTGGGTTCAGAAGATGAAAGAAGACACTATTGAAAACTTTAAATAATGAAGAATTCTTAAAGAAGCAAGATCCCTCAAAATATCAATAACACTCAAAGCACACACAATTAAGCAAAAAATCGTGATAACAAGAATGAGAAATCTTTTTAAGTCAAATTGAAAAAATCTGGTGAAACGATTGGGAGCTACAAGACTGAGCAGATCGATATGGGATTGAAATTTCCCATAGCAACCAAAACACTTGCTTGATTGGAAAAAACCCTAATCGACACTTGAACTTTGAAATCAAGCCAAGAGATGAACTATGCTACACTTAGGGTGTCTGTGACTGCAAGGAAAAATATAGAAAACTCAGAAAACCAAATCACAAGTCAACTTGAAGTATTTATTAAACCAAGTGCAAAGTAATACAGGGCAACTCACCCTGCAAGTGTGCACCGGGGCATCGGATAGTCCAAAGACGCACTTTGCAAACAGGTAGTACGCGTCAGAGACGATGTTCGCAGTCACACAGATGGCGTCAGTGACGCAGGTTGCTAACCAGTGAAACATGTCAAATACATAATGACGTAGGAAATATATATCCCAGGTGTGTCAAGAGATATCCAAATCACAAAAAATGAAAACAATTCAAGAATAAAATACAACTAATTTGACAATTACCCTAAGTGGAGTCTGGATAACCCAAAAGACTCACTAGTGGGTGGATCCAATGGAAGGAGAGGAAATGGGAGGCTCGATCAAAATAAATCAAAATTAAGAAACAATCAAAGATACATGCTATGAGTCCCCAGTATGGTCACCATTTTTGTGTGCAGACAATCTATTAACACGGATGGAAACAGATCTCTCTAGACCTAAATGGTATTGATATAGCACACAAGAGTACACAACATAAAATCCTTCCTAGTTAGATTATATTGCAAGATAGATGAATTACCTTATGATCGCAATCCCTTTATCTTTTCCTAATTTACTTTCGATCCTTCGATATCCAGCTGCAAAACAAGATGGAAGAGATGGAAATAAGCAAACGACGTGAAAGCATATATCTATGAATCTGACTAGATAAGTGGTCAAAGAAGCAAATTGTAAATGATGTTACAAGACATAACACATTTACGGAAAGATGTTAATATTGATGTAAATTGCAGCAGATACAATGTGAGGGGAGTTACAACCAAAGCTTTGACGTCATGACTCCAACATGAGTGATATTGCCTCAAATATCCAAAGCCTCCTAGCTTCCTATGGGTGAAGAAGATGATCCTGACTGAATTCCACCAGCATGAGGGTGCATAGTCCTTCCTCCATTAACAATGGAGAGGGGGGTTGTATATATAGTGCTAAAGGGATAGAATATGTTGAGAATTTAGGGGAGAGGTCTAAGGATCATCCCACTAGGTTAGGGGATCGAGAGCCACTTATCCAAGCATCTAGGGATAAGCCTCCACATCACCAAGCTTCGAGAAGTCACTCGAATCTCCATTTTATCCAATCTAACCAACTCCGACACACCTTGCAGGATTACAACCTGCGTCAGAAGTGGGTTTTCGCACAGTGTACAAAGGCAGAATGTGTCACCGTCGCACTCTGTTAAGGTGCAAACTGCATCACCTAGGAGTAGACGCTCCTTTCTCAAAGGTAGTGTGCGTCGGGGTGAAAACAAAAGATGGAAAGGGAAGGACAACAACCTTTCTGTTAATGATTTAGCTAAGGAACTTTAGGGATTGAGGCATGGAGCTGATACATGACTCATGATGATGGTATTTTAGTGTAACATAAACCATAATATATTTTTTTTAAATTATGAAACCAAGTAATATCCTAGATTCCACACAAAACATGCATTTTTGTGGATTCAACCTAATGTTATATTGGTGACATCGAACGAAGACGGCTCGTAAATGTGCACTATGTTCAACTCTCCTTTTAGATTTTGCTTCGAAGTCATCAAGATAATCCTCAACGATTTTATTAATGTCATGAAATGCATATGACATGGCTCTTTGAAAAGTATCCTCGACATTTTTAAGGCCAAATGGAATTTTCCGATATGCAAAAGTCCCCCAAGGGCATACGAAAGATGTTTTATGCTGGTCTTCCTTTTTTATCTGGATTTGGTTGTAACCAGAGAATCCATCCATAAATGAAAGTATTTTTTTCCCAACACATTCATCTATAATATGATCAATGAAGGGTGTGGGATAGTTGTCTTTGGGACAAGCCAAATTTAGATCCCTAAAGTCAATACAGACCTAGATATTTCCTTGCTTTTTGTTAATAGGAACAGGATTGGATACCCATTCGGTTAAAGGAACATGATAGTTGAATCTAGCTTTCAAAATATTTTTGACTTCTGCTTTGATGGCAACTGATTTCTTAGGATTAACCGGACGTAGTTTATGTCACTTTGGTTTAACATTATCATAGGATTTTATCTCATGTTCAAATATGTTGGGATCGATGCCCAACATTTCCTTGTAAGACCAAGCAAACACACAATGAAACTCTTTGAATAGAGCAGTGCAATGTATGATTTCTTCTGGAGAGAAATTTGCACCTATATTGATGTTTTCAATGATTCCAAGCTTAATGGATATATCGATTGGGATGTTTTTCGAAATAGTTTCTAAATTTCCTTCCGAACTCACATTGTGTGTTTGGACAAGGCATTGGTATTTTTCCATGTCATCATTGAGGTAAATATTTTCATGTTTGACCTCTAATGAGTCTATCTTTGGAAGAAATGAGGATCTATGATGCATATCTTCCCAACTCGTTCAGAGATATTCATGACTTCAAGGATGGCTTCATCGGATGAAAAAGTATGATCCAGGATGTCATGAGTGCTAGGAGTGTTTATGGCCCATATTGGTGAAGTGCATGGATCATATTCCTCCATATGGGAAGGATTTTGATCTGAATCTGCCGAAGCCATTTGAATATCTTGATAAGAAAGCTCTACGACAGAAAGGGGAACACTGCTCTCTATTTCATTATGTTACAAAAAATTTGGTATATTTCCATTACTCTTTTCAACTCAGCCGTCCTCTTTGGAGGATCCCTCCGATGAGGTGGAGCCCACTTCTGGTATGGACTTGGAAATTTTTTTTAATGGAAAGTATACTTATGATGTAAACGTGAAAATTGGAGCAGTGTTAGGGGTCAATACTGGTGGTGGAATTGTGAAAGTTCCCATGAGGGATGAATCTTTGAACATTCCTACCCCAATATCTTGAATCACCATTTTTGAATCCCCTACAAAAGTTACATTCGAGTGGAGACCAGTTTCAGGTGTGCAGTAGTCTAGTTGATCAATCGTGACAATATTCCCTTGGTGGGGAAACTGAATAACTTGGAATATTGTAGAAACTACAAACGTCATCTGATGTATTCAACTACATCCCAATATAAAATTGTAATCTATGGGCGCATCCACTACCTCAACATCTACTTGAACTGTTTTACCTCCCAGTTCAACCGGGAAAGCCATGATAAGTCCATGAGGTGGGAACGAATGACATGGGATGGTACTAGGGTGGGTGATCCCAAAGATTTCCAACATGCTAGTGACATGACATAAGTTGAGGCTCCTTCATCCACAACGGTTCGAAAAATGTTCTTACAATTGTTAGGATATTCCTATACTCCATCCTAGTCCTAGCAGCATTTCCATTGTTTGCATTTTCAGACATGCATGCAAATATTAGGGTTTGCATGCATTCCAGTCATCAGCACCAACACCTAGCCCTCAGTGAGCTAGCCCCGAGAGCTTGTTTCCTTGCAGTTTCATCCCTCCCAGTGACTAATGCGCCCTCCTTTGCTCCACTACATGAAAAATGCGCCTTCTTCACCTACCAGTCTAGTTATATTAAGTTATCTTCAGTTACTTCCTTGATTTAAGGATTAACTGACTCTTTACTGACCTTATCACTCCGATGGATCTCCAGTGAGACTAAACTGCCTGTTCTGACTCTAGTAAGCTCCTACTGCATCCTCCACCGAGCCTCCTTCATCCAATTAGTGTCTCCATGTGCTAGTTACATTTAGTTACACCTACTACACTCAGTTAGACTTAGTTTGACTGACAATTGACAGTTACTTGTGCATTGATGACTCCACTGATGATCATGAGGACACCTAGTTGTGCTTCGATGACACTCCAGTGATCCTTTGATCACTCCATGAAGGCTAATTCGAATTGCCACCTTAGGCATTCGAATCCTCATGCTTGTAATACTTATTTGTCCATATTGTGATTAATTAGTTAGCGTGTGTGAAGTATTATTGCTTCTATCTGAGTTCTACTGTACCATATTATTCTGTTGCTCATTATACTATATTGTTCACTCTTCTTCTATTTTCATGCTTAATCATAATTACTCTTGTGAGGTACACATCATCTCTTAGATCTGCTGTGAGGATTTTCACAACAATGTGAAGTCACTTTGATTTGAAATGCGATTTGTGATGGAATCCTACATGTGGGCTGTTCTAAGTCAAAAGTTATCAAGTTGTTGTCAGATGGATCAATAGCACTGATAGCAGAAAATAATGCCTTTCATTGAGCAGGACAACTTTGCAATACTTCCAAGGAGGAAATTGCACAAGGAGCTTGAGCTAAGTCTTCAACCACATTGTATTTTTGAGTAGCTCACGCGTTAGGATTGTGTGTTATTCTACGGAAAACCCCTTTTGGAGGTCAAGGTACTAGGTCTATGGTTGGATTCCCAATGGTTACAGAACCACTAGGATGAGATCTAGTTGTTTCTGCATCTTTCAAAGGTATGTAATAAGAACAAGCCCTTGTTTGAATGTTTATTTCATGTTCACCAATCGTGAAGATATTACCATTGGGTGGATTTCCCCCTTTTGGGGGGGTTTTCCTAGTTTCCTTTTGGTGGAGGTACTGGCGTTGCAACAACCATCTGTTTTTGCTAGGAGAAAGGTTGAGTTAGGACAACAGTTTGTTGTTTCCCTCCTTGTTGTGCCAACATTCGATGAATATCATCCATATGAGGGCAAAGGTGAGTAGGATGATCCCCTTGGAAAATTTTGCAAGGGTATTTGTTTTTCTGTTTTTCCTAATTTCATCCAATAGGATTATTCACCTTAGGTGCATCTCCAGTTCCAGAATTAGCATTTGGATTCTTCTTCTGTTTCTTCTTTTTTCCTTTTGGGTCCATAGTTTGAACCGTAAGTACTGCAGAAGTTTGGGCGGGAGTTTTAGATTGCTGTGTTGCCTGGCCAGCTATGGGTTGCAAAGTTTGAACCAACATTTGTCCCAATTGTTAGGTAATCTATTCAAGTTGGTCGAAGGATCCAATCACATCATCGTTATGATGTCCTTTTGGTGGCCTAGTTGGATTAGACGCAGGTCTTACATCATGAGGTATTAAATCATAAAGTGTGCTCGATTGGGAATATATCAAATCCATATGTTGGGGACTCTGAATGAGTTGTTATTCGGTCATGGATCCTGACATGGATACATATTTGGAAAGAGTAGGTAATAGTGATTTTATGAACCAATCTGCTAAGAATTGATCAGGGATTTCAGCTTTGATAATCCTTTAGGGCCACCTCCATTCGTGGATATGATCAGATATGTGAATAGAAGTGGACTTCCTAAGTGAAGTTAAAAGTTTTGTTCCCGTCTCATAGAAGATTGGTAATTGAAAATGTGCCAGAAAAACCATAGCTGAAGATGACAATTCCGTGAATGTATTGTAGGGCAACTTAATGTACCATTTTGTAGGAGTTCTGTTAGGGTCCATTGAAACAACCTTAACCTAACACTATCATCAACTAGGGAATTGGATGAACACCACAAATGGAATGTCATTACATGATTTGATGGATCTTCCCTTGGTTTTCCGTCAAACTTGGGTATCTTTGAGGGTATTTTAGTTGGTATGGTTGGCCATCCATTCAAATGTAGAACATGATCATTAGTCAGCCAGGATAAATTTGGTAGATTCAATGTGGATATAAATGGTAATTTGATAGGTGCCGTAGCAAATGTTTGATATGTAGGTGAAGCTTGATGGCTCCATTTTTTTTTTCCTTGGGCTTTAAAAGCATTCCAAGAAGGATTATCTCCTTGCAGATATTGCATCCAAAAATATTGGTTACTTCCTTAATGTTGTCCATTCCATTGTGGAATAAGCTGCATGTATGGATTTCCCCCTTGTGGATGTATGTTCCCATAAGATTGGTTACTTGGTGAGACATGACCATTCCATTGCGGGATAGGATTAATGAGTGGATTCCCCTTTTCAAGGGTATGCTCCAATAAGATTGGTTACTTGGTGGAACATGACCATTCCATTGCGAGATAGGATTAATGGGTGGATTTCCCCCTTGCGGAGGTGGGCCCCAATAATATTGGTTACTTGTCGGAATCTGACCACTCCATTGATTGTTTCCTTGGTTTTGATAAGTGTTCCAAGGTTGATTTCCCCCTTGTGGGGGTGGTGCCCAAGAATATTGGTTACTTCTTGGAACTTTCGCACTCCATTGCGGAATGGGGTTGATAGGTGGATTGCTTCCTGGTGTGCTACCTATTGGGGATATGTGATTACCCCAGTATTTGTGCTAGAAAAAGTTGGGGGATGAATTCTTGAGTCATTTCCACTAGCCTGTGGAGCATGAACCCACTTGGAATTATTGTTCCATGGTACATTAGTTTCGCTAGGAATATTAACATTCCATGGTGAAGGGTTTCCCCCAGAAGTAGAACTTGGAAAAATGTTAGGTACAACAAGAGGATTTTTGTTTACTCCTTGACTATGTTGACCTTGATTAGCCAAACCATATGGAAAACCCATATTTGGTAAGGCACACCCTCTAGTAGAGATCCCCACAGATGAATTGGATGTACTTCCGAGATTGGAACCCGAAACTGTACCAACTGGCACTGAAGTGTTGGTCGAACTTGCGATAATAACATGTATACTAACTGCTGGGATTGATGTAGAGGTCAAATTGGAAATATTCCTACTTCCAACAATTGTTTAAGGTTGCGATGATGTAGTCCCTTGCGCTCTTGATGAAGCCATAGGGTCAATTGTTGGATTTTTCATATTATTCCAATAACTAAAAAGAGGATTGATGTAATCCGATGACTCACTGATGTGAAGTATCACTGGGTCTGAAATATTTGTCAAAGGTGGGTTGACGTGAGTAGCTTTGTTGTTCTCTAGTGTTTCAATTTCAAATGGAGCAAGGTTATCAACAATGTTTGTGTGTTCTTCGTTAGGTGAAGTTTCATTCTTTTTTTGATATTGTTCTTCTCTATTGTTTTTAATTGAATCTAGTAGTTGTTTAGTTTCCAAGTCACAAGGTTGGGTATTTTGAATCCGTCTCCGCAATGTAGCGGGGCCTTCAATTTCTGGTGACTCACCTCGCTGCCGCCATGATTCGCGGATCAGGAGAGTAGCCACTTTAAATATTTTGATAAAAGGATGTGTTTAAAATGATATTCTTAATAAAAAATAGAATCAAACAATCCTAAGGCAGTCTAGACTCAAAAAAGGAAAAAGTGTCCACACAATAAAATTCCTATGAAACCAAGCAAGTAGTCTACTTTCCAAAAGAACCAAAGATCAGTAAAAATTTGGATTAGAGGACCTTCCGAAATAGTAGCTTCTGAGGTATACAATCCTCAAACAATTACTAAAAGCGAAGGTATGAGAAACAGTTACAATAAACTTTAATCGCTAGGGGTGCAAGTATTGGTTCTTGACCAATCACCCTCCTAAGGAGTAAAAGTTTCAAATTTTGTCCCAGGTATTGCAAGTGTCCCCCACTCACAATAACCTATGTGATATATTAGGAATAAAAACTAAGGTTACCACTTCACAATCGATGGTCGAGCGGAGCAGTTGTAAATCTAGGACAACTCTCATAACCAGGTATTCTAGAAAAGTTATGTCATCCCGAGGACTTTTCACTTTACATAGAATTTCGTGATGAGCTCATGTCTCACTAAACAAGAAAGAGGGTGGGAACCACCCTTACTTATCCATATTGACCTCATGCTTGACGCATGTGTTAGATGCACTTTCCCGACAAGCATTTTTTGGTACTAATGGATTTAAACTCTCAATAATTAATGCTAGTTTCAAAAGTTTTGTAGTCCAAGAGTGTTAAATCTACAAACCTAATCCATGGCACTAACCTATTCTTGTTGGTGATATGAAAATAAAATGTTGGTTAATTTTAGTTAAGCGCCAATTTTAATGGTAGTTTTCTTAGTCTTAGGAGTGGAAGTGAAACTGGTGGTGTGTTGAATCGAAAAATATGAACCAAACAATGCAATATGCTCACTATTATACCTTTAAATTCAGTGAATGTTATAAACTAATGAAAGGTTAATAGAGGTTCATGTGTGTCTTTCAAACATGCAAAATTTTTTGGTAAATTTTTTATATTTAGGAACAGTTCTTCTTAAGTATGGGTAATAACTGATTTAAAAAGTCAATGTAAACCAAACAAATATATCAGTGAAAATGAATCTAATTCTATTACACGGGAGATCTCTATTTCTCATTTGCAGGGCCACCCGAAAGTGCAAGCAAAGAGGATACACGCCAGAGCCCTTTTAACTACTTATGAATTAAATTATTACACTTGAGATCTACTTTCTCGTTTGTAGGGCCACCCGAAAGTGCAAGCAAAGAGGATACGGTAGCTCGAGAATTGTATGTGAAAATTGAAATCTACAATATTACACTTGAGATCCGCTTTCTCGTTCATAAGCTCGCTCGAAATCCCAAGTGAAGAGGATACGGTGGCTCAAAAAGAAAATGCTTGAAAAATCAAATCCTAGACTATTACACTTGAGATCCACTTTCTCGTTCACAAGATCGCTCGTAATCCCAAGTGAAGAGGATACAGTGGCTCAGACACAACTTATCATAAGAAAATCGATATATGAAGGTACAAATTTCTCTAATTGTGCATAAGCATAATGAAATATTGTAGATCTAAAACAAAATTTTACTTATTAAAGTTTGTATTCGGTTTGGGAGGAAATTTGTTTGCAAAATGTCCCAAAGTGTAATGTTCAATATTTTGTTTTCAATGAAAATATCTTTGCGAAATGTGTTCAAATGATCTTTTCATATGTGATAACTGAGATTTGGTTTCATGTTTGAAATAAGCAAGTGTATGAGTTTCAACAATTAAAGGGCCTTAAGGTTCTTGAAACAAATGTTGATGTTTCTTCCATTTTCATTATTTGCAAACTATTAAATGGATCAAAATTATTTAGAGATCAGTCCTAATCCTATCCAATCAGGGATCTAAAAGAAAATACGACCTTAAGCAAATGGATCTACCACAAATTGTAAGAAAATTTTGAAAAAAAAACACCAATTCAGGCCATTTTTAAAGGTTTTTGGAGGGAAATTCCAAATATAAATATCTTAACCCAAACCCTTCCAATATTTTTCCTAATTAGTGGTAAAATGATCCTAAAAATATTTAAAAAACTTGTGAAGGTATGCAAGTATAAAAATGATGCCTCCAAGCATCCCTAAAACAGTGAAAACTCAAAACTAGGTGAGATCATGCAAATCTAAAACAAGAAAGCTTTAAAAAACTTCAAAAATATCCCAAATATTTAGCTAAAGAGGGTCAAAATGAGGTCTAAACTATGATATAGAGGATTCCTCATACCATCCAAGAATAAAATATCAGAAAAAATGAGACAAGGAGGGAGAACCAAGCTCCAACAACTCTGAACTTTGGCTGATGCACTCTCTGTAACATAGCAGAGCGTTGAAATGGTATCAATGCACCTTGCACATAGGCAGAGTGTGTTGTTGACTCTACCTGCTAGTGTGCAGAGTGCTTTGATGACCCTGCAATGCTCTATCTGCACACATAGGGTGCATCAGCCCTGCAAATCTTGAAAATCATAGATCTAGCTTCAATTTTGAAGATTTTTGGGTATTTAGGAGTGGATCTAGGCCGATTTTTAGCTTCTAAACCTGAAACATAGGTTATTTAAGAGATTTAAGGTAAGATTTGAGCATATTTGCAAGATTGAAACACCAAAATATTGAAAAAAAAATTAAAAAAAACTAATAAGGTCGCCAATCTGATAATAGCATTAAAGGTAGGGTTAGATCTACATTAAACAACTATCTTATTATGAATAGGTGAGGTTCATTGTCAGAAATCTACAATTATATAACATTCCCTAATACATTTAACCAATTAGAATTCAAATCAAACTTGGAAGAAAAACTTAAAACTCATGAATGGAAGGGAAATTGAATTGCTTCATATTATGCCAAGGAAGAAAAATACTTACTTACAATAGTGCTTGAGATGCATTCATCCTCCTTTGCCTTGACCCATCCTTCTCCATCCTTTCTTTTGATGAAGATGAGATTTTTATTCTCCAAATCTCTCTAGCATGCTTTTTCTTTCACCTTTTTCCTCCCTTACCATGCCCCAAATGCCTTTGTTTATAGTATTGGGAAATAGGATCTTAAGTTTCATCTTTCAATGTGGGATCATTCATTTTCTTGATTTTTGATTCTTTTTACCCAAAAACCCACATTCCATAGTATTTTTAGGCTTTTTCCATAATCTTAGCATTCTTAAGTACAGTTAATGCAATCTTATGTACTTCTTTTCACTGTTGACTAGTGGAGACTAGATTTGAGTCTTCAATTGAGCAGTTCAATCACTGAACCATGTATCTTTAGGATCCTTTTTTCTTCACTCAATCCTTCTGATGATGGAAGTAGTCTTAGATAAGAGAGGACTCTTCTCTTATGTACTTGTCTTCTATCTTCATGTTTCGGGTGCATAGTAAAGTGTGCTTCTACCTTTCACTTATTAAGGGTGCTAATTTGATTGTTAACAAAGTCATGGATTGGCAAATTTTTAGAAAAGGTAAGGGACAAAGTGTACAAGAGTATACAGGAGTTTTGAAAAAGAGCAATGAATTTGGGTGTTCCTTTATATACATAGGATACCTTGTTGAAATACATAGGTAGATTACATGATTATCTGAAACATACTATTCTTATTTTTAAACCAACTAACATTGACGAGGTTAGTGTGCAAGCCATTAATCTCGAAGCAGGTAGAAGGAAGATCTATGGAAACTTCTTAGCTAAATCTAGTCAGCTGAAGGAAAGCAAGGACAAAGGAAAAGAGAGGATGAATTGATCTGATGCATTAAAGAAGGGGGATACAAATATTTCATGTTCTTGTTTTCAAAGAGATGGGCATGATGAATAACACTATTGGAAGCTACATCTAGAGTTGAAACTGAAATGGGCTAAGCACTAGAGAGGTAAGAAGAATACCATTGTTACCGTCCAATACTATAGGATATGAATCTGAAGTTGAAACCAAAGTATCAATTGTTGGTATCAAAGGTATATTAACCTCTAACACATTTACTTCTTCTCATTTGATCACCGATGAAAAGAAGAGGGAAGAATTAATTCATTTAAGGGTTATTTCTAAACACAATAAAATTGACACCTTGTAGACAGTGGGTCTCAAGCAAACCTTATATAAGAAGGAATTGTTCAGAAGCTTGGCTTGAAAAATTCAGAATAATTCCCCTTGATATTTGTGGCATGACGTTGGGTAGTCCATATTTGTTTGACATGAAGGCTATCTTTTTCAGGGAACATAATCAATATCACCTCTTCAAGGATGGGAATAAATACATAGTGAGGTCTCATAAAACTAACTTGTCCATGGTTTCCACAAATAGATGAGGAGACTTGTGAATGCAAGCAAAAATTTGTCTTTCATTTCTGTAAAGTATGATTCTAAAACTAATGAAGTGAGATAGAATGAAGAGCTGCCACATAAGAACATCCAGGATCTAAGTTTGCAGCCTGTGAATGATCCTTAGATTATTAATTTTGATGTAAAGAAATACAAGTACATTGTTGATTCGATTTACTTTACATCTATATGTTCAGTTATGTTGCTCATTTTGTTACTAATTAGTGGGTTATGGTTGGTAAAAGTAGCAATGGATTTAGATGCTTATGGCATTGAGGGAATTTTTACTTTAATAAAAAATGATTTCTATGTATTTTCCTTTGTGGTGATGGTACAGATGGTCATATTTCAAGCAGTATTGGTGAAAGACACTGGACAAGTGAGGTGGTCAAGCCCTCACTTATTTTCTTAATGATCCAGGATTTGGGTGGTCCAAAAGCTTTTCAATGGGGAGGTTTAATCCAGGAGAATATTCCTGAACGATCAAAATAAAAGTATTAAAATCCAAAACATAACCACACTGTTCCATAGGGCTCGTCTAGACCTTTCTGGTGACGTTCATTTAGACTCAAACGGACTCTAGACATGAAAGATATCGCATTCTAAATTTTCGGCAAGATAACTAAAAGTTGAAAAAGGGGTGCCACGTGGCACCACTGGAATGGTGACACATGGAATGTATGATGTTGATGTTTCAAACCCACGTAGTGAAACATGGTAGGTTATAGATTACATGGAAGGTAGACGTGCTGAGTTGGCAGTCCGAGTTGGAATCACAGTGGTAGTGATGTGGTCCAATCATTTTTTGACATGATGCAGGTTAGTTGCACAGTTTGCAGCCAAGTGCACCAACTGGAGGTTGTCACATGGCAGTCTAGTTGGCCACCTAATAACCTTATCTATCAAAAAAATGGGGCGATCCGGGACGATCGGACCCTAGATCTCTTGCCCATAATCTCAATGTTCTACCACTAAGCCATCGCATGAATATTAGCATGACATTGGAAAATATTGTATTTAAGTTTGAATTTAGTTTTAAGCGGTGGTAAAAAGGGTTGGGAATAATCCCCGACCCCTTGGTGTATGTTGGAACCATTTCCATAGTCCATGGGATATTGCAACCATATATATTATATTGCATGTGCCACCTTATATAACACTCCATGCGAAAAGGGGGGTCAATGAGGTTTCACCCCACGGCTACCCCAACAACATTGCCAAGTGTTACCATTAGACTGCTAGCCATGGTTTGTATGGATAAATAAATCAATATTATTTAAAGTATTCGGGATTATAATCCCCAAAATGGTGCGGGCGCCAAACCCATTTTTTGTATTATTTAAACCATGATTTGACAAAGTTTGGGGGTAAGTACAAAATTCGGATTTGATGGCAGCATTGAGTTCGAGGTATATGCGTACACAATCCTTTTGGTACAACATGCATACCAAAGAAACTATATGAATTTTTGTAGGGGCGTTTTCTTGTTTTGTGTGCCAATAAGGAGACCTGAGCACCTGGGTGGAATATATGAGTGTTTATATTCATTTTTCACTATTTTTCGAGGTGAACACAATGATAGAGTCAAATTCTGCGTTTGAGATGTATATTTTGCAGATGTACGCATAACTCTTGTATGTGTAAACTTTTGAAGACTAATACGATCAGTCCTCAATGGAGTTGGACCCAAAGATGTAGTCCACATTGGACGAACTCTGTTATCACATGGTGTCCCAAATTTTTATGGTTTGCATCATTTATTTATTCACATTTCAATTATTTTTAATCCTTTTAAAAGCTTGATTAATGAAGCATTTTTACAAGTTTACCATTTACAAATTCATATGCAAATTCTAGTGTTAGTAGATCCTATCATTTTCGGATAAAAAAACATGGTCAAAGGCTTTACCAATTTTCTCTAGGATGCATGTCCATGAGTACTGCCCTAAGCTAATACATAGGGCATGCATTGGAAATATCTATATTACAAGTGAGATATGGTTACCGTTTCTAGGATTTGTTCATCAAGAATGGTTCTTAGGCATGTTACCGCTCATATTGTATGAGGCCTTGTACTAGTTTGAAGACCTTACCCAAGCATGTTTCAACTGGAGGATGTGTCTTGTGGCTATTGGTTGTGGATTTGATACGGATATCCTCATTTAGCATCACCTCTTGGGAAATCATTTCATAAATGTAGGCTTGCATATCACATGTGGATACTCATCAATTAAAGGTATTTCCTAAGTTTTATTGTTTATTACTTGATACTCTTTGAGATAGTGCACCCTCACTCTATGGAAATATACCTAGGGTGCATGCCTTGGAAAGTGCATTTTGCATTAAATGGTTGATATCTATTCTTAAATAGTGATTTATATTTAGGAGTTATTTTCATCATGTGGTTGACCCACTC
Organism: Larix kaempferi; assembly: GCA_027924585.1. Lineage (NCBI taxonomy): Eukaryota > Viridiplantae > Streptophyta > Pinopsida > Pinales > Pinaceae > Larix > Larix kaempferi. The sequence goes on from BSBM01000093.1 coordinate 34,858,963, forward strand.
ATATTGTGGAACACTCCCATAGTCATGACATCTTGGCACATTTATTGAGGAGGCCTCACTACCTTGCACATAGTCCTAAAGCACCCTACTTTTTAATCCATGGTTTTTAGATGATTGATGGAAATAGCATGAGGTTTCATGTTGTACCACATGGTTTTGGGGCCTTTTTCACATTCGTTTAGTGCGGAGTTTCACCCTTGATATTGCACATTTTCAAGTCATCCCACTTTTTTCCCTTGGTTTGAGGAGAGTTGGTTTGTTACACATGGATCAAGGATAATGAAACACATTTTGAGTAGGTTGTTATAAAAACCACATGATCCACTATTGCACACATATCCATAAGATCCATTGTTTTAGGAGTTAGTTATTTCATTGGAGGAAGTGCACTAAGTAACCTTTTTATCTATGGCATTGTTTTGGCATCTTAAAGTTGTTGACTTAATAAACAAGTGGAGCATTCCCTAATTGGATATTACTATTTATGTTTCCATAGGATGGATATTGGATATAAAATTGGGATATTTAATATTTATGTTTGGGGGGTTCTGAGCTCTAGCTCTATATAAGAGAAGCTCCCTCCCATTGTAATGTTGTTGAGAGTTGGAGCAAATATTATAGAGATCTATTTTTGAAGACTTATTTAAGGTTTTGGAGTTCAATGGATTGTTTCTTGTTGATGTGAGGCACATGTTTTGGATCCAAACGTGTTGAATGTGAAAGATGGAAATTACTTGTGAAGAAATATGTTTTGAAGGGCTAAATATTGGGTAGTACAATTCCCTTTAGAAGTGTTTAATTGTAGGTAATTTCCCAACTCTTAGATATCTTTGTTGTTTATTGATGGAAATGTTAATGTTGAATCTTTTTTTTTAATTCAATTTGTTAAAATTTTTCATATCAATTGGTAGTCACACCTTAATACATGTTTCAGAGGTTCTCCTTCATTAAGGATCCTCCAAGTAAACTACATTTATTGATATCAAAGGATAGTTGTATATTGGTCATCCCAGCTATGTCATGTCCTTATCTCATAAGAAAAAAACCCAATAAGATTGATCTTTTGACTCCATATTCCAAAAACGTGTTTATGAATTAGTCTCCCTTTCAACCACCCCATAAAAACTATAAAATCATCCTTTTATTTTGTCATTTTACAAATATGAAATAAAATTTTACACAAAATCATAAATCTGATTTGCTTCCTAAGTTTATCCCCTATTCCTTGTGATCATCATATATTGGATTGAATTTTTCCTAGTGATTACCTACTTGTGTTGGAGGATATATGACCTAAAGAGCACGAAGGAGGGGTATTCCTTTTATCGGCCCTAGGGTCTTACTCATGGATTAGGACTTTATCACATAATGTAAGGGTTTGGGTGGTGACATCTTGATGTTGTTGATGGGGATAGATTCCATTCTTGGGATTCCATAGTCAATGATACAATGGTATGATAAGAATATATGTTTGAATATATAGTATTCTCATCCGGTGAATCCATTGGTATGAAGAGGTATCGATGTAATATTTTTTATTTATTTTTCAGATTTCGTACCAATTTTTCATTTTGAATATTTGGAAGGAAAATAGTATGCCATCATTCAAAGAAAAGATGCAATCTAGAGTGTATACATCTTTAATTTTTTTATTATTTCTAGGTATCCAAATAAGCTGCCTTCAGGAAGGACCACGCATGTTCCAAGGTCTAATTGAGACATCCATATAGTGGCACGTCATGTTGCATATTCCATGGATCATATTTCAAAGCTAATATAGAACAAGAAGATGTTGTGATGAGATTGTTTCCAAATAGATTGGTAAGATATGCAAAGGATTGGTTTAGAGATCTTGGCAAAGGGAAACGCCATATTTTGTAGGTTTTATTCAAGAATTTCTCAAGCAGTGTGCTCATATCTATTAGGAATAAAAAATGGTTGAAAATCTAGTGAAAGCTTTCCAATACAAAGAAAAAATAATCCAATACCTAATGCTTGAATGTGAAGGAAACCCTTCTATAGATCACATGGTTGAAATCAAAGACAAAACTGAAGAGTTGAGGTCATTGGTTGATAAAATCAAAGAATAATATGGTATATTATACCAAGAAAAGGTTGTAAGTGATTCTTATGAGGATGACCAACAATTGATTTCAAAACATGAGCCCCTTGTGCACAAAAATAAAATTTTAGAAGATCTTGCTATAGCACCTCATGATTCCATTGAATACTTTGCATGCCAACTTTTTCCAAAATAAGTACATTGTAATGGTAAGGTATAGTTGCAATAAAACAAGGGTCTCTTCAAATTTCTGAATTTTATGATCAATTTTTTAACAATTAAGAGAATAAATATTTAGTAGAGAATCCCTTTGAATATGAAGAGTTTTTATATGTGTCCATCCTCTCATCTGAGGAAGAATATGGAAACAATGAGTGTGAAAGCATTGACACTCTCTTCCATATTGAAAAGAATAAATTGGACAAAAACTGATTATATTTGATGGAGATCCCATTTATGACATCGATAATGAGAGCCCTAGGGTTGAATTTTCTTATTTAGCCTCTCTATGACAATCAAGCATGTTGTAGGTATGTGAAAAAAATGCTTTGATGAATGAATAACCATGTTTTACATGAATAGGGAAGATTTGTTTCAATATATGAGGTATTTTTACAGTCAAAATATTGAAAATTCTCAGTTGTGTTTTGTCATCTAGATGAAACAAAAAAAAATCATCATAAGGGGAATGTTTCTAATTCTAAAAGTGTGGGACTTTTCAAGCCACTAATATCTTTATCTCTTTATCATTGATGCATGAATTTTCAGCTAGATTATTTAATTTTAGGGATGGCATTGTACAGGACATCTTCATTTCCAAACTATCGTCGATTGCACAAATTTTCATCCATCCAATAGAGGGAATCAAGCCCTAAATTATGTGCTAAAAAAATTTCTAGATCTGATTTTTTGTCTCATATTTCATGTACATATGTATTAGGGGGCAGAAAATGAGGGCATTTTCATGGTTGCATATTTTTGTTGGGGCCATTGGGAATACTGGATGTTTTTAATGGTAATCAAGGAAGGAAATTGTTGAAGCATATAGATCAACCTTATGAGAGGCACATTGTGGATCATGGAGATGTTTTATGGATTGATGATGGGATGCCCTATTCACATTGAAATTTTTTCATTAGCCCTAACCACCAATGGATAGAACAAGGATGTAGTGGCACATGTTATCATTGAGTTGGTGTTGATGTTTGTTTCCATTTGCATGACTTCACTTTATTTTTCAGCCGTACTATGATGAAGATTACAATATGCGTTTCTTGGTTTCATTTATTGTCAAACACAAGGGAACATCTTATGATAATCATGAGATTCTATCATGGTTTCATTGGCTATATGATTTCACCTATAATTTGCTTCTTCTTATGATAGAGTAAGTTGGGATTACTAATCTCTTGTGAGCATTAGAATAAGAAGAATAATCTCTACTGAATAGTAGAATGGAAATAGTTGTTTATTTCCATGGTTCCTTTGGAATTTAGCACATGCCTTCTTCAAAGGGCTATTTTTTATGTAATGTACTATATGAACATATCATCACAATGTTATTGCTATATTGTATCTAAGGATATATGATGAGAGTAGACATATCGAGCCACATGTTCTCACCTCTTTATTGACAAGATATATTAGGTATACTAGAGATCAGTGTTCTTATGAACTCTTCATGAAGAGTGTATGTCCCCATCTAGAACTAGTTGTTACCCCTCATATTGTATGAGGCCTTGTACTAATTTAAATACCATGCCCAATAAATTTGTGTTTGAACGATGCATATATTCATGGCTACTAGTTATGGATTTGATACTTATTGTCTCATTTATCATCACCTCTTGGGGAATCATTGCATGTTACATGTGGATATTGATGGACTATTAGTATTGATGAGGGTTGTTGGAGGATCCTAGTCAGACAACTGACTAGATCCTCCCAATCGACTAGAGACTGGTTGGCTTAGTTGGTCGAGTCAGTCAAGCTGACCAACCAAGCAGTTAGAGAAGCATAACTGTATTACTGATTAAATGATTGTAACACACATATATATATTATGCTGGTGAGACAAGATGGATATAACTCTTCTTTTGTACATGATTGGTCTGTTATGATAATAAAGATACTTGGAAAAGTGAATCCATTCTACAGTTCTTCTCCATCTATTATCCTGAAAAAAAATAAACTTGTTCTTCTAGTCCCTATTACTTTATTACCTTTGCTCTCATTATGTATGAATGGCCTTGTGTGCAATGTATCTTTATATATGTTGTAGATACTATGCTATTGGTAACTCCCTATAATCCCTTAGATTACAACATTGGTTCAATTTCTGGTAGTACTGACCCGAGACAGGAAATGATCATATATATGTAAATCGTGAGTGAGGGAGAAATTAAAGAGTGGTGGAACTGAAAAATTGCAAACTACATACAAAACTATGCAAGAAGTAATAAGTTAACACTTTCACATGCCAAAAGTAATAAGTTAACACTTGCATATGCCAAAGAAAAAATCTTCATTGAGTCCCATGAACAGTTTATAAAAGTTGTTCCCCATGAAATAAAGAAATTCCTCGATGTTGTTCATGAGCAATCTAGAAACCCAAAATGAAATATTGTTAATGCACAAAATCAATAATGGAGGAAGAACAAACCTATATTATTGGCTCAAGAATATATGTGAATAATTCTGTGAAGAATAAGTTGTGGAAGAGAGAACTTCAATTGATGAAGTTTGAACAAGATTATATAATGACTTTCATGATGGATTTTTTTGTACAACACCGAATTTTCTATATAAGTTCCTAATTTAAAAAGGAGTTGGTCACATAGTAGAGACACGACCTCCACTGAGCTTTCCTGCTACAAAAAATTGGGAGCAAAAGAAGAAAGACTAGGAATGATTCGTCAACAAGCATGAGTGGGAATAATTTATTCGTAAATGAAACCCATTGTTGAGCCCATTTCTGTTGATCAATAAGATTCTGGTTGGTATTGGGGGGGTCTCCTACCATGTGTGTTGAAGAGAAGGATAATGATAGTTGACAAATAAATTGGAGAATGTATCCCAACAAGAATACAAGTCCACCTCGATGAAACAAATGTCCAACCAACCATAAGAAAATAATAGATATCCAAAAAATAGAAAGAGAAAAAAGGTTCAAGAGACAAGAGGAGTTATGGGACATTGCAATCCCACTGTGTAATAGAATAATTATGAGGAAATTGGATGAGATGATCAAGAAACTAAAATACCAGCACAGGTTGAGGGAAATTAAACTAGATGTGAAGGGTGAGGTGCCAACATTGGTGGAGTGGTCACATGTGATGGTGTTGACCCTGCAATCCTTGCATATTACAATTCCTGACACCTCAACCCCCATAAAATCTGTGCCGATGATAATGATTATTGGACCAACTATTAGACAAATCATCGAGTGAGACCTAGAACTTGGACTGGGTGACAACAACATATGGAGTCGACTAGACCAATGTGGATGAATCATAGACTGAATGTTGATTCAATGACCACACCGTGGTAATTGGATTACCTTCACACTTGAGTTTGGAAGACACTCTTGTAATTTATTCTATTCAGACCATGTGGAGATACCCCCATACCAACAACATTATTGATTGAAGCAATCGCTCCATTGGAGATTTGACCTAGTGATGAGGATTATGTAGAAGAAGTATGTCAATCTTGGTATAACTCCCATCGAAAAGAATTCAACAGTGAACATGATTGTGAAATAGTAATTCATTCAGTCGATCATTCAGCTCTAGTAAGTATTCAAACACAAGGTAAAAATTTTAGTTCTGTTAAAATGGCTTATCGTCATCCAGTACATACTCCTATATATGAAGGGGATGGGAACCCTAAGAAACGTTGGAACTTGTATGTGAATATCTTTGGAAAGCTAACTTAATTGATGATGAAAATCAACAAATTGCATAGTTTGTAGGCAGTCTTCAGAATAGGGAACTTACATGGTACATGAATTTCATTGAAGATAGTGCTAAGACGAAACAAAAAATTTAAGATAATTTCTTAAATTTTTTCAAGGAAGACAAAACCAAGCATCTAGTCGGGCATAAATTAAAATAAATCACTCAAATACCATGAGAAATAGTACAAGAGTATGATAGAATATTCAAATACCTCCTCACTCAAACGACATCCAAGATGGATCAATTAGTTGTGATCCAATTCTTTGTTGCGGGTATGCAACCACGAATTAAATGTCATTTCTATTGCATGAATATACAACATACGACAACGTATTAAAGAAATATTTAAGAGTTGAGTGAAATGTAGACTACTCAACCAAACTTGTCGAGAGATTACTAGAAAAAAATAGAAATGATACAGAAATTACTTCAACACCTTACCATGAGACATAACAACTTATGGTGTACCACGTGCTCGTCAGAAGGGCGCCATACCAAAGAAAAATATATGTACAATGAGAAAAATATATATCTTGATGATAGAAATGCATATCAAGAAGAAATAAGACAATTCCAAGATGACCCTAGAGCATTCCTAGAAGAGGGAAGACCAGATAATTTTTGCATGACCTAGACAAGTTACTTATGTGACATATGTGAAAGATTCGACCCCATTTGATGGAAGAATACCCTTATGATGATGACAATGTAAAACATAAATGGTGTGGCATATATTGGACAACACAACACACAACCACAAATGAAGGTAGATATAGTCGAGCATAATAATCAGAAATGTAGAGGTTCCTGGAATAATGACCAATGAATGAATGGAAAGAACCGATGAGGTGGATATAATGGTCGAGGAAGATACAAAATTACAACTGAGGAAACTGCCTAGCTAGTCGAGGAACAGTGCATTGCTTCATTTGTTACAATGAATATCATTTGTGCCCCAACTATCCCTAGAAGGACACAACAGACCTCAAATTATGTACAAAATGTGGGGTGGGGGAGCACAATCTAGAAGAATGTGCCATTGTTTTAGAAATAATTCTAAAAAAAATAATGTTAATATTTTTTTGGTGTACCAAAATATGAAGTGCTAAATCATAAAAATTTACAAATTGTTACAAGACAACGTACAAAAATCGGCGATGAAACTCCACAAATTAAGAAGTTGTAGACAAAGAAAATAACTATCGTTGCCCTCATGAGCAGAAGGAAGTATTTAATAATGCTTCAATAAATTTGAAGAATTATCAAAGGAAAAATATATGCAAGAATCTAAAAATAAAACTATTAATTAATTACTGCATTTGCTTACAAAAGAAGAAGCCATTGCAAGACTGATAGATTTAATGTATATAATAAAAAATGATGCAAATATTCCTAAAACTTTATGCATACTAAATCAAAAAGAGAATATGGACTTCGACCCCCTAGTCAACTTATTTGTTGATGGATATCACATCTCGTAGGTTGTCCTAGAATTTGGGTCGCAAGCAAATATAACAACCAAAATGACATGAGAACATCTCAGTCGCCCTCAGTTGTCAAATTCAAGTATATACCTCAAGCTTTCCAACCAAGGTCTAATTGAACCCATTGGAGTATGGATAAATGTTAACACTAGTAGCATGGGCATAGAAACACAAATTGAATTTTAAATAATTGATCCAAAGGAAGGAGAAAAATCCTTCCCTCCATTGGTTGGTCACCCTTAGGGCCAAAAAATAAAACCTTCCATCTCTTTAGAGAAAGATAGAATAAAATTGAAGGGATATGGTAAGAAAGTTAGTGTACCAATTTATTCATCACAAGAATAACATTGGGAGGAGCCTGATGATAATGAGGGATATATAAGAAGGTTGTACCAAGTAATGGAGAATAATGAAGACTCATTTGAACTAAAAAATTATTTAGAAATCCATTTGGGATCACCTATAAGTTCCATGGAATTTTTCAACTTTTGGCACCTCCAAATCTTTCTGGAAAGTTACTGCTCAAATTTCCTTGTTTCGGAATACTTATCGATTTGCTCTGACCCATTTCAGCGAACTTGGCCTTTTTTCATCGATCGGCACAACTCACGTTCTTTTTCCGACCATTTTGGCAGACTTGGAAATACTTCACCAACTTGTTTCGGAGACCCTCCATTTTCTCGCCGATCGGTGGACTTATCTCTTTTCCGCCTGCTGTTTCGGCAGACTCAGGCTTTTTCTCTGATTGATGTAACTCATCATATTTCACCAATATTTTCTCTCTGATCGACGAACTCATCATTATCCGCCAACCGCTTCGGCGCGACTCGTCTTTTTTCGCCGACCGTTTCGACGTAAAACTCGCAATTTTTAGCTGATCTATTTCGGCTTAAAAATTGCAATTTTTCGCCGATCCAATTCGGCGACTTATGAATTTCGCACCAACCGTTTCGTAAATTTTCCAACTTCTCTCCGATCGGTGGACTTTCTGTTTTGGCACCGACTATTTCAGCGCACTTTCCGCTTTGTTGCTTTTCCACTGACTGTTTCGGTGCAACTCATAATTTTGCGCTGACACAGACTTAGCAGCAGAAACTCAAAAACAGTTAGAAAAATTTGAATTTTTTCTTTCTCTTCTGATGATTAGTGTTGGGAAGTAAGGGTTCTTACCTTTGCAACTATGATAGGTAGCCCATATAGGCCCAATGTTGCAACCTCGTGCTCTGATACCAATTTGTCACGTCCCCTCCCGTCGATCCAAAGCAAGGAAGTGAACATGATACCAAATTCTGGGGCTTTTACATAAACTCAACCCATTTCATTAGTTTCATATGAATAAGACAAATGTGTGAAGATGCAAATCAAAGAAAAAATGCACAGCGTAATAAAAAATCATCCACACACATTATATATGCATTCAACATATCAATAACGATCATTAAATTAAAACATTACAAGAGTAAATACACATAGAGAATACTTCTCTTCATTATGTAATTGTCCCAAGCAACTAGCTATGTCGATGCAACGTTCCACCCAACCATAGGTCTCTTCCAAGCCTATATTCTTTCAGCACTCAGAGACCACCCCCAAGCTGGGCATGATTTCTACAAAGAAAAGGGGACACTCAAGCTCATACACAGCCAAATAATCATTGCATCTAAGCCAATCCAGTCCACAGCTGGGTTTATCAAGCTAAATCTGAACCCTCTTCATTTATGGATGCTTGCACTCAAGCTCAAGACAAAACAATGGATACCCATGGATCATACCCCCATCATATTCTTTCCTCACACAACAAGCACAATAGTTGGGCATGGATAAACAATTTTACAAAGGGAATTTTCCAAAACAGGGTTTCGTGGCTCACCCAAAATGAACTACGGGAAGGGGAATTCGACCCCAAGGAGAAAAATTGATTTATCCCACAGGTTATGAGCATTTCAAATGGATAAAACGGCCTCAGTGAAACCCCAAATCGAGCTCCCTTCCTCCCAGCAGCTCCGCAACACCCAAAATGTCTTCTTCCCAGCTAGAAAACAAGGGAAAACCATAAAAACATGGAGAGAAAACACATAGGTAACTCCAAAAACGTGAGAGAGGCAAAACTGGTTGATGGGTAATGGCTTGGGGAGCAATTTCGTGGCTCCTTTCTTTCCCAAGAATTCAAACACGGTTTTCCATGAAGGGTGGCTTGCCCATACCCGAATTTGGATAGCCATAACTCTCCATTCCCCAAGGCATTAACTACTTCAACTAACTCTTGGAGGAAATAAATGATTGGGTACAAAAGACAACATGGGTAGTCGAGGGTTTATGGGTTCTCTCATTGACACTTGGCTTGACTTGATTGGATCCAAGGGTTTGAATATTACCTCCCAATTCCTTGTAAAAATCATGCTCCCATCTCTTGTTGCATTGCATAGCTAGCTAGTTGTGGGTATTTTATTAAAATGCATACTTACATGATATTTGCAATTCCATTGTGTCTGGATAGCACGCAAACCATATGCATCACTAAATCGATGGTGGGGCCTTGGCCTATTGGTTGTGGAGCCAGATCTTCTAGTCTCATAGATGATACTGTATCAGCTGTGTTTGTACCCCAGTTTTATATGATATGTAGGTGGACTGTACACTCAGCCCAGCGGGGGGGTGTGGGGGGGCATCGCCCCCCCACGATTTTGGGTATCCCATTGTATTTCCCTTATAAAAGAAAGACATTGTAATACGGCTAGATGATGAGGATGTATTAGGTTTTATGCATTGTAAAGATCTCTGAGATCAGGAGAGAGACTGCGCAACAGAGAAGAGGAAGTGCAGCGGTTGTGCTGCAGGTTGTATCCCTTCACCTTGCTGGATGGTAATAATAATAAGGACTGGAAAATTCAGTGTGGATGTAGCCCAAGTTGGGTGAACCACGATATATCTGTGTCTCTATTGTAATGTGTATGTGTGATTATATTTGCATTTCTGTTTATTGTTATTGCTCTGCGATCCTGTTTTTCTAACATGGCCTTGATCTCCTCACCATGATTTTACAACAATATTATATCATTTACATTTTAATACAATGGGGTCAAAATCGCGATATTACATGTAGTCCCAATGACTGCTCACTAATGAACTAGATTAAAATTAACTTGCGATAGCTAGTTTTTCTTTAGTAATTAATCCACTTAGATCAATATTAGGGAGTAAAGAGTACTTCTCTCTTGAAATCTACTTTGGTAACCAACTTTGGGGCTTTCAACGAGCCTCATTGTTGTCACTAGTATTCAAGATATCTCATGCTCTTTGTTTACTTTCCATGTTTTTAGGAAAAGTAGTGTAAATCCATTTTTACACACAAGCAAGGACCTAAAGACTATAATATCCTAAATTATGCTCTTCACCTCGCACTTCTTGTGATCATGGTGAATCATAAAAGGGTTAGAAGTGTGAAATACCTCCATTACACACTTTTATTTCATTAGCATTTTGATTTGCAAGCACCATTAGCATAATTAGAGTTGAAGTTAAATCTCCATTTTTATTCTGTTAACAGATAAGTCTGTAAGTGCAAACACAAACTGACCTCCCTAGTTTAGATGGTCTAAACTAGAAGAAAACAAACAAAACACAAAACTTTCCCTAAGTCCTTTACAATAAAAGATGAAATTAAAAGAGAAGTATGACCTATGTGATCTGAATATCATACTTGATTCAACTTTCAACTCCACCATTCCATTGAAGATCCACGTAGAACACTTGAAAGAAAGAATTGACAAGAAAGAGTGAAATAGATAATTTCAATTTACAAGAACTTGTGTAAACAACCAAGGAAGAAAACAACAATATTAATGACAAATAATTGTGGGAAATAAAATGTTTTTTTGTATTAATGAATAATGAAGAGAAAAAGTTACAACCAAGTGCCTTGGTGTTGCAAGCTTTCTCCAAATGGTCCTTTGCCTTGATCCAAAAAAGTGGCTACCAAATTTTCAACACAAAAAACTCTAGAACTAGCAAAAATCCTTCAACATTTGGCTATCAATTTCCAACCCCCTCCCCCATGGGGAATGGATTTCATTCATAAGCCCCAATGGATAAGAGGGATATGAAAGAATGAGTGGATTGAAATGGGATGGGATCCTAAGGAGTCTAGATTCAAGTAATATCCACCCAAAACGGATGGGATAGGCATCCATGAGGGCTTCTTTCTAGAAACTTCTAGAAGCTTCTCTTTTTTTCCCTTCATACATGAAGTGTCACACCTTGCACAAAGGAAAAATGAGACACTCTTGCACCCTATAGTGATGCAACCTATGACAATCTATATTGTCTCATGTTGCTAGAGATCAAGCTGTCACACCCTCTCAAAATAAATTTTTAAATGGAAATTTCCCATGACTCTCATCTTCCTCAAAGGCTATTTGAATTTTCTTCGGGGAGTATGGAAAGGGTGAAGGTACATTGTCCATCATCATGGAAATGACGAAATTTTTGTGTAACAAATTCCCCCCCAAAGTATGAATCTAGAAAGGAGTGATAACTGAAATACTTTTTCAGATGAGTGTCAAAGCAAAGAACCCATTGGTCGGAAACCTCATAACAACAAATAAGGAATTACAATACAATAATTTTCATCTCTGAGATGTGTATCCAAAATTACTCATAGCATTGTTTCCGACCAATACATTGGAGATCCATGTCAAGTGATACAAGTCATGGCTACCAAAATATAACGTAGATCCATACCAAAAAGACTCAAATCTAGACATAGCTATTAAGATACATTGTAGATCTATGTCATAATGACACAAATTTGAGCATAGAAACTAGCCATACATTGTGGATCTATGCATTGATACATACATAAAATACTCCATCGCAACCTGGGGAAGACAAATAATACAAGTGGATGCCCACAAAAAAACCCAGGGTCTTCATCCTAATCCCGAATGGTATGATTCTATCCACGTGAATAGATGTTTTGGTGTTGAACATGGTAGAAACCACTTGATTATTGGTATTTGAGGTATAATGTCAACAAGTGCGAGGGAAATAACCATTGATATCAATGATTCCAAATTTACCATAGTACATTTCCTTGAATTTGAATTGATGAGCTGAAGTCGAACACTCGGTGGAATATTTCAATCAGAGGCCAATGATGTAAGCCTACTATTGAAAGAGAGGAAACCTGCCATTGAGGCATGTAGGTCTATGGTACTAGCTAGTTTCTGTGTCTATTTCTTGGATAATGTGTTGAAGTCAACATAAATAGACTCGTCGAAGGAGGGCCATGATGTTTCCCCCATCATGGACACAAAATAGGAACAAAGTATTTTGAAGTGATTTAAAGTACAAAGTGACTTTAGGAATGACTCAAGGATGGCCAACATGAAAGAAGGCTTAATAACTACAAAATAGGCCGACAAAAAAGAAGGATTATAGGTTGATTCTATTTTGACACAACGAGGTTCGACACAATGGAGGACTTCTCTTAAACATATATACATGACAATTGTATTGGAAATATTGTCTCAACAAGGATAAAAAATCAATGAGTGGACTTATGGAGGAAAATGATCAACAAGATACAAGTGGATTTCCCAACCTTGACCAAAAAGGGTAAAATATTGTCATGTTCAAGAGTGACTCACTGCAATTAATACAAGTTCAAAACATATCCCTTCCCACATTTTCCCCATCATGATTGATGAGTACCTCTCTTTTTTTTAATGAGCTCGAGGAGGATAACATATGCTCGTTATAGCTCATCCTTAAGACAAGTCCAATCTCATACGTTTTACGAACCTGAGAAAGGAGAGGTGCAGTCCCATAAGGGTCCTTTAGTGTTTGGTTTAACGAGTCCAAAGAAGGTAAAATCGGTGACTTTTTTCATGTTTAGAGAGTCTGAAAAAAGAAGACTCCAAATGGTTATTTTTCGTAAAAGTTAGTCTCCTCACCCGAAAAAGATCAAAACAATGTGATAGATCACTGTTCTAGTCAGTATTGACTAGATCATTTCTTTTTCGTAATTATTCCAAATGGCCCCAAAAAGGGGTAAACTATCAACAAAAGAACATCCTTTCAAGTACTTTTATGAGCATGGAAGAGATAAGTTCACTCCGCAATCTTTTCCTATTTAGGGAGTCTGAAAAGAGCTTAAAGAAAACTACATAATTTTTTTTGTAAGTTTTATTAGTCCAAAAAAGTAATAAAGTATGCTCGTTAGATGCTTGCTCATTTATTTATGAGTACAAGAAAAGAGGACTAAACTCGACACCTTTTTACTCAATTTTTAACAAGCATGACTAAGGTATCAAAATCGTTCGGAATCATTTTAATGTTTTGACCAGAGCACGAAAAAGTTAAAAGTAATCTCAACACTTCTCACTGTTTTTAACAAGCTTGAAGAAAGGTTGGAAGAATGCTCAGTATCTGTTTCATTTTTTAACGAGCTCCAAACTTAGAATGAACTATGCTTGGAATGATTGTTTCATTTTTAATGAGCTTGAAATCGAAAATAAACCATGATTGAAATGATTTCCATTGGCAGGTTTCTTCCAAACATGATATCCATAGGTCGGTACTTTTAGTGATACTCATTACGGGTTTCCTCCAATCATGATGTTCATAGTTTGGAAGCCCCCCCCACCATAATTTGCAGAGGCTAGTGGCTTAACTCCAGTATGGTGTCCAGAGGCTAGAGACATTCCCCCCTAACTTCGATTGATCCGGCGTCTCTTTTTCTTCACCCAATTAAACTCTTGGTTACTAATAGAAACATGTTCGCTAGAGAAGGAGGAAGAAATAGGATCAAATGACAAAAGGGGGAGAAATGAAGGTTCACGTACTAAGTCTGGTGGAAGACTCGACTCAATGGGAGGGAGATCTATTCCATTTTTTAATGAGCTTGACATAGACGATGAAGTATGCTTGTGGTTATACATTTCATTTTTTAACGAGCTCGACACAGAAAGGGAGCTATGCTCGTAAATATCTCTTTAATTTTTTAACGAGATGGAAGAGGGTAATAAAAGCTCGATGTCAAGAATCCTTGATTTTTATGTAAGGACATGCACCTTACTTACCTTTTTCCTCGTATGAATGAAGCTTTGCAGTTATTAAAAGACATTACTATGCCTCAACAACAACTTCCAACAGGATATTGTAAGTTGTCCCTTGAATCCCTAGTATGGTCGCTAATTTTGTTAATGGATAAATCTATAAGTGCATACACAAATTGACCTCCCTAGTTTAGATGGTATAAAATAGAAAAAAATAGACAGAACACAAAACTTTCCCTAAGTCCTTTATAATAAAAGATGCAATTAAAAAAGAAGTCTGACCTATGTGATCTAAAGATCAGACTCGCTTCAAATTTAATCTCCACTGTTCCATTCAATATCCACATAGAACACTTGTAAGAAAGAATTGACAAGAAATAGCGAAAGAGATAATTTCAATTTACAAGAACTTATATAAACAACCAAGGAATAAAAAAACAATATTCGTGACAAATAATTGTGGGAAAGAAAATGTATTACTGTATTATTGAATAATGAAGAGAAAAAGTTACAACTAAGCACCTTGGCATTGCAAGCTTCCTCCCAATGGTAATTTTCCTTTCTCCAAAGAAGGTGGCTACCAAAGTTTCAACACAAAAATATCTAGAACTAGAAAAAATCCTTTAGCATTTGGATATCAATTTCCAACCCCCTCCCCCATGGGGAATGGATTTCATTTATAGACTCTAATGGATAATAGGGATATGAGGGGATAAGGGGATTGAGATAGGATGGGATCCCAAGGAGTCTGGAGTCGAGTAAGATCCACCCAAAGTGGATGGGATAGGAATCGACGAGGGCTTATTTCTAGAAGCTTCTATCTTTTCCCTTCGTATAGGAAGTTTCACAACTTGAAAAAAGGAAACATGAGACAATGTCTCAACCTATAGTTATGAAACCCGTGACAATAGATATTGTTGCATGTTTCTAGAGAGAAGGATGCGACACCCTCTCAAAATAAAGTTTTAAAGGGAAATTTCCCATGACTCTCATCTTCCTAGCAGGCTATTTTCATTTTCTTCATGGATTATTGCAAGGGTGAAGGTACATTTTCCATCATCATGGCGATGAATAAAATTCCGTGTAACATATGCTCTTCACCTCACACTTCTTGTGATCTTGGTGAATTCGAAAGGAAGGGAATTGTGAAATACCTCCCTTACACTCCTTAAGTGAATGTGGACCCTTAAAATCAACATTTGTAAATTTCCAACCAACTAAAATACTCCACAGGGGGTCACACAATAAAATTATAGTTGTTAGAAAAACAGGATTGCAGAGCAATGACAATAAACTTAAATGAAAATATAATCACACATACACATTACAAGAGAGACATAGATATATCGTGGTTCACCCAACTTGGGTTACGTCCACACTGAAGTTTCTAGTCCTTATTATTATTTTGTCCATCAAAGTGAAGGGATACAAATTGCAGCACAGCCACTGCACTTCCTCTTCATTGTCTCACAGTCTCTCTTTTCGATCCTAGAGATCTTTACAATGCATAAAACCTAAATACATCAACCCTATCCGTATTACAATGTCTTTCTTTTATAGGGAAAATACAATGGGAAAATACCACGGGATACCCAAAACCATAGGCTCGAACCCCAAGGTGGTGGAATGAGTGTACAGTCCTCTGGGTGCATGACTAAGACAATATCATCAATGAGACTGGAAGATCTAGCTCCACAAGCAACAATATCCCACTTGGAGACTGATCACAGCAACTCCACCGTTGCTGTACTTGCTGGACCTTGGACTTGGAAACTTTCTCATCTTCACCTTCATGCTAGAAGGCCAACTGAAACCAAACAGGAACTCAGTTCTTCTCTGGTCACTACCTTTGTGAACATGTCTGCAGGATTCTAGCTAGTATGTATCTTTTCCAACTTCAACAGTTCATCTTCCATAACAGAGCGGATGAAATGGTACTTGAACTGTATATGTTTAGTCTTGGAATGGAATGCTGAGTTCTTTGCAAGATGAATGGCACTCTGGCTATCGCTATACAACCTGCTATCCTTCTACTTCTTACCCACTTCCTCCATAAACCTATGCAACCAAATCATCTCTTTACTAGCCTTTGTAACAACAACATACTCTGCTTCCGTTGTTGAAAGTGCAACAACCTTCTGCAGTCTCGAAATCCAACTTACTGTTGTTCCACCTATGGTAAACATATATCCTGTGGTGCTCCTCCTGCTATCCTTATCAGCTGCCATATCTGCATCAACATATCCCTGTAGGACAGTGTTTGAACCTCCAAAATATAATGCCTGAGTGGTAGTACCTCTCAAATACCTGAGAATCCACTATACTTCCTTCCAATGTTCTTTACCTAGATTGTTCATATATCTTCTCACAACTCCCACTGCTTGTGCAATATCTGGTCTTGTGCACACCATGGCATACATCAAGCTGCCAACTGCTGATTGATAGGGAATCTTGGACATGTAATCTGTCTCTTCCTATGTCTTGGGACACATTTCCTTACTTAGACTGAAATGGCTAGCCAAAGGTGTACTAACTAGTTTTGCATTCTGCATTCTGAACCTCTCCAACACCTTTTGTATGTACTCACTCTGAGACAATGTCAATTTGCGATTTTTCCTGTCTCTTGTTATTCTCATACCAAGGATTTTCTTTGCAGCACCCAAATCCTTCATCGCAAATGAATTAGCTAACTTCCTTTTGAGCACATTTATATCCTACATGTTAGACCCTGCAACAAGCATGTCATCCACATGCAATAACAAGATAATATATCTTTCATTGTCTATCTTCTTGAAATAAACACAGTGGTCAGAATGACATCTACTATAACCTTGTTCTTTTATAAACCTATCAAATTTTGAATACCACTGCCTTGGAGCTTGCTTCAAGCCATACAAGCTCTTTTTCAACCTACATACCAAGTTCTCCTTACCTTTGACCTCATACCCTTGTGGCTATTGCATATATATCTCTTCCTCCAAATCCCCATGGAGAAAGGTTGTTTTTACATCTAACTGTTCAAGATGCAAATCTTCTACCGCCACTAGACTTAAGATAGTCCTAATTGAAGTCATCTTAACAACAGAAGAAAATATTTCATCAAAATCTATACCTTTCTTCTGTGCAAACCCCTTTACAACAAGTATGGCCTTGTACCGCTTCTTGCCTCCTTCTTCTTCCTTCAACCTGTAAATCCATTTGTTCTACAATGCTCGTTTACCAGCAGGCAACTGAACCAAATCCCAAGTCTGGTTTCCTACCAATGAGTCCATCTCCTCATTCATGCCTTGCTCCCACTTCTTTCTAGTTTCCACTTGCATTGCTTCTTCATAACATTCTGGTTCACCAACATCAGTCATCAACAAATAATACATTGAAGGAGAGTATCATTCAGGGAGTCTACTTAACTTGGTAGATCTTCTTGCAGTTGCAAGAGTTTCAGGTACTTGTTGTTGTTCTTGATTTTCCTGCACCTTTGGAACTTCATTTTCTTTAATTTCATCAAGTACTATGTACTCTGTGTTTTCCTTTTCTTGTTTCTTTCCCTGCAACTGATCTTTATACATGACCTTTTCATTGAATATCACATCTCTACTCCAGATGATTTTTTTATTTTCATAATCCCATAAGCGATAACCAAATTCATCAACCCCATATCCAATAAAGGTACATTTCTTGGATTTATCTTCAAGCTTTGTTCTATTATCTTTATCAATATGGACAAGTGCTTCACAACCAAACATTCTCAGAAATGAGTAGTTTACCTTTTTACTTGTCCATGCCTCCTCTGGAATACCACCATCCAAAGCACTTGAAGGTCCTCTGTTTATTAAATAAACAAAAGTATTTACAGCATCCGCCCAAAACTGTAAGGGAAACCCTGCATGCAATCTCATACACCTTGCACGCTCCACGTTCATTTTGTTCATCCTTTCAGACATCCCATTTTCTTGTGGTGTTCCTGGGACTGTCTTCTCTCTACGAATCCCATGGTATGAACAGTAACTATCAAACTCCTTGCCGCGGTATTCACCTCCATTATCAGATCTGAGACACTTCAACCTTTTTCTTGTCTCATTCTCAACCAAAGCTTTCCACTTCTTAAAAGTAGCAAACACATTAGATTTATGTCTAATGCAATAAACCCAAGTTTTCCTAGTTGCATCATCAATAAATGTAACATAATAATGAGATCCACCAAGAGATTGTACCTGAGCTGGTCCCCATACATCTATATGCGCAAGCTCTAACTTTTCATTCTTCTTTGGTTTCCCAACCCTGAGAAATCTGACTCTCTTCCGTTTTCCATAAACACAGTTTTCACAGAATTCCAAACTTACCTGCTTCAAATCTGGTAGCAACTTCCTTGAGTGGAGAATATGCATCCCCCTCTCACTCATGTGGCCAAGCCTATGATGCCACAATGTTGTATCTGTTCCTGTGGAAGCTAAAGAGATAGAATGGTCAGTATTATGAGAACATAAATACAACATACCTACTCTGTCTCCTTTTGCTATCACCATTGATCCTTTAGTGATCTTCCACCACTTTTCTTCAAATGTAGATAGACAGCCGCCATCTCCTAACTTCCCTGTTGAAATCATATTTCTTTTCATAGCATGAATATTCCTTACATCTTGTTGATGTATATGTAACTTCAGAATGTATTTCATCTATGTATTTGATATATATTTATTGTACCCTTATTAGAGATGTGTTATTCCTTTATAAGGAAGTGTCGTCATGTGGATTGACAAGTGTCGCAAGAGTGTGTACTTGCAGATGGCTTATTAGACCACCATGTGGGGTTGGCCCTGAATTATATATATTATATTGTGGATGTACCTAGCTAGACAAGTCGGCCCCATAAGGTCACTGGGCAAAAAGGTAAGTATAAATAGA
The DNA here is from genome assembly GCA_027924585.1 of Larix kaempferi. Lineage (NCBI taxonomy): Eukaryota > Viridiplantae > Streptophyta > Pinopsida > Pinales > Pinaceae > Larix > Larix kaempferi. Next base: position 34,878,428 of record BSBM01000093.1, read on the forward strand.
GATAGGAGATCTCTATTTTACTCACTCGGAAAAGTAACTCACTCTCACTCAGAAAGTGGCGCACTAGTGAGGAGAAGGATCATCTGCTTCTAGGAAACTATCTCAGTGTTATTTGGTTGAGCCATTGCTCTCTCTATCTCTGAGGAAGTTGTGGGGTTTTTCACCTTAGGGTTTTCCCCATGGAAACTCTATGTCTCTTGTCTCTTATGCTTTTGATTCTTGTGATGCTTGTCATATTGTGATTGTCATGCATTGATATACTGTATATGTTATTCTCTCAGCAAAGATCCTAGAGTATATTGAATTAATGCTCAAAATTTAACATGGTTTCAGAGCTAACCTGAGAAGAAGACATTTTGCAGTGATGGAAGACTTGAGTTCCTTGTTTATTGGGTTTCTCTCCACAGATCTTTGCAAATCAGTATAGTAGATTGACTCTACTCATCAAGGCGCATCTATCTGTCCAATCATAATTCAATTCTGAGCATTTTCAGATTGGCCCTAAAAATTAGGGTTTCCACAAAAATAGGAATTTATGGAATCTGAAGACACATCTGGAAGCTCCTTGCAAAAATCGAAGTTTAGAGCTTTGGATCGAGATTTTTGGCTGGATAGATCTCCGGGAAACTCAAACCCTAATTCAGGGCTCTCCCCAGTGAACCCGGGAGGACAAAAAGACAATTCTGAAGGGAAAAACTTTGCTGATCTCAAATTCTGAATGCACTAGACTGATCAGCTCATCAAAGCACATCTTTCTATCCTTTTAGAAATTTGAAATTCACATTTTGAATTTTTAGTGTTTCTCTTACAAACCCTAATCCGAGACCAGATCCAGTTTTCAGCATTTCAAGTGGTAAGACCTAAATCTTTTCTATTTCCATTTAAAGTACTCTTTAAAGATGTCTCTCCACACCAAGCTTGAGGATAAGCTTGAAGGGGCTGATAACTTTCGAGCCTGGAAGTATAGGATTGGGTTAATCTTGGAAGAGAATGAGTTGGACTCATATGTGAAAGAAGACATCCTTATCCCAGAGGATGAAGAGGCCAAGGTATTGCATAAGAAGAACTTGGTTAAGGAAAAGAGAATCATTGCTGATTCTATCAAAGACCATCTCATACCCCATGTGTCTTCTCTTAAGACACCCAAGGAGATGTTTGAATCTTTGACCAAGCTATTTGAAGGAAAGAACATAAATCGGAAGATGACCTTGCGGAACCAATTGAAAGGAGTGAAGTTTCAGAATGGAGAAACCACTCAATCTTATTTTTCAAGGGTCTCCCAGATCAAGGAACAACTAGAAGCGGTAGATGAAATGGTGGAGAATGGTGAAGTAGTGATGACCACTCTAAATGGCCTACCCAGGTCATGGGACTCCTTCATTCAAGGAATTTGTGCAAGGAAGAAGTTGATCTCCTTCAACAGATTGCGAGAAGAATGCTCTCAAGAAGAAGCTAGACTTATAGCTCGTGAGGAAAAGATGGGAGGTGAAGATCAAGCTCTTGCAGCTCAAACCAAAAGAAGAAAAACCAAGAAGGAGCACTCTCGCCACAATAGATCCTATCAAAAGAGTAAGAAGGACCTAAGATGCTTCACATGCAATGAGAAGGGTCACTTTGCTTCAAATTGTCCCAAGAACAAATGGGATAACAACAACAACTCCAGTAAGAAGAAGAAGGGCAGCAAAAGAAGGTTTCATGCTCATGCTACCGAAGATGATGAACCCCCAAAGAAGAAGGCTAGGACAGAAAGTGATAGTGATGATGACTTATCAAGTGAAGAAGAGTATGTTCTGATCTCTGCTCTCACAGGTACTATCTCCCATGGTTGTAATGATTGGTTGATTGATAGTGGGGATTCCAAACACATGACTGGGTTTAAGGAATATTTTGTGAACCTGTCTGAACATGAATCACCCCATAAGGTGAAACTTGGGGATGATTATCAATACCCAATCAAAGGAAGTGGTGAAGCCTCCTACAACCTAGATTCTGGAAAATCTTTGAATATGAAAGAAGTCCTTTATGTAACTGCACTCAAGAAGAACTTACTCTCTATCTTTATATTGGATGAAAAAGGTATGAGGGTTGCATTTGTGGATGGCCAAGTCCTAATGTGGCCAAAGGGAAAGAACATAGATGATGCAGTAGTGATTGGAGAGCAAGAGGGAGGTTTGTATAAATTGAAGGGACAACCTGAACATGCCATGGTGCATGAATCCATAGAGCCAAGTGAACTTTGGCATTGAAGACTTGCTCATATGCACTATAGGGCACTTCCAATTGCAAGCAAGGCAATAGAAGGTCTTCCTGAAATCAAGACCAAACATGAAGGTGTTTTCAAAGGATGTGCAAAAGGTAAGAACATTAAGAAGGCTTTCCCAAGCGGTGAAAGCAAGGCAAAAGACATCCTAGAAATCATCCACTCAGATGTATGTGGTCCTATGTCATCCAGTTCCCTGAGTGGGTATGTTTACTATGTCTCATTTATTGATGACTTCTCCAGGAAGACTTGGGTATACTTCTTGAAGAACAAAGATGAGGTGTTTGATAAGTTTAAGGAATTCAAAACCTTGATGGAGAATCAAACTGACAAGAAGATCAAAACATTCAGATCCGACAATGGTGGAGAATTCACCTCAGGTGACTTCAAGAAGCTTTGCAGTGATTCAAGGATTAAGAGGGAGTTGACTACTCCTTACAATCCACAACAGAATGGAGTTGCAGAAAGGAAGAACAGGACAATCATGGAAGCAGCAAGAGCAATGCTCCATGACTAGGATCTACCTATGCATCTATGGGAAGAAGCAGCTAGAACAGCTGTATATGTGCAGAACAGAACACCCCACAAGATATTGGACAACAAGACACCAGAAGAGGTCTTTTATGGTAAGAAACCTGAAGTCAGCCATCTCAGAATATTTGGTTGTCCAGTATACACTCATGTCCTAAAAGAAAAGAGGACTAAACTAGATCCTTCAGGAAAGAAGGGTATCTTTATGGGTTACAGTGAAAGCTCGAAGGCTTACATAATATACTTTCCAGGGTTCAAGAAGATTGATGTCAGCAGGGATGTAACATTTGATGAAAACTCAGCATTCATCAAATCAAGGAAGGCACCCATCGAAGTTTATGAAGAACCTAAGGAAACTATATTCCAAGACACTACCATGACTGAAGCAGTTCCAGAAGTTGTTCGTGAGTTTGAAGATCCGCAAGAACCTGTAGATCCACCCTGTGAGGATAACTCTCACAAGAGGAAACCTGCATGTGCTAGAGAGCTCATTCAAGATGCAGAAAGATTTGGCATTCCAGAAGAAGAACATAGAGCAAATAAGAGAACCAGATCACATACCAGTTATGTTGCTTTACTCTGTGACATTATGAACAAAGAGCCTTCCGGTTATGAAGAGGCAGCGGAAAAGAAAGAATGGAAGGATGCTATGGTTGAGGAATACCAATCAATAATGAATAATGATGTTTGGGATGTTGTCCCAAGACCTAAAGAGAAGTCTGTTGTGACTTCCAAGTGGATCTACAAAATCAAGCATGCTACAAATGGCAGTGTGGAGAAATACAAAGCAAGATTCGTAGCTCGTGGCTTCTCTCAGAAAGAGGGAATAGATTATGAAGAAACTTTTGCACCTGTAGCCAGGTATACTTCCATCAGATCAGTACTTTCCCTGGCTGCAACTATGAAATGGAAAATACACCAGATGGATGTCAAGACTGCCTTCTTGAATGGTGTAGTTGAAGAGGAAGTATATGTGGAACAACCACTCGGTTTTGAAATACATGACAGGGAGTCATATGTGTGCAAATTGAAGAAATATTTGTATGGCTTGAAACAAGCTCCCAGAACTTGGTATGGTAGGATGGATAGTTTCCTATCTAGTTTGGGCTTTACCAAGAGTAAAGCGGATTCTAACCTTTACTACAAGGTTGAGGAAGGGAATCCTGTGATTCTACTCCTGTATGTGGATAACTTATTTGTAACAGGAGATGACAGACTGATTGCAAATACTAAGAGGAAGCTTGCGGCTGAATTCGATATGAAAGATTTGGGAATGATGCACTATTTCCTAGGGATGGAGGTGTGGCAGAGTGCAGGTGGGATATTCCTTGGTCAAGGGAAGTACACAGTAGATATCCTGAAGAGATTTGGGATGATGGATTGCAAGGCCATGGCCACACCTATGGCATCAAATCTGAAGCTTCTATGTGATGCTTCATATGAGCCAGTTGATGTCTCTATGTATCGTCAGATGATTGGGTCCTTGATGTACCTGACGAACACTAGACCAGACATTTGCTTTGTTGTGAACACATTGAGCCAGTTCCTGACGGATCCGAGGAGTGTTCACCTGGTTGCTATAAAGCATGTTCTGAGGTACCTGAAGGGTACAGTGGATTATGGGCTCAAGTATGAAGCAAATACAAAGTTTAACCTGCAGGGTTATGCTGATTCAGATTGGGTTGGCAGTGCTGCAGATAGGAAGAGCACATCTGGGTGCTGCTTCAGTATGGGATCAGGTGTGATCTCTTGGTTTAGCAGGAAGCAGTCCTGCGTAGCACTGAGTACAGTTGAGGCTGAGTATGTTGCAGCCTGTTCAGCTAGTTGTGAGGCAGTATGGCTACGGAAGCTACTGTCTGAGTTATTTGATCTCCCATTGGAGGCTACTGGTATCTTCTGTGATAACCAGAGTTGTGTGAAGCTGTCCGAGAACCTAGTGTTTCATGACAGGTCGAAACACATAGAGATCAAATATCACTATATCAGGGATATGGTGCAGAGAGGAGCTGTGAAGCTCCTGTATGTTGCGACGGACGAGCAGATTGCAGATGTGCTGATGAAGCCACTAGCCAGGGTGAAGTTTGAGTACTTTAGAGAGAGGCTTGGCGTTCTTCAGATCAAGGACACTTCAAGGAAGAAGTGATGGACACATTTGCTGAAGCCATTCCAAGCATGTTGGAAGGAGGATCCTTCACATGGCTTTGGATGTAAGTGCTGGATGATGAGCATCGGGATGATGTTATGGTTTCTGTTGTATATGATCAGTTGGATCATTTTTGTATATGTATGTATGCATCATGTTGGATGATGGATATGATCAGTTGGATCATTTTTATGTATGTATGTACGCATCATGTTGGATGCTGGATATGATCGGTTGGATCAATTGTATATAGTGTGTATATGCATCATGTTGGATGCTTGGACCATGTATCTGTATATGTATCAGGTGGATACATTGCATGATCAGGTAGATCATGAATATTGATATGTATAAGGTATGATCAGGTAGATCATGTATGTTGATGGATACATTGTGTGGATCATGTATTTATGTATCAGGTGGATACACTATGTATGATGATATGTATCAGGTAGATACTTGGTGTGCATCAGATGGATGCATTGTATGATCAGGATGATCATGTGTACATCAGGATGATGTATGATGAGTATCAAATGATACTTTGTGGCCGTGGATCAGGTTGTGCAGGTAAGCATGTAATTTGTGCCCTTGGAGATTTGCAGATAGTCTTTCGAGTTTTTTCCTATGGCATGTAATTCGGTGCCCTGGGATATCTGGCAAATTCTCTTTCGAGGTTTTTCTCTGGAAAGACATATAATTCGGTGCCTTGGGAGATCTGCAGATAGTCTTTCGAGGTTTTGCCTATGGCATGTAATTCGGTGCCCTGGGATATCTGGCAGATGCTCTTTCGAGGTTTTGTCCTATGGCATATAATTCGGTTCCCTAGGAGATCCGATAGGTTGGGCTGTGTGCCTGTAATCAGTCCTGGGATGCTCTTGCGAGGTTTTTCCATGACCGCATGTAATTCATTGCCCTAGGAGATCCTATAGGTAGACCTGTGTGCTCGTAATAGCCTGGGATGCTCTTGTGAGGTTTTGTGGTGAGGTCACATGTAATTCGTTGCCCTGGGAGATCCTACGGGTAGAGTTGTGTGCTCGTAATAGCCTAGGATGCTGCAGCCAGGTTTTGTGACGCACGTAATAAGTCCTGAGAATTCCACAGTATGGCCAGTGATGATGAAGACCTGCAGATGGTAGGCCTACATCCAATATGAAAAAGGACTGGCTCTGTAGAACTTCCTATGACGAGTAGAGTCAGAGATTGGTAGAGATAGCAGCAGCAGTGACGGTGACGATGACGATGCATCGATGATGATGATCCCAAGAAGAAGACTTGTCTAGCAGATCTGTGTCGAGAAATACCTTCCTAGTTAAGAGGGAGTGTTGATGTATATGTAACTTCAGAATGTATTTCATCTATGTATTTGATATATATTTATTGTACCCTTATTAGAGATGTGTTATTCCTCTATAAGGAAGTGTCATCATGTGGATTGACAAGTGTCGCAAGTGTGTGTACTTGCAGATGGGTTATTAGACCACCATGTGGGGTCGGCCCTGAATTATATATATTATAATGTGGATGTACCTAGCCAGACAAATCGGCCCCATAAGGTCACTGGGAAAAAAGGTAAGTATAAATAGAGATAGGAGATCTCTATTTTACTCACTCGAAAGAGTAACTCACTCTCACTCAGAAAGTGGTGCACTAGTGAGGAGGAAGATCATCTGCTTCTAGGAAACTATCTCAGTGTTATTTGGTTGAGCCATTGCTCTCTCTATCTCTGAGGACGTTGTGGGGTTTTTCACCTTAGGGTTTTCACCACGAAAACTCTGTGTCTCTTGTCTCTTATGCTTTTGATTCTTGTGATGCTTGTCATATTGTGATTGTCATGCATTGATATACTGTATATGTTATTCTCTCAGCAAAGATCCTAGAGTATATTGAATTAATGCTCAAAATTTAACACATCTTTCAACAACCAATCAGTTCCATTCTTAACTTTTATCCATGCCTTACCCATTCCAACAATTTTACATGGCTCATCATCACCCAATAAAACATGTCCAAAATCGCCTGGAACATAATCATGAAAGTATTTCCTATGGGGTGTAGCATGACATGAAGCCCCTGAATCTACTACCCAATAATCACTAGTATTTCCTTCTTCTGCAATTTCTCCCACTCGAACCAGAAACCCTAGCTTCCTGCGGGTTTATCTGCCAAATAGACCTTTGGCTCTGATACCAATTGTTAGAAAAACAAGATCGCAGAGCAATGACAATAAAAAGAAATGAAAATATAATCACACATACACATTACAAGAGAGACACAGATATATCGTGGTTCACCCAACTTGGGCTACATCCACACTGAAGTTGCCAGTCCTTATTATTATTCTGTCCAACAAAGTGAAGGGATACAACCTACAGCATAGCCACTGCACTTCCTCTTCATTGTCTCACAGTCTCTCTTTTCGATCCCAGAGATATTTACAATGCATACAACCTAAATACATCAACCCTATCTGTATTACAATGTCTTTCTTTTATAGGGGAAATACAATGGGAAAATACCACGGGATACCCAAAACCATGGGCCCAAAAACTTATGGCGAAAACAACCCCAAGGTGGGGGAATGAGTGTACAGTCCTCTAGGTGCACGACTAAGACAATATCATCTATGAGACTGGAAGATCTGGCTCCACAACCAATAATAGTTAGGTAGGATAGATTGGGATAGGAATCTATTAATTCCCACCAAAATAGTTTCATTTGCATTTTTGAAACATAGCATTATTGAGTTATAGGGTACTATCAAATCCTGCTATCAGCAAGTGCTAAAATAAAACCTAGATAAGAAGTGCACCATGCGCAAGCATGTCAAAGCATAGGTATATTTTCTCTACCCTCTCCAAAGATCCACTCAACATTTTTTAGAGGTGACACTATACCACCTAGGATGAACCATTTATCCACACTTGACATGGCTATTTTAGTGGCCGAACCTAGGATATCACCAAGGAGAAATTGTGAGTGTAATTGAATCTTGAATTCAGATATTTCAATTGGGAAGTGTTTCCAATCCTTTCAGAACATAGCCCGATCACCGGTATAACTAACTCTTTGTTACCTTCACTAGTCAATCGTTGTGTGGATCCCATTATCACCATAGATTGTTCTGCTAGAAGGCCCAATTACATTTGAGAGGAAGGACATTAGGTCTTTAGTGAATTTAAACTAATTTTCCTTTTGAATATAATTTCACTAAATTGTAATTAAAAATAACCTACATGTGGGAACTCTTGGACTAAACCAACATAGCACATATCACTGATTTTACACCATTTTGCATATGTTATGGTTGGCATATTTTTGCATTTGTTCAATTTTGTTTATTTCCATCATCACTCTCACTTGTCACTAAGATTTCACCATTGAGGAACAAAACCCCCTAATGCATTCATGTAGACTGCAAGGCCCGTGGTAGAACTTTCTTCCTATGGATGAGGTTCTCTTAGATCAAATAGAGGTTAAACACGCCTAATCTAAGAAAATATACAACAAATGCACCCTTGAAATCCTAACTCAAAATCATACATCAAGATTAAACGTACTTAGGAATGGAGAATGACTGCCACTCACCTTAAATCGGACGTTCATCCCGTGGATGGCTTTAGTCTTGAAGCTCCCAATTTGGATCTGTCAAGATCAAATGAAGACAAACAAACGATCTTCCAAATACCTTGAAATACAAGTTAGATCTAAATTCTATTGAATACACTTCATGGTGATCTGAAACATAACACACATAAAGTGGGAAACACGATAAGTTATTATTGATTAGAAACTTGAAGACACTTACAAAGAGTTCCTTGATGTCCAAGCAACCTCTAGCTCCAAAGCTTCTTCCCTTTCGCTATATCTGCAAACCTTCTAGGTTCATAGGTTTGATACCCCAAATTGTCCTCCCTTGGCTCATGGATGACCTCTCCTTTATATCACTTGGGAAGCTAACCATAGGGAGAGGAAGGTGGATCTAATGAGAGTTTAGTGGATAAATCACGCTAATCAAGGAGAGTAGGTTGAAATCGAATCAAGGGAGCCAATCCCAAAGAAATATCTCGGAGGTTGAAGATCCAATATCCATGCACAAAGGCTATTGGGGGATTTTTGTGCCCTAAAAGATGAGCATAGCGCGAAAATGTTGTCATTTTTGCGCCCCAGCAGTTATGAAACACGCGAAAACAAGGGATTTTCGCGTCTTAGGCTATAGACAGGGCACGGAAATTAGGGAAAAACAAGGTCAATCAAGGTGACACTTCGTCCATTGAGTTGTCATTAGACAATAAGAGGTTGGATTTGTTTCCTATGTGTCCAGATGAATCCAAGGAGGGAACCAACAAGGTACAACACATATTAGGAGGAAGCATCACTAGTTCATATGTCATGAAGATGCGACACTAAGGTTCAAAGTGTAACTTTGAGGTATAACATATGCCCCCTAAAGTGTGAGTTTAGAAGAAACTGATGGCCAAAAGAATTTACCAATAAATCATGTGGAGATATCTTCAAGGGAGTTGGCGCGGAGCTGTAGGAACACATAATGTCAAATACCACTGAGGCGGGCATACCCATGCTCGGAACAACTGAATCGAAGCATGGCTGTCGACCAATACATTACAGGTCCATGAGAGAACTGAGATGATATATACTGTAGATGAATCATGGCTACTGTGAACAATCATAGATCCATGAGATGACAATAACACAACCACGACCAATACAAAGTGGATCTATGTGACAATACATCACTGAGGTCACCAACATGATGTTTGTATGGAGACCTACTCAATAATTGCCATCACAACCCAGATGTAAAGGTAATATTGAAAACATCCAGGGTCTTCTACCCGATCCCGAAGTGACATGATCCTAATAATGTGATTACAAGGTGTTGAATTCAAACATGATAGGAACCACTTGATTACCGGTCAATGATGTAAACCATTAACAAGTGCGAGGGAGACCACCAATATTGATGATGATTCCCAAGGTATATCTAGTACAGTCCATCGAATGTGAATAGATGTCTTGATGTCGAACATTCGTGTAATCATTCGATCATAGGCCAATGATGTAAACCTACTGTCAAATACGAGGAAACTTGCCATTGAGGTATGCAGGTACCAAGGTACTAAGGTTGGTTCCTAAGCCTAATTCCTGGATGATGAGTTGAAGTCAACAGGAATAGACTCGTCGAAGGAGGGCCATAATGAATCCCACATCGACGACACGAAATGGATATAGGAAAGAGGTGTGGAGCAATGGAATAAAAGAGCATGTACTGACACAAGACTGGTGAATTGGAAAACTAGCAAAAGAGTGGACTCAAGGTAACAGTAACCCTTTGAACATAGAACGACATGCGACAGGACTTGGCAGCTGGGATTAATATGCAGAAATAACCACGGGTCTGGTAGACTCATAGTGAAGAAGATGATGTAGGACTATAGTTACAACTCATTAGAGCGACTGACTACCCAATGAAGACAATATGTGGATACATGCCATGTTCAAAGGTGATGACTAGCAAGCTGCCAAAAAGTAAACTTGAATCATTTCCCATTTCCCCCCATCATAACTGACGAGTACCTATTTGTAGTTTAACGAGCTTGAAGAGGATAACAGATGCTTGGTATAGCTCATCTTATAGATGAGTCCAATATCACATGTTTTACGAACCTGAGAAAGGAGGGGTTCTTCCCAATGAGGGCCCTTCAATGCTGAGTTTTAACGAGTCCAAAGAAGGAAAACTCGACAGTTTTTCATATTTAGAGAGTCTGAAATAAATTAAAGAAGACTTTGGGATTGACTTTTTCATAATAGGTTAGTCCCCAGATCCAAAAAAGTATAAAACGATATCTGGAAGAACTCTCCCAGTCAAAGGTTGGTTGGGGTATACCTTTCTCGCAAATAGTCTAGATGACCCGAAAAAGGTATAACCTATCACCGAATAGATGTCCTTTCAAATACTTTTACAAGTGTGAAAGAGACAAGACACTTAGCGATCTTTTCATACCGAGGGAGTCCGAAAAGCGATTAAAGAGAAATCCTAAGGTCCGTTTTTGTGAGTTAAATGTCTTAGTCTAAAAAAAGGAATAAAATAATACTAAGATGATACTTTCCTCATCGTTTTACGAGCATGAGTAAAGCCGGCTAAGCTCGACACCGGTTTTCTTAGGTTTGACAAGCACGATACAGGTTGAAAAAGTGCTTGGAATCTTTTTCAGGTTTAGGTACAAAGCACGAAAAAAGATAAAGTGATCCCGAATGAAGGTTAAAATTGAATATCAATGTGAATAGTGCATGTAAACCTGTCGGACATGGTCAAAAATACCCTAGAAGCAAACATTATTTCATCAAAATGAAGAATTGACCCAAAAAAGGATTTTAAAATAAAATAATGAGTAAAAACATCCATTCAAAATGTATAATAGAAGGTAAAAGGGAAGTTACCCATTATCGTTTATTTGTTTTTTACCCAAAGAGGAGTTTTTACCCAAAGAAGAGTTTTTGGAGGGAAAATCTTCAATCGAAGATATTGGGAGATCTGGGGCACTATTTCGACCGTCGTTCGATCCAGGTAGATCTTCACAACCTCAGCTTCCATTTCATCCTCTTATTTTACTGTTTCATGCCATTTTTTCTAGTTTAGGAGAAGCTCTAGGGAAAAAATTTCACCCCTGAAATTTCCACACCCCCTCTATGTCGAGGGGCGCGAAAATCTAGGAATTTTCATGTTATGGTTTTAAAGGGGGTAGCAAAAATACTCAATTTTTGCGTCCTTCGACAAGGCCGAGACGCGAAAATATGTAGAGCTAAAAAATTGCAAGTTTGTTTCTCTTGTGGGTCAGGAAATCAGGTCTTCATCTTCTCATAAATGTTTTGTTTGGTGATTTGAAGGTGATTGCAACTCATTTGAGTGAAGATGGTTTATTGCAAGGAGAGAGAATATGAAGATGATGATAGGATATCTCTACACGACCATGCCACACTAACTTGACTATGGGAATGTGGCTTACTAAAATTATTCAAAACAAAGGGCATCCACAAACAGGGGAAGCTACTAATTTATATCATTCAGATGTGGGTTAGTGATATCCAAGATTTCTGGATTGGGGAGCACACCCTCGATATAGAGCTCAAGGACATTTACTTCTTGAATGGTCTCTCCAAGAGAGGGGCATGGGTCAATTTGTCTAAGCATAGGACCACGGAGGAGACCACGAACACGTATATTGCCCATTATTGCAGACAAGGATCCCGCAAAAAGAGCGGGAAGGTGCTCATAGCGGATGTGATAGAAATTCCATTGAGAACCATTATGTATACCATTGCATGTGTAGCAGGTAGCGTGGGTTCCCACCATGCAATGAAGGCACAGATGACCTATGCGGTAGAATGCATGGCACCAACACTATTAATTTGGTGTGAAGGGGTTCTGGTGAATCTCAAAGATCAGGTGACCAAGTGCAGGAATGAAGATATCCATTAGTTCGGATATGGAAGTATCCTGGTGACATTCTTCCTGGAGAGGGTACCAATATTGGCCCTCAGATAGCCAGACCGATCCGTCCCGCATCCGAGCCTCGGATGGGGAGATGGAGCGACTATGCTAGACGGCTTGGCGGGCCGCAAGTCTTGGCTTTTGGCGAGGACTTCTTCTCGTGGCTCGAGGAGCAGGTTATCATGATCGAGGAATATCCCTATGAGGGGGTGGATTTCCGCGAGGATATTGATTTGGAATTGCCTGAAGATGATGATTGGGACAACTCAAGTATGTGACCTTCACAGATATGTATTTTTGGTATTTTTTATTATATATATTTTTTGTTGTTTTTTAATGCGTGAAAGAGATCTAACATGTGTATGTGTACTTCCACAAGCTTCGGACCACAGAGACCAGTGAGGTATTCACCACTATGTCGAGGAGGGATCCAGTAGCATGTTGAGGAGGAGGAGGAGGAGGAGGAGGAGGAGGTAGGGGGGCTCCGTGATGTTGAGAGGAACCTTCAAGGTTTGACGATGGGTGTCTCTCCTATGAGGATGCATGATATACCTCTTCATCTCCAAAGGCACACTGTTGGGGTGTCAGAGCGTATTGGTAGATTGCTTCGCCGTGTGGCGAGAGCAGTCATTTGTTATCATGAGCATCACGAGCCTGATGATTAGTATTTTATGTAGTAGTGTTAGTGGCATGTACACGATATGTAGGCCAGAGAGCCATTTTTGTATGGGACATGATCCCAATTTTGTCTTTTGGACGCATCATTGTATTTTGGAAAAAACACTTTTTACATGATATTTACATATAGGGACCTACCTCTATATCCTATTTATCTACAACGAGTTGTGTATTTACATTTTATGTATGCGTTTTGTTATGATGTTTTTTTCATATGTGGGCCAGATGCCAATCCAATATGTACTTAGCTAATGAATCAACCACCATATTGAATTCTCTTGGTACATGTTGGTATTGAATATAGTTAAATGATATTTCAAAGAGGCATACCCTTCTGTAAAGTCGAAGTAATGTAGGATCACGAATGGTGTAGACGTGATTCAACTAAGATAGTATGAGTTGAGAGTCTAGGTATACTAGAAAGGTGTCGATCCCGAGGGAAGCAAATTCAGTTAGGAGTCTGACGACTGCATGGTATTTCACGATGTTGTTTGTTGTGGGGACTAGATAGATGCCACCCGAGGATATCGGCTCGTCAAAAGGGGAATACAGTACCCATGCTGCAGAAGCAAGGTTCTGGGTATGTTAGCTCGCACTGTCCGCGAACCATAGTATGCCAACATCTACGCATACAAGCACAAGACGAGATAAATAACAGTGTATGAGATAGAATCTTCACACACAATAAGTGAACTAAAAACATGTTAAATACATTATGTACAAGCTGTTATCTGCAGGATAGTCCTATGCATAGAATCTCTTTAGGTAGAGCCCATTACCGGCATGACTCAAAGTTATACCATTGACATCGACAAGCTCGTAATCTCCTTTCTCTAACACACGTTTTATGACATAAGGGTCGTACCACATAGATTCCAATTTCCCCTTCACTAGTTTATCGTGCATTTGATCATAGGTAAGGACTAGGTCGCCCTTGTTGAATACTCGAGGTTGAACGGATTTATCGTATCGTGCTTTGACATGCTTTTTGTGAGCTTCATTAGCAAGTGCAGCATCTCGGCGAGTTTCATATAGCTTGGCCAAATATAGAAACCGTTCCTCTTCGGTAGTGGTGTTAGGTAAAAGTTCTATTGCCAGTTTCAAAGATGGTATTTCACACTCAATCAGAAGAATCGCTTCCAGGCCATACACCAGTTGAAATGGTGTGAGTTCAGTTGCATTTTTTACTGAAGTCCGGTAAGCCCAAAGGGCTAAAAAGAGGGCTAAGTGCCATTTGGATTTTTGTGTGCCCACAGTGCATTGAATCATATGTTTCAAGACTTTGTTAATCGCCTCTACTTGGCCGTTAGCTTGTGGGTAATACGGGGTTGAGTTCTCATGGCAAAAAACCCAGCTTGGCGCTCAGTTCGTCCATCATATGATTCTTGAAGTGGGAAACATGATCAGTTACGATGGCCTGTGGGACTCCAAACCTAGATATGATGTGATTGAATATGAAAAATGATGTGGTTTTGGTGTCTTCGGCTTATGTAGGTATAGCTTCATCCCATTTAGTAAAGTAGTCAACAGTGACGATGACATAACTATGCCCCCCGACTGAAGTGGGATTACAATGTATAAAATCAATACCCCACTTTGAAAAGGGGCCGACGTCAATGATGAGATGGAGAGGATCGAGGTGCGACCATTTCTTGGAATGGAAAAATTGACATGGTGGGAACTTCTTAACCGCCTCAACGCAATCCTTGAATATTGAAGGCTAGAAGTACCCAGCTCGCAAAATATTTTGGGCAGTGGCCATCCCAGAAAGGTGAGCACCACATGCTCCAGAGTGGCAGTCATTCAACACGTGTTCAGCTTCGTTGAGGGTTAAGCACTGACGTAGCACAGATTCAATACGATGACGATACAATGTATCACTAATGATAAGATAATACTTAGCGTGGTGTCAAATAGGCCGAAAGCGTTGGGTTTGGAGATACATAAGGATGTCTACATACCATGGGTCTGTCATGCCGATAAGGAACAAAGATTCATCAGGAAATGAATAAATGAGCTCTGATTGGTCATCGACACGGGGCAATGCACAAATCAGCTCTGCAAAGACTAGGAATTTCTTGGATTTTTCCTTAGCAAATTCCAAATCAAACACTTGAAGAACGACAATCCAATGGGAATACTTGCCCCCTAGCACTTGTCATGTTAGGATGTAATTCATTGGGTTGAAGTTCGCGATAACAGTGGTTTTGCGAAGCAGAATGTAGTGTCTAAATCTCTGGACCGCAAAAATTGTGGCCAGAACCAACTTCTCCACATGTGAGTAGCGTGTCTCAAAGTCGATGAGGCTCTTGCTGAGATAGTACACAACATGTCCTTGTCCATTGTTGTATTCCTAAACTAGCACAATACCAACAGTGGTGTTAGATGAAATGAGATATAAATATAATCTCGTGTGTAGTTGGGGGGTTGGATCACAGGAGGGTTGGTAAGGGCCTTTTTTAAGTTGTTAAAAGATCGTTGGGATTCGTCATCCCAGATGAAAGGAATATATTTTTTGAGAAACCTCATGTAGCCCTTAGTGATCTCGGTGAAGTTACAGACAAAGCGACGTAAGACGTTTGCATGCCCTTTCAAACTCTGAAGTTCTGTAATGTTGGATGGGGAAGGAAAAGCCAATATGGCTTCTACCTTCGCAGGGTCGAGGCGTATGCCGTCCTTGGAGATAATGAAGCCTAACAATCTGCTGGCTTCGACATAGAATACAAATTTGTGTGGATTCAAGCGAATGTTGTAGTGATGACATCATGAGAATATTGCACTCAGATGGTTTGGATGGTCCCCTCGGGTATCAAAATGAGCAGGGAGGTCGTCCAGATAGGGTTCTACAAAATGTTTGATATAATGAAACACGTATGACATGACCCTCTGAAAAGTAGCACCGATGTTCTTAAGACCAAAAGGTAATTTGCGATATGCAAATGTCCCCCATGGGCAGATAAAAGTGGTTTTTTGCTGATCGGATGGGAGAATCTCTATCTGATTATAGCTCAAGAATCCATCCATAAATGAGAAGATAACACTCCTCGCAGAGTTATTGATAATCTGGTCGATGAAGGGCATTGGATAATTGTCCTTCGGACAAGATTTATTCAAGTCACGATAATCGACACAGACTCGGATCGTACCCTATTTCTTTGCTATGGGAATGATGTTGGACACCCAATCTGTCAATGGGATAGGGTAAATGAGCCCAGTCTGTCAATGCGATAGGGTAAATGAACCCAGCATGGAGAATTTTTTCAACTTCCACTTTAATAGCTGCAGTTTTTCGAGGATGAACAGGCCGTAATTTCTGTCGAACAAGTCGGGAACCAAGATAGACTTTTATCTCATGTACCACAATGGAGGGGTCTATGCCTGACATCTCTTCATAACTCCGAGCAAAAACATTGCGGAATTCTTTGAACAAGGTAGTATAAAATTCTACCTCTATGGGTGTGCAAGTCTTTCCTAGATGGATTAGTTCCATGACACCAGGTTTACCGAATATGTCAATAGGAATGGTTTCCATGATGGTTGCTAAATTCCCTTCGGAAAACACGTCCTATGTAGGTATGGGGGTCTTAGTGTTGACATTATCTGATGAAACAATGGATTTGGAATCAAGATATACCGCCTGAATCGTAGGGAAAGAGGACTGATGATGGTGATCTTGCCGGGGTGGTTCATCAATGCTCATGATCTCCATAATGGATTCGTCTGAGGGAAAAATCTATGTAAGCGAGTCAGTGTAGGGAAAATATGAAGGGATTTGAGGCAGAGGATGTGCCACCGTATCGTGGTCAATCATGTCGATCCAGTCGAGAGTCGATTGAATCACTTGGTAGGTTTCTAAGTTCTGGTTCAAAGGCATGGAAGAGACGAGGTTTTCAAACTCAGAAGGACTCAGTATCACTCAGAAATCGTCGGATTCGTAGGAGTGAGTTGTGCTCGTTGAAATCATATTGATTGGAAAAACTGGGGGTGGGAGTTCCAGAAACATTTTGATAATGGAGGAATCTTTCAAGAGCCCAATGTCAATGTCTTCAAAGTGAGGCTGGGAATGTTCCAGCAACGAGACATTGTTAGTGGAATTTTGATGTATGTCCGGAGTACAAAAATCTAATTAATCTATAGTGAGAATATTTCCTTGATGAGGAAATTGCACTAAGCGAAAAACAGAGGATGCTACGACGGTCATGGCATAGAACCAGTTGCGACCGAGTAAGATTTTATATTCTAACGGAGCATCAAAAATTTACACATGAATAGATACAGTCTTTCCCCCTAGTTCAATGGCAAGCAAAGGGATGAGTCCATATGGTTGGAAACTACATCCATCAAATGCTTTTAGGCTGTTTGGAGACTGGGTTACTTCTAGAGAACCTATAGCTCTCCAGCAGGTCAATACATAATGGAAGTGGAAGCACCATCATCCAGACTGATACGATGGATGTTGTTTCCACAAATCTTGGTATGAATATGGAAGGCCAATTGGTGAGAAATCCTTGGCTTGAAATATTCCAAGTTGAACAAAATTGTGTTGGAGGAATCCGAGTCAATGACTCTAAGTGCTGATAACAAGGTTCTATGACGTGTAGGACAATTTGTATAACTTCGAGAGTAGACATGGCACAAGGTGCTTGATCTAGGTCTTCAATGATGTTGTATTTTTGGGCCGCTCGCGCATTTGGATTAAATGCCACCTTTTGAATAGTGGCCTTGGGTGGGCGCAGCACGGTATCAGTGAGGGGCCTCTCAATATGGAGATGACCATTAGAAGGAGGCGTCGAAGGGGGATTGTCTGTGAGAGACTTGCCTTTGGTAGTCTCAGTTTTGTTCGAACTTGGGACATAATCATATGTCTGTGATCGTGTAGATATGTGAACCGTCTCGTTACTCGTCATGAGAATTTCTCAATTCGAGGACATTTCATCTCTAGAAGAGTTGTTTTGGTTTCCCCCTTGAGGGGGTCATGTGTGACCATTTGTTGTTGTTGATGGGGAAAAGGGTCGGTTAACACTGCCGGGCAGGAAGATCCTTTTACAAATTTAATGACTTCCTCTTTGTAAGGACAGTCTCTTGTGTAATGATCTTCTTGACATATGAGGCAGGGAAACTTTGCTTTCCATCTAGGTTTATTTTCATTATTGGTTTGTTGAGGTTTGGGATTGTCCTGCTGAGTAGAATATTTCTTGGGTTTTCCTTTATTGTTCTTCTTTTTCCCTCCGAATTTTTGTGACGAGGATTGAACGACGTTCACCTAAGAGGACTGATCAAGAGAAGTATACATCTTAGATGTAGCCGTAGTTTGAGGTGGGGTAGCAGTATTTTGTTTCCCACTCGATTTGGTTGAAGGTTGAGCCTTCACAGAACCAACTATTCCCTCGATGGGAGGTTCAACAGTTGGATTTGATGGATCAATGGTGGTGCGGGAGGCATGAGGAATGAGCTCGTATAATGTTCTGGATTGGGTATAAACCAAATCCATATACTATGCACGATCAATTACTTTTTCCTCCGTGATAGGTCCCCCCATAGCAATATCCCCGGCAATGGGTGGTAGAAATGACTTGGTGAACCAATCATCCAATAATTGGTCCGGAATTGGTGCTTTGATTAATCTTTTGTGTCGCCACCACTCATGAATGTGATGGGATATGTGTGTGGCAGTGGATTGGCACATCAAAGTTAACAAGTCTGTTCCAGTCTCATATCGGATGGGAAGTTGGAAGTGCGTCAAAAACTGCATAGACAAGGTATTGAAATCTCTAGAGTGTTGGGGCAGCTCCATATACCATTTTTCTGCCATGCCGATGAGTGTACGTTGGAAGAGCCGTAGTCAAATGGAATCATCCATCAGTGAGTTCAAAGAACACCAAAGATGGAAAGTCATAATGTGATATTTTGGATCTTCCCCGAGTTTTGCATCGAAATTTGGGATGTCCGATGGTAGTTTGGCAAGGATGGGTGGCCAGTGAGGTTCGTGCCAAATAGGATCGTTGATAAGTCTAGATAAGTTGGGTAAGTCTAATGTGGAGAGAAATGGAAGTTGTCGATTGGGCTGCGGGAATGAGTAGTACTGATGGGTTGTTGGAATGCCTGTGGGGCCCTGCAACGTATATTGATGCATGTTGTATCCAAACATATTACCCACGGGGTACTGTTGGAATTTTTGCATATTGGGAACCATCTGATTGACCGATTGTTGGTTAGGAATCAAAGGACTTATGGATTGATTCAGAATCGAGTTAGATGTTAGTTGTTGGACATATTGCTGAGTGGGGATGAATGGTGTGGAAACCTGGGGTTGTTGAGTCCAGGGAATGTTTCCAAATCCTTGATTGGATTTATTTCCCATACCTTGACTAGGGGGAGGTGTTGAATAAAATGGTGCCCATAGATTATTTATGTCACTCTGGTTGAGAGGCTGAGTTTGAGGAGGTGGGTTCCATTGCGTATTTGGGGCACTAGAAGAGGATATTCCAAATTTCAAGTTAGGGGGAAGGTAGGCTTGATGTTTATTAAGTTTCCCCCCGGCTTGGTTTTGGGTTCCAATCATGGAATTCCCCCGAGTGGGTGGGATCTGAGGTCCCAAAGAAGGAATTGGGCCTGACGAGGGAAATAGTGTGTTGGACCCACTTGGGGTATTGACAATAGGTTTTCCACCTCTAGGTTGAGAATATTGTCCCCACGGAGCAGAGGATACTAATGGGGGAGGTTGGTAATTGGTTCCAGTCATGGTACCAATAAATGGTATTCCTCCCAAATATGAGGTGTGGGACCCCCAAGGAGAGGATGATTCCAATGGAGGAGGTTGTTGGTTAGTCCCACTTGGGGCACCAAAAAATGGTTGTCCTCCAAAAAGTGGAGTGTGAGGTGCCCATGTATTAGATGGTCCAATCGGAGGAGGTTGGTTACTGGCACCAACTATGGTTCCAAT
Organism: Larix kaempferi; assembly: GCA_027924585.1. Classification (NCBI taxonomy): domain Eukaryota; kingdom Viridiplantae; phylum Streptophyta; class Pinopsida; order Pinales; family Pinaceae; genus Larix; species Larix kaempferi. Next base: position 34,898,496 of record BSBM01000093.1, read on the forward strand.
GAACAGTTGTCCTCTAGAAATAGTGTAGATTGTGGCTGAATATTAACTTCCAGTCACGTTTGGTGTTCAAACAATAGAGATGGATGGTATTCCAACGGGCATGCTAGAATGATTAGGTTGTGCATATTGGGTGACTGCATGAGTGGGGCCGACTTGTGAAGATGATGGTGCACTAGTTCCATATGGTAAAGATGATGGTGAGAAAGTAGGGTTTGCTCTCATTGTAGGGATATTCCCCGAAAATGTGCCAAAAATTTCTTCTGGAAATAGATGTGGGGAAGGTTGGAGAAGACTTTCAGGCGTTAGTTGCATGGGTATGGGAGGAGTGCGGAAATCATTGAGGGCTTGTCCCATAGATGTGTTCCATAGTGATGAGGTTGGATAAAAAACGTTTTCCTCTGAATCATCAGGGTGTGGGATGGTCCAGTCTGTGGGTCCTGAACAAACTATAAATGAATCACTGTAAGAAGTATCATGGGAGGAAGATCGGGTTATGCGGTAATCACAAGGGTTGACCACTTGAGAAGTGGTCACAGGTCGGTATTGAGAGACTGTAGCCAGTATCCGAGCCGTTTCAGTTCTAAATTGTTCCATTACCACTTGTTCATTGGCTAGACTTACCATCTCAGCACCTATGGATGCCATAATTTAATTGGCTAAAGGGAGGTCAAGGGAAGGAATTCCGAAAGGTTGATTGCTAGAAGATCCAATTTCATAGATACATATTCTTGGGGAAGAAGTTGTAACAGGTGGGGTTCCCCAAGGTGGAGGAGGTTGGCTAAAATCGGTAGCTAAGTGGAACTATCTAGGAGGTATGGGTTTGGATTCTTCAATGATATCGATGTATCCTTTAGGGACATCAAATAGTGTTGTTGAGGTGCTAGTCTCTGGAGGAATGATAGCTTTCGATAAAACAGTGGTTGAAGGTGAGACAGTAACATCAGAGGCTAAAGTGGTCTCCACTACGGTGGTGGTTTCTGGCACAGCAGTGGACTGAGGTGGTACATTAGTTTCAGTTATTGTACTAAGTTCTGGAACAGTACTAGTCTCGGGAACTATGGTGTGTGTTAATGGAACTGTAGCGGCTGGTGGTGTTGTACTAGTTGATGGTGGAACGGTTCCCCGACCAGCTAGTCTACTAATAGTGGGAGTGGGTATGCGTGAGGATGAAGATCGGATAACCGGAGGTACTATCTCGGGAATTTTCCCTTGTTGTCTCCATGATTTCCATTGATATTCCATGGACCTAGATGAAGAGTTATGCGGAAAGTCTTGTGAAAAAAGAACTCAAAAACCCTAGAGCAATCGAGTGTGCAAAAGGGGAGCTAAGAAAAGAAAAGGATCACAGGCCAAAAGAACAAGCTCAAAAAAATTAACTGGGACCGGTGTCGCGGTAAGCAAGCTATAACAAAATGGCCAGAATGCCAAGAAGCAACACTAAAAATAAAAAAGACCCTCTAAAGATTAAATAGCAGGCAAACTTCCTAGCTAAGGTTTGGAGATCTCAACAAATCGTATCCTTTGCAAGGTGATGAAATCCAAGTCGAACAATACGAAATGAGAGACCAAAGTGGAAGGATATCCCTCTACCAAAAGGGATCCTAGGTAAAAGATCCCTATAAGAAAAGTCACTAAGCTACCTCGTTCATGACACGTTCGAGAAGGTTAACCGAAACTTCTTCCTTTTGAACCCTTGTATCACCTATACATAAAATACAAGGAAGACAATGGAGAGGTGTCCTTAGGCGCTAAGTGGAGTGCGACATTCCACAAAGTCCATCCAGAACCAGTCCTCGCTGCTTGCTCCCGTGTAGTGGGGGCCCCTCTCAACAAATTGGTCGATGATCGTTTCAACAAATACGACATGATTTTAGTACCTTAGAGGAAAAAAACTATGTCTCAGATGAAAATGACAAGGGGGAATTGTTTGGATTCCTATCCCCGGTGTCCTACCTAACTAATAGATTATTTTGTATCCTTAAGTGAGGTTAAGATGTGTTGAGTTAGGGAGATATATTTTAGTGGTTTGTTGTTTTACTCAATCGGGTGAATGGAAGTGCAACTGGATGATGTTGTGACTTGACTCAACCATGCATGTGCAAATGAATCAAATATGCCTTTCTTTTCAATGAATAGCTAGCTACAGTAAGGAGAGAGTTCTTCGATCCTAAAAGCAAAATGCAAATGCAAACTTTCTCAAAAATGAAAACCCCTCGCTTTTTTTTTATGTGGCAAACTAAAAACACTCTTTCAAAGTAAATGAATCCAACAAATCTTTCTCTACTTCTAATGAGCGAAATGCATGACAAGTAATCCAACAAAACAGAGGGATGCCTTCTAAATGCAAAAACAACTTTGATCTTTTCAACTAAGAAGAAAGTGGGCTTCGATTTTTTTTTCAATATCGGTTTTATGAAAAGGATGTAAAGATGCTTTTTTCAAAACAATAGAATCTTCTCAATACTTTAATCAAGGGTTCAAATGCATGAGATAAAATGACCTTGAATGTTAAAAAATGACCAATATTTGCAAATATGTCAAGAAGGTAAATGACCTATTTACTATGTCACATAAACTCATAAAAATACAAAACCTAAGAAATGAATGACGTAAACCAAGATAACTTGCACCCTTGCTAATGGATATCAAAGTGAATTGGATACCAAGTGCAGTGAGTGATGGATATGTAGGCAGTGTTGAAAACAATGACCTAGTTATCAACCTGCTTGAGGTTTCTACAAAGGAATTCTGAAAATCAAGCAAAGGGTAAACAAGTTCCAAAAATAAATGGAATGTAAGCAATGCAGTCTAATCACACAAGTCATAGTGGTCTAACCACTGTCAGCAGAATGGAACTGAGATAGAGAGTTAGTAACCAAAAAGAAATATGAACCAAGCAAAGACCAAAAAATAACTTTTCACAGAGAATTTTCGTAGGTCTCTAGGAAGCCCGGGCGTGAAAATTAAGGGTTTTCGTGTTATGCAAAGTGGCTGGGGCGCAAAATTTTAAGAATTTTCACACTGGTAGATGTAGCTAGGCCGTGAAAATATATAGTGGAAAAATGAAGGGCGAGATTTAAGAAAAAAAATGATTTTTCTACGGTTTTGCAGACCCAAGGGACAAAGTGTCGAGGCTCAACTTAATGTCAGAGGTTTAATGATGAAACATATGTAGGGAACAAGGGATTTAAGTGAAAATGAAAACCAAATTTCACAATAAAAAAATAATAAAAACTAGATCGAAGCTAGTGTAGTTGCCATTTTCTGTGGTAGAAATTTCTTCCTATGGATAAGAAGAGGTTCTCTTAGAACAAAACAGGGTTAAACACGCCTAATCTAAGACAGTATACAACAAATGCACCCTTGAAATCCTAACTCAAACTCATGCATCAAGATTAAATGTACTTGAGAATGGATAATGAATGCCACTCACCTTAAATTGGGTGTTCGTCCCGCGAGTGGATTTAGTCTTGAAGCTCCCAAGTTGGACCTGTCAAGATCAAACAAAGACAAACAAATGATCTTCCAAATACCTTGAAATACAAGTTATATCTAAATTCTATTGAATACACTTCATGGCGATGTCTGAAACATAACACACATAAAGTGGGAAACAAGACAAGTTATTATTGATTAGAAGCTTGAAAACACTTACAAAGAGTTCCTTGATGTCCAAGCAACCTCCAGCTTCTTCCTTTTTGCTATCTCTACAAACCTTCTAGGTTCATACATTTGATACCCCAAATTGTCCTCCCTTGGCTCATGGATGACCTCTCCTTTATAGCACTTGGGAAGCTAACCATAGGGAGAGGAAGGTAGATCTAATGAGAGTTTAGTGGATCAATTAGGCTAAACAAGGAGAGCAGGTTGAGATCGAATCAGGTGAGCCAATCCCAAAGAAATCTCATAGAGGTTGAAGATCCCAGATCCATGCAAAAAGGCTATTGTGGAATTTTCATGCCCGGGAAGCTGAGCATAGCACAAAAATGTTGTCATTTTCATGCCCCATCAGTTATGCAACACACACAAATAAGGTATTTTCGCGTCTTAGGATATAGACAGGCCGCGAAAATTAGGTAAAAACAAGATCAATCAAGGTGACACTTGGCCCATTGAGATGTCATTCAAACATAAGAGGTTGGATTTGTTTCCTAGGTGTCCAGATGAATCCAAGGAGGGAACCAACAAGGTACAACACATATTAGGAGGAAGCGTCGCTAGGTCATATGTCATGAAGATGCAACACTAAGGCTCGAAGTGTAACTTTGAGGTATAACAAGGCTTATCCCCTCTCTCAAGGGGTGCTTACCCACTTTCTCCCCATGGTTCACGTAGGATAAACTCTAGTCGGGTTTGCTCCCAAACCATAATGATAGGATCATCCAGGAAAGGTCGTTTCTTGCTTGATTCATTTTATCCCCTTAGAGAAGGTGCTGATCCTTTTTCTTCATCCTCTTGTGGAAGAGGCATCACTTTGTTTTCTCCCCTCGGAGACACTTTGGACCCCTTTGGTTCTCCCTCTCATAGAAGAGGCCACACTTTATTTCCACCTCTCAACAGAAATCCACCTACATTGTATCCCTCTTCAGGAGGAGGGCACACATCATCCTTGTATTCCCATGAAATACATAAATCACCACAACATATACCCTAGTGTCCACCTCATGGAAACCACACATAACATACAATGGTAGGACCTACTCCTAACCTACCTTTCATGGCTATCCTGAATCTCCCTGATTTTTCCAAATTGATCAACGACCCTATATCAAATGATCAAGCATGGCTAGATATGATAGATAAACTTCCCTCTAATATACCTAAGTTTGAAGGGAAACAAGGAGATGATCCATCCAACCACGTCATGTTATTCCACTTATGATGTTCCTCCAACATCATAGTGGAAGACTCAATGAGGCTTCGCCTCTTTCAGTGAACCCTTACGGGAATAGAAGCAAAATGGTATGTGAACTTACTAGGAGCAACCTATGCCACCTTTGTGACATTGGCCACCACATTTCTCACATAATTTTGGCTTCCCATTCGCCACAGCCTTGGTGTTGAAATTGTCACTGAATTTCAACAAAATACTTCTACCCACATCGCGGACCACATCCATGAGTGGCGGAGATGCTGCACATTGTGTAAAATTGAATTACAACCCCAATTCATGTTGGACTGGTTCATAAACCAACCCACAATTGCAAAAGATGTGGAAATACCCATGCCCTAAACTGAGGAAGAGGCCATCCTAAAGGCCCATCATTTTGATCTTATCTATGCACAATCTGGATACTTGTACTCCATCCTACTTGATGCTTGGCATCGGTCATTGGATCCTATACATGCGGGTTTGTCACATTTGTAACATGGGATTATTAGGTCCATTTACCAACAAGGAAAGGTTCCTCCTCCTCCTACTCTTACACCATTTAACATGGCACTGCAGTTCCCACCCATCCCTCCCGTGTCAGCACCCCCTTCTCCTGCACCAAATCTTCCACTTGGTCAGTTACTATATGGATCTTATAGTCCTACTTATCCTAATGCAAGCCAAGCATCGACGATACCTCCACTACAAATGGAAGAATATGCTCCTACATCCACATATTATGGAGTGCAAATTGCATTTATCCCACTGCCAGGGTATAGCTCGTATTACCCATTTCTAGGTCCTCTTGGTTCTGATGCCATGCTGCATTTGGGGATTATTTTAGTCCAACCTATTTTCACACAACAAGATCAACAATTTGAGCAGTTGGACACCGCAAATCCCTAGAATCCTCAAAATCAAGGGAAGAAGAAGGGTAAAAACAAACAGAACTAGCAACAGGTAAAGGGGAAACCCCCCTCCCTAGAAAAACCATAACCATGGTAACCAATATATGGGGACAAATACCCCCCCCCCCCAACAAAGGAAAAATGCTAACCCAAGGACCAATTACTCCTTCTTCATTTGTGGAGAATATGGTCACTACACTCAGCATTTCCCTCTTATCCTTGACTTCAACGAGTTGGAAGAAGCCAATAAAAAGACAACAGTGAATCCCCATCACATGCCTAACCCGACAAAACCCCAAACCATGATATGACAACAACCTGTTTCTAATCAAGGGGTCGTTACTCAGCAACAGGAGCCCCACCCTGCCAACAATTTCTCCTTCCAAATTATCTACATGAACACAACATATATTAACCTCCATACTTGAGCCAAAGGATATGGTAGAACTGACCTCCCCCCCTAAGTAGAGGTTGTAACTACCCCTTCTGGGTTCCTTTGTAGATACCATGCCTAAGTGGTGAGCAGATCCCACAGATCCCCAAGGTACTTCTTAGGTGCACCCCCCATAACCCCCATACGAAATCTTCCCACAATTACAATATTGTGGATGACTTGGATCAATCACCATCGACCATGTCCACATTAGAGGTGTTATAGTCTTTCCCAACCCAACGAAAGGAATTACTCAATGCACTTGGTGTAGTCAACCCCTTTGGCTCATGCTTGATGACCTTTTATCTTAACAAAGGTGAACTATGATTACCCTCGTCTATCACATTCCAAGTCCCCATTACAGTGAAAAAAATTATGATTCATCAATGTATCATCGACGAGGGTGGATCCACATGCATCATGAACTCTAATGTTTGGAAATGATTGGGGTCACTTGATTTAGTCCCCCTCTTTATCGCTCTTCATGCATACGATGGGAGACCCTCACAAATTATGGGATTGTACCAAATGGTCCCATCAAGATGGGGGGGGGGGAAATGGTCATGATCAATATTGAAGTAGTTGATGCACAACTCGACTACAATACCCTCTTGGGTCATAGTTACATGTAAGCCATGAAGGCAGTCGCCTCCTCAGTCTTATGCATCATTATATTTACCTTTAATGGGAAAATAGTCACCCTTGACAAACTCAATTACTACAACCCTAATACCAACACCAACCTTGACAATGTACTCCCCATTGTCGTCGGGACCAGTCAACCCCCTTACGTTGATGTTGTCCCATGAGTGTTCAAGGACTCTAACTTGCTAGGGGTATATTTAGGTCCGCCACTTGAAATCCCTGCATCGATTGATGGCCTTATGTGCACCATTTTCACCTCTTAGAATGTTCCCTCCTCCCACTCAACATAACCATCAACACATCTGCTAAGCCATGGCGTTGATCAAACATTGAGTCCCTCAGTGCCTCCAATATTCCAAATACCATTCTTGTACCCCCCTATGGGAGTGCAAGGGACACTAGTTATGGCTCAACTAACTTTACCTATGATCTCTTTGGGTATACTTGTGTGGTACCTTATGCCACCATACCCAAAGATGGCTTCAAAACCTTATCGCATTATGAGTTTCTCCCTATCTTAGTGGCGATGCCATATAGGTCGGTAACTCCATCTATACCGAGATCTGAGCCTATGATACCTGTAACTCAGCCACCGCCAGCTATCACTAAACCAACCAATGGGGGAATGAGAAAAATTAAGTTGAAAGCCCCCCTAATACCCAACCTTGCTCCTGAATCATCATCAGGGGTGGCCAAACCTAAATCAGGGGGCCTAACCCAACAATGGTTAAAATCCCCAGTAATGACAAGCACCACTCCCGCGACTAGGGTCACTCCATGATATTCCCTATGTGGGAAACAAGGCCACACGACCAACCTATACCCCACATTATCGAAGCTCAAAAATATTCTAAACAACCATGTTAGTGTGGTGGTGATGCAAACTATAGTAGGGGGCACCTCATCTTCACCCAATATGACAACGAAGTCCAAGTCAATGTGTACCAATCACACATGTTTGATTTGCTCAAAGTTTGGGAATTACACACATCATTGTCCTAAAGTCCCTCGATTTCGAGACATATTAGAAACCATTTTCCTCACCCAACCTTTGGACCACTTTAGTCAGTTCCCTATTTTATAGGAACCAACTGAGTATTCCAGTGCAGTCCACCTGATTTAGCTGACTCTTGTGGCGGGTTGGAGCTCCAGATGCCACTAATTGTGTCCTCATGCGACCATTTCTAATTAACATGCATGACAAACCCACTATTGCGCCCTTCGTAGTCAGTTATTTGATTGTGACTTTAGTTAGTTGAGTTTAGGATCAGTTCGGTTGAGTTTAAGTCTTCCAGAGAACTCCAGTGGTGATAATCCCTATGCTAGACCAACTGAGGTTCAAATTTGCTTGCGTGATTCAAATTCTCTCCATTGTATCATCATTGTTGACTATACTGATTATTGGATCACGTGACATTATTCTGCTCCTATCTGAGTTCTGCTGCATAATTATTTCTTTGCTCTTTTTTACTGCAGTTTTCACTCTTATTCAACTTTTCTACTCATTCTTTCTTTGTGAGGTATACTCATCTCTTATATCTCTTGTGACTTAGAATTTGACTTAGAGTATTTTTCTTGGGTTCACTTACAAACAACCAAGTAGAATACGATGCCATCCACCTTGGCATATGCCATATGCACGCACACCTCGATTCCCAATTAGTTGTCTCTTAGCTCAACAATGTATTTCATGTCCTTAACCCGCTCCTCTTCCACAAAAAATTGTGAGTACACCTACTAGTACGACAATTTGAAATCATAAGATTCACACATGCTCCGAGGAAAAACTGAAACGAACAACGTTATTCTCCTAATGAAAATCCAATATAGGAAAGACAACATACATAAATCCATATAGCAAAATATATATTAATGTAAAATGATGAGATGATGTACAATAGAATAAGAGTGTCATATTTATATAACTCCTAAGGGAACCTTTTGTGACTGTTCACGAAGGGTTGCATCCTTTAATTACTAATGTGTAATAGTTAATTATTATTATTTACTAATGTAGAGTATTGATGATTTGTTTAATATTATGTTTTTTACATTTCCTTCCCCTTACAAATGCATTGTCCTTGAAGCATAATTCATTGGGAGACTTATCCCTTGTTCTTTCTCATAATGTCTTCTCATGATCTTATATGCTAGTGGTTGTGATACTCGAGGAAATGAGACGATATGTTATTTTCAACATTGAGTGAAAATGTTGCATCATTTGTGATGTTTTCCATTCCAAGTTAACTTTCATTGGTGCTTTTTGTTGAATGAATGTATGGATGGGAATTCTGGGTTTCGGCTCCCACATAAGTTGTTGATTTTATCTCTTTTATTTTTCACATTTGTAGTTCGTTTGTTTGAAAGAAAAATATTGTTTATGTATCTTTTGATCTTGGTGTTGTCCACGTCGATTCTTGTGATTTGGATGACGATAAGGCATCCTAATATTTTGTGATTGTTCTTCAGAACCATCATCTCTTGATGTTTGTAGTGATTTGTTTGTACCAACATAATTTTGAATCTGAGTGCTGATTGACTCTATATTGGTTCCCTTTTTTTGGTGTTTGAATTAATTTTGAGCATCTAATGACTTCTCTATTAGGCCAACCATTGTTTCCTTGTCGACTAATGATCCTTTGTGATCCAACTCTTCTTTTAAAGATTTATTACCATGCTTTAGATTTCTAACTTGTATAAGTAAGTATTGATTATGTCTCCTTAAGCAAAGGTTTCTTCCTTATAATTTGAAGTGTTGACTTCATTTTGAGTATATTGATTCTCTTGTTCTCCTTCTCTTAATTTTTTTATTTGTTTTAGCAATTCCTGGTTACCTTTCCTTAAGGAAGAATTTTCTTCATCTTTTAGTTATAATTTTTTATGAAGATCTTGATTCTCATCTTCTAACTTTTGATTGCACTGTGTTTTATCCTTTGTCTTCTTGATTTGAACAAGTAATTGTTTACTATGATCTCTTAGATGGGATATCTCTTCTTCTTTATCCACGACAACTTTGTTGAATTCTTTCTGCATCTTTTGTATTGTCTTTTGATTTTTCCGTGAAATCACTTTTGAGATATCTTTGAAGTCTTCATATGATGGATCTTGTAACTTGACTTCATTGTAACGTCTTGCAATGTGATTTTCTATTTTTTATAGGAAAACATTAGAAACTTCGTTTCAATGTTTAAGATGAAAGTACCAATGTTTCTATCCAAGGTAATCCCAAAATTATGTCACTGTCATTGCATAGTATGATATCCAACATTCAATTGTAAATCACTTATTTCATAGTGTTTCTTATCCCAAGAGTCTAACTTTTCACCTATATTTGACTCAGGAACCACGGACTCGTTAACAATTTTAGCACTAATATAATTATTGCATTCAACGGGAACAATAGAAATAGTAATATCTTTCCCTTAAATTGTTCCTTCTACACTAAATAATACTAAAGCATAAATTCTTGAAGTTTTAGGGAATATTCTTTTTCTCTTCAGTAAACTCCATTTTTTTTTTCAAATTTACAGTGAACTAGATTTTCTTCCTTTTCTTTAAAATCCTTTATACTTCTTATAAATCCTCTTAGAATATGAATATATATATAAAATCCAATACTTAATAATAACTTTAATAATTTTGAAATTACCCTTTATAACTTGAATTGTAACTCTCTCTATATAAGAGAGATTAAACACCCAAGTTCTAACTCTTTGTGGAAGTGATTTTCCTTATGTAACTTTGCTAAAAATTTATTTAGAAATGTAGTATTTAACCAACTCTTTTGCTAATCGTTGATAGCGCTTAATGATTTTTTTTTCACTTTGACTTTAGATTTAAAATTATACTTCCGTGAATTAACAAATAATAATAAATAAACTTCCAATAACGGGATCCTTTTTTTCTTCTTTTTGTAATATTATTTTGATATCTTTTGAAGTTCTCTTATAAATACTTTAACGAATAAAAACAAATTCTTAAGTGAACCGTCACACTGATTTAAATCCAACCGAGGGCCTATGGTTTTCTTCATGATTTTGATTAGCTACTTGGTTAATTTGCACAACCCTTGAGTTTTCTAAATTTATTCCTGATCTCCCATTTGGTTGCTTCCCTTGAGTTTGGTGGCGTCACGAATTGTGCGGAACCCCTCTTTCCAAATATCCGGTGGCAAGTAACTTGATATTTAAATACACGACACCCGTCTGTTTTAATGTGTATCGATGATGAAACGTCTCCAACAACAAACCTAGATTTTTGATTTTTTTTATTCCTTGATATTACTTCAATTCTCTTTTCTAAAAAAAATTAAAATTTCCTTGATTTCTAGTCTCTTTGAAGTTGCAACGAAATGTTATTTCTAATTGGTGGAGAAATGTTCTTTCAAAATGACACCAAATATTTGTGATAGAATTATAAAAAAACCTGCAAGAAGCTAGCGGTAATAATTGTAATGGCCAAAATCTAGTTTATGGTCAAAGATCGAGTCAGAGAAACTCAGACCTCACTCTGATACCATTGAAACAAACAAATTTCATCTCCTAATAAAAATCCAATATAGGAAAGACAACAGACAAAAATCCATATAGGAAAATATATATTAATGTAAAATGATGAGATGATGCACAATAGAATAAGAATGCCATATTTATATAAATCCTAAGGAAACCTTTTGTGACTATTCATGAAGGGTTGCATCCCTTAATTACTAATGTGTAATAATTAATTATTATTATTTACTAATGTAGAGTATTGATGATTTATTTAATATTGTGTTTGTTACAAAACCAATGCATTCACCAACCACGTCGCAAATGAGGTATTGGATTGGCATCTGATACACCAACCATTTATTTGACCCTACATACACAAACAAAACATGTATACATGTGTGTCATTCATCATACAAATCATATGCAAGTACCTACAAGTACGCATGTAGAACATCAAAACATACATATAAACATCATCATCATATACATCAAAAATCAATTGGCATCACATACATAAACTACCACCAACATATCCAAATCACAAAATATGAAGAAAGTACAAATGGCCTTGAGAAACAGGCCCCACCCCTTTTTATAGCGTTTTGACCAATCTTCCAACTTGAGATATGACAAATTGTGGCTTTGTTTGATGAATTGTTCGCACCACCGGAATAAAGATTTCGAGACCCTCATAATGGCTCTTCCCTGATTTCTGTCTGAGCACCTTCATTTGACACTCATTTTTGTGCACTCTGCTGGTGCGCTATGTTTTTGGTTTATCTATTTCTTCATCGTCAATCCCTTTGTCATGTTTTTTATTACACTTGCGTATTTGAGCCATGTGTGCAGGATAATGACCAAGAGCCGCCTACCTCTTGTTTTTGCGTTATAATAACAAGACTCCATCCCTTAAAAAAGGTGTCGTATTTCTATCATAGGTATCATATCGAAACTAGCATATAGGCAACACTTTCCCTCTGTTTGCATGGCATTTACCATATATTCCTTCTGATAACCATAGGGTCCTAATTCCTAGTCATAATGTGTCATCAATGTCATCACTAAGAATAGAATATTCCCCCCATGGGTGTGTGCACCATTACATCCCTGTCATTATTTAAAACCCGTGATGTCAACACCCCACAAGTTTGAGGAATTTGATATACCTTGAAACAATCAACCCATATGTTCATCATTTTAAAGCTACACATTTACTCCCCCACCCTCAACAGTCGATGCCATCAAGTTCCTCGGCACATGTTATGATTAAGACTCACAGTTGACCACTCATACCTCCATGAGAAATATACTATCTTAAAATATTCCTCATATCATCACCCCTGCCAAGGCACCAATGGGACCCCACCCTCTAAAGCATCCAATTATGTTCAGTTATTCCCTGCAAGAACACTTTGCATAACACTAATTCATGGGGAACTTGTATTTTCATTTACAAACAACCCTCACATCATCATGGAAAAGATACCCCAAATCACTCAAAACTGTGGGAACTTCACCCATCATCAAATTGACTTCCCAATTCACCCAAAACAACGGGAATCCCACCCATCATCAAATTGGTCCCCCGATACCCTCACAACCATGGTGACCCCACCAATTATTCTTTCTGTATAAACATCTTCCCAATCCACTCAAAACCATGGGAACGCCATTATTATTTTGGCAGCAACCCTTGGTCTCCTTTGATCGATGTCATTGAGTCTCCCTATCCCAACATTATGATTTTTTTCAACCACCATCACCCCCAGTGTTGTGTCTCTAGCAAAGCCCTTCATGAAGAGTTTGTATCCCTTTGTTACACTCTATACCTTTATTTTAGGAATGTTTCCATCGGTTACGCCCCAAGTTGACATCAATCAAAGGAATTTATGAGCCCCACACTTACCAACCAGTCATGTCAGGTCTGTCAATCTTACAATTGGTTACAATATGATCTTGGTTCTTGGGATAAGACCCTCGTCTTCTCATGTACTTCATATCTCATTGACACCAAATCCTCATATTCTGAGAGTTGGAGTAGTTGCGGTTGTACCTTGGTATCCCTTTCAATTAATATAAGGAACCATTTAATATCTATGACCTAAGATCAGATGATATTATCTCAAATTTTAAAACTTAAAGTACAACGTTTTCACCGGCAAAGACTAGTTAACAGAATTAGTGGAAAGGGCTAGTTTAGGGAACAAGCAGACTCCTCCTAGGTTATGAATTTGGGATATTTAGGTTCTGCCAAATGTATGGGTTAATGTGCAGCATAAAACCTATCAGAAACAGGTCCAACCAATGAGTCCTGTGCACAAAGTATTGGGGCCATTTACATTTTCAGCAACAGCTGGAGCTGATGTCTACTTTGAGGCTTCCTAGGCACTCCAACATATGCATACTAGGCTCAGTATTTACACCTTAATGAAACCAAGTGGAATATATCAGGTATTAATGTCCTAATTAGGTGTTGGACAAGTTCTTATGAGAATTTGGGAGCAAGGGAGGCAAGGGCGCTCAGTTGGACTGCTCAACTAGTAGTTTTCCAATTTATCCCAAAGAAGATGATATGCCTTAAAATACTCATGGAAATGGTTGGGGATGCTTCATTAAGGTCTCAGGAACCTAACACAATTGACAAAATCAAATTTGGGAATATAGATACTTATTTATTGATCAAACTGCAAAACTAGTCAAAATTTTAAGCAAGGAGAGAGAGACTCCTAAATGAAGATTTCTAACAGCTAGAAAAGGATTCTATGTCTGATTTTAATGCTTGGGATGATTATTATAAGTGCATTCAGACCTGAAATAAATAATATAATTACACTTCACTCTCCTTTTGGATTTCAACAGTAATTACATACAAAACTAGTTATAATTCTCATGTAAACTAACTAGTATTGAATGAGGAGTATGCAGATAATCTTTGAGGCTTTCAAGCTATACAAACATTTTTTTTTGGAAGACTGAATTAGGACTGACATGAAAACATAAAATTCATTTATACAATTATGGAATCCATTAACATTATAATCCTAGCCTTGCACAAAGAACTCAAGATATGAAGTGCTTCTTACAATACATCAACCATTCTCTTCAAGAAAGTACATGATAAGAACAAGAGGTAGTTAAATAACAATTTAACAAGAGGGGTGGCTGTACTAAGGATAAACAATGATGCATATGAATCACATTTCTTTCTCATAACTCCTCCAAATGTAATGGACTCTCTGACTGGAATGGTTTCTTCATCAACTCTTTCAAATCTCTCCAATCTCTACAAAATGGACTTGGAGGCTTGGAATCTTCATAGGATGTAATGATTTGGACCTGCAATAAGAACATACATGGTTGCAAGAGAAGGAATACTATCATAGAAGAATAATTGAAGAGAAGGAATAGGGCTCATCTCCCACTAGTTTGCTAGGGCGCATCTCCTTGCCTTGGTAAGCTAAAGTGCTCACAAATAAATTCAATAATGATCAAAAGTTGTGAAAAGGAGTTGCTTGTCTTCTTTTATAAACTTACTGATGACCTACTAAGCAAATTGATGTGCTTGGTGACTTGTGATATCCCTTTCAAATTCGCACTCCTTGAGTAGATAGTCTTTCCTACTTTTCCCCTCTTACAATTTTTCATCTTTTAGAAATTGTTCCCTCCTTGACTTGAGATGTTTCTTGCTTTGCAAAATAGTTGTCTGCTTTGTAAATTGGCCTCTATTTTGGAAATTGAACCCTTTGGGATGCTTCCTAATTTGTTAACTGACCTACTTTTGCAAACTGCGCCCTCCCTTGGATTTTTCTGGATGTTTCCTAATTTGTTAACTGACCTACTTTTGCAAACTGCGCCCTCCCTTGGATTTTTCTGGATATTTTCAATTTTCTGCTTTTGGCAACTTCTTACACCTTCCTTGCTTTTCATCTTTTGCTATTTTCTTGCCTCCAATTCCATTTTAGCAACCTTATCCTCATGAGGGCGTCCTCTTGGCCCACTTGCTCAAAATTTAGGAATAATTATTTATAAAAATAATTAAAATTAAAAAAATTATTGTTTATTATAGACTTAGGATAATTTTTATTCTAAGCATACAAAAAATGAAATAAATTTATCTCCTTAGGGGTTATTTTTCCCCCTTTACCCATGGAAACTAAATGAGCCAAAATTTGGGGATATGATAGCCTCCCTTCCCAAAATCGCTTATCCTCAAGCAATTGAAAACAACTCCAACCAACTATGAAGCCAACCAATGACTTCACTCCTCGAAATATGATGTTGGCTATCTAGAATCAGAATCCTCCAATCCAAGCTGAAATACTAAGGGTCCATCATGTTTCTGCTGCTCCACTTTGATTATATTCATTCTCAAAATGACTAATTTTTTTTTTTAATAAAATTTTCAACCCAGTTAGGATAACTGATTAGAATGCCTGGATCCCACTGCTTCCTCTGTAAGTACCCAAATTTTTCTGCCACCTTTGGAAATCTGTCACTCCAAGGAATGCCAGGGTCCCAAGATATCAACTGCATCCTACCAAACATCAAAATCACTTGGGAGTGTCTATCATCAAGCATGATTCCCAGATCAGACCACCACAATGAAAGTTGATAACTTCTAATGCAAAACTAAATATCAGTGATAATTCCCCACCAAATTTGGAAGTCCTCAATATGGGGATGAATCATATAAACTCTTCCGAAGGAATAGGTGTCGACCCATGTCCATCCAAGAATACTGAGAGCATCATCTAGCAACCATAGATGCTCATGACACTGCTCACATGTTATGTCTAATGAATCTTTTCTAATGCAAGCAATAAATTTACCTTTGGGATTGCTTACATCTAACATTTATCCACTCAACCAATCAATGTATGAACAAAAACCACATCTAATTGGTCCAAATGAACTTCTTTTAGCTTCCCCATGTGCTATCCTTGTTCTGGTGCAAATGCTCAACATTCCGCAACTTGTTCCACCCAACTGGCCCAAGTGGAACTTCCATGCATTCCTATGCATGATGGATCCATCTAAGAGATGCCTCTGCTGCTTCTTGTCAAACTGGGAAGGGAATGGTGTTGATGTTTATGTAACTTTGGAATGTATTTCACCCATGTATTTCATATATGTATTTTGTACTCCTATAGAGATGGAATTATTCCTCTATACGGAAGTGTTTGTATTCCTATAGAGATGTTATTATTCCTCTATACGGAAGTGTCGTCATTTATATTGTAAGTGTCGTAACTTATACTTGATGGGTTATTAGACCACCTTGTTGGGGTCGGCCCTGTATAAGTCATGTGGGTCGAAGGGTTATTAGACCACCCTATTGGGGGTCGGCCATGTGGGTCAAAGAGTTATTAGACCACCAAGTGTGGGGTCGGCCCGGATTAAGTTAACCATGGGTTAAGCTAGACATGTAGGCCCCATTAGTTTATTGGGCAGGACAGAACAAGTATAAATAGAGATCGGGAGATCTCTATTTGATCATTCATTCACACACTTCTCTCATTCGAAAAGTGGCGCACTTGTGAGGAGGAGGCTTTGCTGCTAGGAGAAGACTATCTCTTGTATTCTGGTTGTATCATTGCTCTATCTATCTCTGAGGAAGTTATTGGGGTTTTTCACCTTTATGGTTTTCCCCAAGTAAACTCTGTGTCTCTTGTGTGCTTGCATTATTGTGTCCATGATTGATATGCTGTAGATTTGTTGTACATGTTGTTCTCTCAGTTAAGATCTTAAGATCCTAGATCAGATTCAAGTAAATTCTAAAAATTTAACAAATGGTGCACTTGTCAACCATGTGGCTTTACCATTAAGTCACTAATGGGATATGTGAGAGCCCCCTGCTCCTCATGGGGCCCCAATAAGAAAAATCTCTTTACCCAAATTTCATCCATATGTGTGATGGCTGCCATAGGTGTGTGGGATGAAGGACAATCAACCAAATCTTGTAAATAATCACTCCTTTGACTTGCGGTTGGATCAACCAAGGTGATACCATGTGCCTCCTCCAAAACCATCCAACTCCCTCCTAGAGGAAACTCATAATCTCTTTGGAAATGAGCAGGTGCTTGGTATTCATTTTGCTTGTCTTCTAACTCCTCAAGCACATGCAAATCAGACTGTACTTCATGTGCCACCATCACATGAAGTTCCATTTCTTCATCATGAATTCAATCAGCCATATAAGAATGACTGTCTACAATGTAGGGACTGAAATGTGATTCTTGCAACTTCTCATGTAGTTTCTCAATATTTTGCTCAGATTCTTGAAGGGTTCTATGAGTACTCTTCAAAGAATCCTGGGTGGACTCCAAATATAAGGTAAGCTTTTCAATATTTTCTTCACCCCTTAAGGATGTGTCATAATACAAATATACAAGCTCCAGTAAGTGATATCTATCAGATAGTAGCTGAAAAAAATTTCCTTTTAGGCTTCCTATTTCTTCCCGAATGTGCTCAAAATATTCAACAGGGTTGGCTCCTCCATTGATGCAGTTCTCCAACAGTAGTGAGAGACCAAAGCATAAGTTTCATGGAGTTTGTCCAAGACCTCTTTGATCTTCCTCTCACTCATATTCAAAGGACATTCAAAGTAGCATGTTTCTTGAGGATGTACCTCCTCTTTTTCTTCAAAGAGATCTACTTTACCATGTAGTTCAATAGGTGACTGAAAAGTTGATCATAGAAAACATTCAGCTGCTACAAGCTCTTCATCTTCATGCTCAAGGGGATTTTTTCTTGCAACATTTTCTTCAAAACTAATCTCTATATCACCCATATAGAGACTTGAACATCCATCCATTGGTGCTCTTTCAACCATGTCTATAATGTCACTTTTCTCTCTGGATTGTTCCTCTGCAGCACTGGTGGTAGGATCAAGGGAATGGACACCCTGCTCATTTGTGATTAGGAAGAGGCTCTCCAAACTACTCCATGCCTTATTGAAAACATAGTGTGTGATTCCATGTTTGAGCTCATCCATCCTATGGGAATCATGCAAACCCCCTTCCAAAGATTTAGCTCGATCACTGCATTCCTCCTTAACATCATAGGTTTGAGCCTCAACACCAAGGGACTCAACTTGTCCAAACCTCTCCTTTGACTTGGTTGCAACTTCATCATGATACAAAGGAGTAAAAAAATCTGAATGTTTTTCAAACCTTTGCATCATCTTTAGTGTCCTTGCAAGGAAATGAGGTTTTGGCAGATGACCCTCCTATTTTGCTTCTTGCATTTCAACCTTCTCCCAATCCCGAATTCCGACAGTAGAAGGATATACCAAACCAAACTTCTTACTGGAAGTGGTTTCCATTTGGGGCTGCAACAAAGAAATAAAGAAATCAGAATTGCATCCATAACTTTGTGCCCAAATTTCCTCCTCATTTTGTAGACTTATGGTGGCTTGTCCTTCTACCGGATTTTCTAATTCACACCCCACTGATGTGTGCTTGTTTTCTTCTTCCTTATGAAGCTCAAGAGGTGACTTTAAATATGATTTATATTTATCCTTTGGATCAGATCCAAAATATTCCTCACCATAATCAAAATTCCCAATCTCTTCTGAAATTATATTGAAATCACCCACGAAGAAATTGGAGGTAAATTCACCTTCCTTGCTACCAACAATTTCTCTGAATGTTGCTCTGTTTTATTTGCTGTATTGTTCTTCTGATGGATGAAACAATTCATAATTTTATTCATGGCATGAGATGGAGGGTCCTTCTAGGGGTTTCCATGAAGAGTGACCCTTTCCAAAATCATAATTTTGACTTCCCCTTTGTGGCTCCTTTTCATCCTCTCCAAGTGGAAAATTTTCATAGGCATGATTTTCCTCCTCAGAGTCCCCATGAAAAATCACATCTATAAGTTTTGCTTCCTTCTGCTTCACTTATTTATGGGATTGGGATGGATCCAAATGCATGGCTTCAACTTCATCTTCACTTTTTCCTCCTTCTTCTCCACCTGAAGAACTAGGTGGCTCTTGGTCTACTTCATTGATTTTGCATGGCTGTGAGGACACATCCTTGTCCTTCTTTTCAATCTTAGCTCCTAGGAGAAAAAATATTGTCCCCACTTCTTTGCACACACTATCAACCATATGTGCAATATTTACTTTATTTTCTTTGCAGTAGGGGTCTTTGAACAATCTCTTAATTTCCAAAGAGCAGTAGTCTTGGAAAGACAAAGCCTCCCTTATATCTTTCTTCAAGGTAGTGTATTCCATGAGATACTAGAATGATCCCTTCAAATTCTTTCCACGTGACATTTTTACATCATCACATTTAGACATAGGTAGATCAGATCCTATGTCCTATTCAAAAACCTGGTCACTATAGTGACCATCATCAAATCTCTGCAAATAAAAATCTCCAATATAGTTCATTTCCTCCTCTTCATATGACTCAAAATCAAATTCTTCTTCTACTTGTATGAGCCTCATTCTGTAACTTGAAGGTTTGATCTGCAATAATCTTCAATCAAAGAGATTATTTCCCACAAGGATGTAGGAAATTGATCTGATACCACTATAATATCCCTGACATAAGATAAGATGATATTATCTCAAATTTTAAAAGTTACAGTACAACGTTTTCACCGGCGAAGACTAGTTAACAGAACTAGTGGAAAGGGCTAGTTTAGGGCACAAGCAAATTCCCCCTGGGTTATGAATTTGGAATATTTAGGTTTTTCCAAATGTATGTGTGAATGTGAAATAGAAAAAATATCAGAAACAGGGACAACCTCTGATTCCTATGCACAAAGTATTGGGGCATTTATATTTCAGCAACAGCTGGAGCTAATGTCTACTTTGAGGCTTCCTGGGCACTCCAGCATATGCATACTAGGATCAGTGTTTATACTTGAATAAAAAAAAGTGGAATATATCAGGTACTAATGTCCTAATTGGGTGTTGTACAAGTTATTCTAATAATTTGGGAGGTTCTGGTGGAATTTGGGAACAAGGGAGGCAAGGGCGCTCAATTGGACTGCTCAACTAGTATTTTTCCAAGTTCTCCCAAACAAGATGAGATGCCTTCAAATCCTCAATTAAATGGTTGGGGATTCTTAATTAAGGTATTAGTAACCTAAAACAATTGAAAGAATCGAATTTGGGCATACAGATACTTATTTATGGATCAAACTGCAAAACTAGTCAAAATTTTAAGCAAGGAGAGAGAGACTTTTGAATGAAGATTTCTAACATCTAGAAAAGGATTCTATGTCTGATTTTAATGCTTGGGATGAGTATTATAATTAAATTCATACCTTAAATAAATAATATAATTACACTTCACTCTCCTTTTGGCTTTCAGCAGTAATTACATACAAAAGTAGTTATAATTCTCATGTAAACTAACTAGTATTGAATGAGGAGTATGAAGACTATCTTTGAGGCTTTCAAGCTATCCAAACATTTTTTTTTCAGACTGAATTAGGAATGATATGAAAGCATAAAATTCATTTATACATTTATGGCAGCCATTAACATTATAATCCTATCCTTGCACAGAGAACTCAAGATATGAAGTGCTTCTTACAATATATCAACCAATCTCTTCAAGAAAGCGCATGATAAGAACGAGAGGTAGTTAAATAAGAATTTAAAAAGAGTTATGGATGTAATAAGGCTCACAAATGATGCATATGAATCATATTTCTCTCTCAGAACTCCTCCAAATCTCTCCAATCTCTACAAAATGGACTTGGAGGCTTGGACCCTTCATAGGATGTAATGATTTCGACCTACAATAAGAACATACATGGATGCAAGAGAAGGAATAATATCATAGAATAAGAATTGAAGAGAAGGAATGGGGATCATCTCCCACTGGTTGGCTAGGGTGCATCTCCTTGCCTTGATAAGATAAAGTGCTCACACATAAATTCAATAATGATCAAAAGTTGTGAAAAGGAGTTGCTTGGATTATTTTATAAACTTCATGATGCCCTGCTGAGAAAGTTGATGTTCTTGGTGACCTATGAGAGCCCTTCCAAATTCTCCCTCCCTGAGTGGATAGGATTTTCTGCTTTTCCCCTCTTACAACTTTTCATCTTTTAGAAACTGCGCCCTCCTTGACTTTAGATGTTTCATGCTTTGTAAAATAGTTCCATGCTTTGTAAACTAGCCTCTAATTTGGAAACTGCACCCA
The DNA here is from genome assembly GCA_027924585.1 of Larix kaempferi. Lineage (NCBI taxonomy): Eukaryota > Viridiplantae > Streptophyta > Pinopsida > Pinales > Pinaceae > Larix > Larix kaempferi. Next base: position 34,920,011 of record BSBM01000093.1, read on the forward strand.
TATGTTCATCATTTTAAAGCTACACATTTACTCCCCCATCATCAAATTGGTCCCTCGACACCCTCACAGCCGTGGTGACCCCACCAATTATTCTTTATGTATAAACATTTTCCCAATCCACTCAAACCATGGGAACGCCATTATTCTTTTGGCAGAAACCCTTGGTCTCCTTTGATCGATTTCATTGAGTCTCCCTATCCCCAACATTATGATTTTTTTTAGCCACCATCACCCCCAGTGTCATGTTTCTAGCAAATCCCTTCATCAAGAGTTTGTATCCCTTTGTTACACTCTATACCTTTATTTGAAGAATGTTGCCATCGGTTACTCCCCAAGTTGAAATCGATCAAAGGAAGTTATGAGACCCACACTTACCAACCAGTCTCATGTCAGGTCTTTCAATCTTGCAATTGGTTACAACATGATCTTGGTTCTTGGGATAAGACCCTCATCTTCTCATGTACTTCATATCTCATTGACACCAAATCCTCATATTCTGAGAGTTGCAGTAGTTGCAGTTGTACCTTGGGCTCCCTTTCAATTAATATAAGGAACCATGTAATATCCCTGACCTAATATGAGATGATATTATCTCAAATTTTAAAACTTACAGTACAACTTTTTCACCGGTGAAGACTAGTTAACATAACTAGTGGAAAGAGCTAGTGTAGGGCACAAGCAGATTCCTCCTGGGTTATGAATTTGGGATATTTAGGTTCTTCCAAATGTATGGGTAAATGTGAAGCAACAAACATATCATAAATAGGTCCAACCTCTGATTCCTATGCACAAAGTATTGGGGCCATTTACATTTCAGCAACAACTGGAGCTGATGTCTACTTTGAGGCTTCCTAGGCACTCCATCATATGCATAATAGGCTCAGTGTTTACAACCGAATGCAACCAAGTGGAATATATTATGTATTAATGTCCTAATTGGGTTTTGGACAATTTCTTGTGAGAATTTGGGAGGTTCTGGCGGAATTTGGGAGCAAGGGAGGCAAGGGTGCTAAGTTGGACTACTCAACTAGTATTTTTCCAATTTGTCCAAAACAAGATGATATGCATTCAAATACTCTGATAAGTGGTTGGGTATGCTTCATTAAGGTCTTAGGAACCTAACACAATTTACAGAATCAAATTTGAGCATACAGATACTTATTTATGGATCAAACTGCAAAACTAGTCAAAACTTTAAGCAAGGAGAGAGAGACTCCTGAATGAAGATTTCTAACAGCTAGAAAAGGACTCTATGTATGATTTTAATGCTTTGGATGAGTATTATAAGTACATTCAGACCTGAAATAGATAATATAATTACACTTCACTCTCCTTTTGTCTTTCAGCAATAATTGCATACAAAACTAGTTATAATTCTCATGTAAACTAACTAGTATTGAATGAGGAGTATGCAGATAGTCTTTGAGGTTTTCAAGCTATCCATAAATTTTTCTTTTAATACTGAATTAGGACTGATATGACATAATCAAATTCATTTATACATTTATAGAAGCCATTAACATTATAATCCTAGCCTTGCACAAATAACTCAAGATATGAAATGCTTCTTACAATACATCAACCAATCTCTTCAAGAAAGTGCATGATAAGAACAAGAGGTACTTAAATAAGAATTTAAAAAGAGGGGTGGCTGTACTAAGGCTCACAAATGATGCATATGCATCATATTTCTCTCTCATAACTCCTCCAAATTCAATGGACTCTCTGACTGGAATGGTTTCTTCATCAACTCCTTCAAATCTCTCCAATCTTTGCAAAGTTGACTTGGAGGATTGGACTCTTCATAGGATGTAATGATTGGACCTGCAATAAGAACATACATGGATGAAAGATAAGGAAGAATATCATAGAAGAAGAATTGAAGAGAAGTAATGGGGCTCATCTCCCACTAGTTGGCTAGGGCGCATCTCCTTGCCTTGGTAAGCTAAAGTGCTCACACATAAATTCAATAATGATCAAAAGCTGTGAAAAGGAGTTGCTTGGATTATTTTATAAACTTACTGATGACCTACTGAGCAAGTTGATGTGCTTGGTGACCGGTGAGATCACTTCCAAATTCTCTCTCCTTGAGTGGATAGGATTTCCTACTTTTCCCCTTTTACAGCTTTTCATCTTTTAGAAACTGCACCTTCCTTGACTTGAGATGTTTCCTGCTTTGTAAAATAGTTGCCTGCTTTGTAAACTGGCCTCTAATTTGGAAACTGTATCTTTGGGATGTTTCCTAATTTGTTAACTGACCTACTTTTGCAAACTGCGCCCTTCCTTGGATTTTTCTGGATGTTTTCAATTTTCTGCTTTTGGCAACTTCTTACACCTTCCCTGCTTTTCATCTTTTGCTATTTTCTTGCCTCCAGTTTCATTTTAGCAACATTATCCTCATGATGGCATCCTCTTGGCCCACTTGTTCAAAATTTAGGAATAATTATTTATAAAAATAATTAAAATTAATAAAATTATTGTTTATACTAGACTTAGGATAATTTCTATTCTAATCATACAAAAATGAACTAAATTTATCTCCTTAGGGGTTATTTTGTCCCCTCTACCCATGGAAACTAAATGAGCCAAAATTTGGGGATATGAAAACCTCCCTTCCCAAAATCACTTGTCCTCAAGCAATTGAAAATAACTCCAACCAACTATGAATCCAACCAATGACTTCACTCCTCAAAATATGTTGCTGGCTGTCTAGAATTGGAATCCTCCAATCCAAGCTGAAATACCAAGGGTCCATCATGTTTCTGCTGCTCCACTATGATTATAGTCATTCTCAAAATGACTAATTTTTTTATTTATTTTTAACAAAATTTTCAACCCAGTTAGGATAACTGAGTAGAATGCCTGGATCCCACTGCCTCCTCTGTAAGGACCCAAATTTTCCTGCCACCTTTGGAAATCTGTCACTCCAAAGAATGCTAGGGTCCCAAGATCTCAACTTCATCCTTCCAAACATAAAAATCACTTGGGAGTGTCTATCATCAAGCATGATGCCCAGATCACACCACCACATTGAAAGTTGATAACTTCCAATGCAAAACTGAATATCAGTGATAATTCCCCACCAAATATGGAAGTCCTCAATCTGGGTCTGAATCATATCAACTCTTCCCAAGGAACAGGTGGTGACCCATGTCCATCCAATAAGACTGAGAGCATCATCTAGCAACCATAGATGCTCATGCCACTGCTCACATGAGATACATGTTATGTCTAATGAATCTTTTCTGATGCAAGCAATAAATTTACCTTTGGGGTTGCTTACATCTAACATTTATCCACTCAACCAATCAATGTATGAAAAAAATCCACATCTAATTGGTCCAAATGAGCTTCTTTTAGATTCCCCATGTGATAGCCTTGTTCTGGTGCAAATGCTCAACATTCCGCAACTTGTTCCACCCAGCTAGCCCAAGTGGAACTTCCATGCATTCCTATGCATGATGGAGCCATCTGAGAGATGCCTCTGTTGCTGCTTGTCAAGTTGAGAAGGGAATGGTGCACTTTTCAAACCATGTGGCTTTACCATTAAGTCATCAATGGGATATTTGAGAGCCTCCTACTCCTCATGGGGCCCCAATAGGAAAAATATATTTACCCAAATTTCATACATATGTGTGTTGGCTACCGTAGGTGTGTGGGATGAAGGAAAATGATCCAACTCTTATAAATAATCATTCCTATGACTTGTGGTTGGCTCAACGAAGGTGAGACCATGTGCCTCCTCCAAAACCATGCAACTACCTCCTAGAGGCAACTCATAATCTCTATGGAAATGAGCAGGTTCTTGGTCTTCATTTTGCTTGAATTATAACTCCTCAAGCACATGCAAATCAGACTGTACTTCACATGCCATCATCACATGAAGTTCCCTTTGTTCATCATGAATTCAATCATCCATATAAGAATGACCGTCTACAATGTAGGGACTAGAATGTGATTCTTGCAACTTCTCATGTAGTTGCTCAATATACTGCTCAAATTCTTGAAGGGTTCCGTGAGTATTCTTCAAAGAATCCTGGGTGGACTCCAAATCTAAGGTAAGATTTTCAATATTTTCTTCACCCCTTAGGGATGTGTCATAATACAACTCTGCAAGCTCCAGTAAGTGATATCTATCAGAGAGCAGCTGAAAAACATTTCCTCTTAGGCTTCCTATTGCCTGAATGTGCTCAAAATATTCAACGGGGGGTTGCTCCTCCATTGATGCAGTTCTCCAATAGCAGTGAGAGACCAAAGCATAAGTTTCATGGAGGTTTTATAGGACATCTTTGATCTTCCTCTCATTCATATTCAAAGGCCATTCAAAATGGTGTGGTTCTTGAGGATGGACCTCCTCTTTTTCTTCAAAGAGATCTACTTAACCATGAAGTTCAATAGGTGACTGAAAATTTGATCCTAGGAAAAATTATGCTACTACAAGTTCTTCATATTCATGCTCAAGGGGATTTTTGCTTGCAACAGTTTCTTCAAAACTAATCTCTATGCCACCCATATAGAGACTTGAACATCCATCTGTTGGTGCTCTTTCAACCATGTCGAGAATGTCAATTTTCTCTCTGGATTGTTCCTCTACAACACTAGTGGTAGGATCAAAGGAATGTACACCCTACTCATTTGTGAGTAGGAAGAGGCTCTCCAAAATAATCCATGTATTATTGAAAAAAAAGTGTGTTCTGCCATGTGTGAGCTCATCCATCCTATGGGAATCATGCAAACCCCCTTCCAAAGATTTAGCTCGGTCATTGCATTCCTCCTTAACATTAGAGGTTTGAGCCTCAACACCAAGGGACTCAAATTGTCCAAACCTCTCCCTTGACTTGGATGCAAATTCATCATGATACAAAGGAGTACAAAAATCTAAATGGTTTTCAAACCTTTGCATCATCTTTAGTGTCCTTGCAAGGAAATGAGGTTTTGGCAAATGAATCTCCTATTTTGCTTCTTGCATTTCATCCTTCTCCCAATCCTGAATTCCGACATTAGAAGGCTCTACCAAAGAAACCTTGTTACTGAAAGTGGTTTTCATTTTGGGATACAACAAAGGAATACAAAAATCATAATTTCATCCATACCTTTGTTCCCAAATTTCCTCCTCATTTTGTAGACTTATGGTGGCTTGTCCTTCTACTAGATTTTCTAATTCACACCCCACTGATGTGTGCTTGTTTTCTGCTTCCTTATGAAGCTCAAGAGGTGTCTATAAATATTATTTATGTTTATCCTTTGTATCATATCCAAAATATTCCTCACCATCATCAACATGCCCAATCCCTTTTGAAATTATCTTGAAATCACCCACGAAGAAATTGGAGGTGAATTCACCTTCCTTGCTTCCAACAATTTCTTTGAATGTTGCTCTGTTTTATTTGCTGCATTGTTCTTCTGATGGATGCAACAATTCAAAATGTTATTCATGTCATGACGTGGAGGGTCCTTCTAGGGGTTTCCATGAAGAATGACCCTTTCCAAAATCATAATTTTGACTTCCCCTTTGTGGCTCATTTTCATCCTCTCCAAGTGGAAAATTTGCATAGGCATGATTTTCCTCGTCGGAGTCCCCATGAAAAATCACATCTGTAAGTTTTTCTTCCTTATGCTTCACTTCTTTATGGGATTGGGATGGATCCAAATGCATGGCTTCAACTTCATATTTAATTTTTCCTCCTTTTTATCCACCTGGAGAACTAGGTGGATCTTGGTCTCCTTCATTGATTTTGCAGGGTTGTGAGACACATCCTTGTCCTTCTTTTCAATCTTAGCTCATGGGAGAAAAATATTATCCCCACTTCTTTTCACGCACTATAAACCATGTGCAATATTTACTTCATTTGCATTGCAATATGGGTCCTTGAACAATATCTTCATTTCCAAAGAGCAATAGTCTTGGAAAGACATAACCTCCCTTATATCTTTCTTCAAGGTAGTGTATTCCATGAGGTACTGGAATGATCCCTTCAAATTCTTTCCCCATGACATTTTTCCATCATCACATTTAGAAATAGGTATATCAGATCCTATTTCCTATTCAAACACCTGGTAACTATAGTAACCATCATCAAATCTCTGCAAATAAAAATCCCAAACATAGGTCATTTCCTCCTCTTCATATGACTCAAAATCAAATTCTTCTTTTGCTTGTATGAGCCTCATTCTTTAACTTGAAGGTTTGATCTGCAATATTATTCAATCAAAGAGATTATTTCCCAAAGGGTTGGAGGAAAGTGATATGATACCACTTTAATATCCCTGACATAATATCAGATGATATTATCTCAAATTTTAAAACTTACAGTACAACTTTTTCATCGACGAAGACTAGTTAACATAACTAGTGGAAAGGGCTAGTTTACGAAAAAAGCAGATTCCTCCCGGGTTATGAATTTGGGATATTTAGCTTCTTCCAAATATATGTGTGAATGTGAAGCATAAAACATATCATAAAAGATGGCCAACCTCTGATTCCTATGCACAAAGTACTGGGGCCATTTACATTTCAACAACAGTTGGAGTTGATGTCTACTTTGAGGATTCATGGGCATTCTAGCATATGCATACTAGGATCAATGTTTACACATGAATGAAAAAAAGTGGGATATATCAGGTACTAATGTCCTAATTGGGTTTTTTACAAGTTCTGCTGAGAATTTGGGAGGTTCTGGTGGAATTTGGGAGCAAGGGAGGCAAGGGCGCTCAATTGGACTGCTCAACTAATAGTTTTCCAAGTTCTCCCAAACAGGATGAGATGCCTTCAAATTCCCAGGTAAATAGTTGAGGATTATTAATTAAGGTATTAGTAACCTAACACAATTTAAATAATTTAATTTGGGCATACAAATACTTATTTATGGATCAAATTGCAAAACTAGTCAAAATTTTAAGCAAGGAGAGAGAAACTCCTGAATGAAGATTTCTAACAGCTAGAAAATGATTCTATGTATAATTTTAATGCTTGGGATGAGTATTATAAGGAAATTCATACCTGAAATAAATAATATAATTACACTTCACTCTCCTTTTGGCTTTCAACAATAATTACATACAAAAGTAGTTATAATTCTCATGTAAACTAACTAGTATTGAATGAGGAGTATGCAGACTATCTTTGAGGCTTTCAAGCTATCCAAACATTTTTTTTTTTGCAGAATGAATTAGGACTGATATGACAGCAGAAAATTCATTTATACATTTATGGAATCCATTAACATTATAATCCTATCCTTTCATAGAGAACTCAAGATATGAAGTGCTTCTTACAATACATCAACCAGTCTCTTCAAGAAAGCGCATGATAAGAACAAGAGGTGCTTAAATAAGAATTTAACAAGAGGTATGGATGTACTAAGGCTCACAAATGATGCATATGCATCATATTTATCTCCTGGAACTCCTCCAAATGAAATGGAATCTCTCACTGGAATGGTTTCTTCATCAACTCCTTCAAATCTCTCCAATCTCTGCAAAATGGACTTGGAGGCTTGGACTCTTCATAGGATGTAATGATTTGGACCTACAATAAGAACATACATGGATGCAAGAGAAGGAAGAATATCATAGAAGAATAATTGAAGAGAAGGAATGGGGCTCATCTCCCACTGGTTGGCTAGGGTGCATCTCCTTTCCTTGGTAAGCTAAAGTGCTCACACATAAATTCAATAATGATCAAAAGTTGTGAAAAGGAGTTGCTTGGATTCTTTTATAAAATTCATGATGACCTGCTAAGCAATTTGATGTTCTTGTTGACCTATGAGAGCCCTTCCAAATTCTCCCTCCTTGAGTGGATAGGATTTCCTTCTTTTCCCCTCTTACAACATTTCATCTTTTAGAAACTGCACCTCTTTGACTTGAGATGTTTCCTTCTTTGTAAAATAGTTGCATGCTTTGTAATCTGGACTCTAATTTGGAAACTCCACCCTTTGGGATGTTTCCTAATTTGTTAACTAACCTACTTTTGGAAACTGAGCCCTCCCTTGGAGTTTTTTGGACGTTTCCAATTTTTTGCTTTTGGCAACTTCTTACACCTCTGCTGCTTTTCATCTTTTGCTATTTTCTTGCCTCGAGTTCCATTTTAGCAACCTTATCCTCATGAGGGCGCTCTCTTGGCCCACTTGCTCAAAATTTAGGAATAAGTATTTATAAAAATAATTAAAATAAATAAAATTATTATTTACTAGACTTAGGATAATTTTTATTCTAAGCATACAAAAAATGAAATAAATTTATCTCCTTAGGGGTTATTTTGTCCGCTTTACCCATGGAAACTAAATGAGCCAAAATTTGGGGACATGGCAGGACACCTCGAACTAGGTAGGGAGAGTCATCAGTGCTCCATAACATAGTGGTATCTCCTATGCTCGACATGAACACCTCTATGTCATCAGGGACAGTCATACATTTCAAAGGTAGCAGTGTTCACATTCAAATCATGGTAGTAGTATTAAAGAGATGTCCTACGTACTGCAACCTCATTGGTGTTCCGGTCCCCCACCCCGGTGCGATTATCATGGTCATTAGCAGTTCCGCTTCTTTGGAACTTGTAGCAACATTTCCAGGTTTAGTCACTCTTACATGGATTGAATCCACCTTCATCCATGTGCCAGCAATATGTTGAGTTGACCCATTGATCTCCTCTTATTGTAGTCATCTTGATAGATTTTCATGAGCATGGGTATGCCCACCTCATTTGTAAAAACCACTCTTCTTTGTTACAACTTCATTGGTTATCACCAACAATCTTCCCCCAAGGGAAACTTCCATCCACACTCGCTTCAGAACTTCCGAGCACATGAGAAAACACAAAAAATAAAGGATGATGCATTATTGGCTATATAGTACCTTCTTAACCTCATACATCAGGGGGCATCTGTTAATGCCTAAATTTCGCACACATGGGACATTTTGGCTAATGTTGTAGTAAGGCATCATCAACATATAAAATGAAACCAACTAAAGACATCCTCATCAGATCCAAAAATCAACCTGAGTCCATACATGCCAAAAGATAGAAAAAACAGAGGTAGTGTAGTTACTCCCATGATAGATTGTTCTATAGAGCGTATTATCAGTTTTGTGCTCATGCTATACTAGCACATATTTTTCTTCGAAATTAATGCGACTGTCAAAAACGGTGGGACCACAACCACCCGCAGTGCATTGAAGGCTCATCAAGGCTCCTTCACCTCCAAGAATTCGAATTTGATCTCCCTATGTAATTGGGTTCATTAAATGCCCCCGCTTTGTGTACTTTGGAGCCAACTCATGGAGTTAATGAGTCACATTTGGATCTAGTTGTTTCTTGGCCACTTCTTGGCCTATAAATGGAGGCCATGGGAATGCATCTAGTAAGGATAAATTATAGCAAGGTTATGTTGTTGGAATTGTGTTGGACCTTCTTCCACCTCTTCCCATACTTCCAAGCATTCATCAAGCTCCCTTGCAACCTTCCTCCAAGGGGCAAGTGTTTCTCCCATTGTTCCCTCTCAATTTATTTAGAATTTAGTGTGGACAAAAAGGACCTCCCTAAGGGAAATTTTTGGATTCCCTTTGAATCCGACTATACTTCCTAGGAGACACTTCTTGTAACAAGTTTGACCATTGGGAAATCTAAATTGGTTCTTGCATTTTCTCTTTGTTGTGGTTTGCATCCTCTCACCCCTCTTTGTTTTATTTCAACTTTTTATTATTATTTTGCTTTGGTTCACTAACAAGGGTTTGCAGGATCAACTTGGAGTCAATCACATTTGCTTTTTGTACTACAATATTGGGTCTTACTGACAAACTCATAGTATTCAACCAAAGTGAGAAGTGCTACACTCATTTCCCACAACAACTTCCCTTGCGACACAAAGAATGAGATTCATTGACTCTGCATGTTGAAGAAGTATCATAAAATGTCGACGTGAAAGGATGGTTGCAAATATTAGTAGAAACTTTTACTGGCCAAGCGACTAGATGGTGATACACACATCAGTTCTACATGCAGACTTGGACAACTTTATCTACATATTTCATTGAGTGGTTCGACGGTAAGATATTAACAGCCCAAGCCCAGATTCCAAAATTTGTACAAGGATTATATCTTGAGGAACATACTGAAAAATGTGAGAAAGAATGGAAAATACTCGGAAATAGAGATGAAAAAATGTCGCCTCATCTATTTCCAAGAACATTAGATGGCCTCCCTAATAAATGGTATATGGAGGAAGCATTTGAGGAGATACTTTCAATTGGAAAAAACATAAAGAAAATTTTATCAAATACTTTTCATTCTCTCTCATTGAAGAATGTTTAAGAGAAGTTGTCCAATAAATAGAACAATTCATCACACAATCGGTAAGACCAACCTATGCAATCCACACAATCGATAGACCTAGTACAAAGTGTAGAATAATATTGACCACTAAGAAGCAGTCGACCGATCGATCGACCTTCCTACATATGGAAAATGAAGAGACTAATGGGAAAATTTATCGATGGAAAATAGACCATCCATGTATGGCTGAAACAGTTAAGGCAGTCTTCAAAATTAACACAAAATAAAAAATGAGGATAATGAACACAAATATTTCCCTCCATATTTTACAAAATTTAAAGAAGAGGAATGACAAATAGAAAAATATAAAGCATTGGAATGGATGGACACAAGAATTAAACTCAAATAAGTTGACAGTTCCACAAATGAAAGACCAGAAATGGAAAATATTAGCAACTATTGGTCAGAGCACCAGGCAACAAAAATATCCAACCCGTTAAAATAATATCAAGATGTTTTTTCTCATGATTATAAATATTTGAAAGGTTTGGTCCAATATATGGGTGAAATGAAAATAAAAATAATGCCTAATGCCAAACCTGTGAAGAAAAGGCCATATAAGCTAGCACATAAGTATAAGGACATTGTTAAAAAGGAGATTGAAAATATGGTAGCTGTAAGAATAATATATCATGTTGATTGGTGATAATGGGCTAGCTCCATGTTCATACAACCAAAGAAGCATGACCTGAAATGAGTGAGGATTTGCATCGAATTCAGGGGCATAAACAAATTAACCTTGACTGACCCATTATAAACACCTTTCACTAACGAAATCATAAATAAAGTCATTGGACATGAGTACTACTCTTTCACCAACATATTCTCTAGGTACAACCAAGTTCCCATAGCAAAAAAAGACCATCATAAGACCACATTTGTGTGCGAGTTCGACTCATTTTCCTACAGAGTCATGCCATTTGGACTAAAGAATGCACATTCCATATTCTACCACATTGTTATTAAAGCATTTCAAGAATTTTTGCATAAAAAATAGCTATCTATTTCGATGACTGGACAATTTATTCTATGCTCAAATACCATGTATAGTGCCTTATACTAATGCTAGAAAGGTGCAGACAAATCCAATTGTCGCTTAATATCAAGAAATGTGTTTTTGCTACACCAATACAAATGCTATTGGGTCATGTTGTATGCAAAGAAGGAATACAAGTTGATTTAGCAAAAATTAAAATCATCCTTGACTTGAAGACACAAGTCAACCTCAAGCAGGTTAGAATACTGCTACGACATGCATGCTACTATTGAAAATTTATCAGTAACTACTCTGATATGACTTTCTCATTAGAAGAGCTCCTAAGACTAAATGTCGATTTTCAGTGGACTCTAGAATGTAAGGAATTTTGATCTCCTTAAAAGAAAGCTAGTAGAATCTCTAATCTTGAGATTCCCAAACTGGTCGAAGAAATTTCATGTACACATAGATGCGTAAAGCATTGCAGTCGGAGCAATACCCACCCAACCAAAAGGTGACAGAATGGACTATCCAAATGCATATGTCAGCTGAAAGTTGAATAAAGAAGAAAGAAATTATTCGACTACAGAATGCAAAGGATTGGGAACGATCTTCTCTCTTCAAAAATATAGACATTATCGATTGTCTAATGCGTTCATATTCTGCACATATCATCAAGCATTTAAGTATTTGGTAAATAAATCATTGCATCATGTTCAGATATGAAGATGGCTCCTACTATTTCAATCATTTGAATTTAAGATATTAGTTCGACCAAGAAAGTCGAATGTGGGACATGATCACCTATCCCAAATATAATCTAGTGAGAACCAAGTTGGAATCAATGATGAAATATCTGATGCATACCTCTTTAGATTTGAGGAAGTACCAGTAGAATTATTAGACATCATAGAACTCTTACAAAAAATATAAGCTCTAGAAGGAACCTTTGAGAAAAATAAGAAAATCTTAGCAATGAAGGATGCAACTTATACCCTAATTAATGGATATCTATACAAGTTGGGTCCAGACAACATTCTCCATCAATGCATTCTCAAACATGAACGTCCATATGTTATTGAAGAAGCACACTCTAGGCCAGTAGGAGGACACTACCATACCTACATGCCTGCAAGAAGTTTTTTACAATCTAGATTGTGGTGTCCATCTCTAAATAAAGTTTGTAAAACATATGTTAATAAATGTGAAAAATTCTAGTGAATGGGACGACCATTGAAAAAACATGAAATGCTGCTTATTCCAGTAAATCCCATCCTTAGATTCAAAATATGTGAAGTCGATTTTATCGATCCCTCCTAGCCATCGGACAAGAGCGTGATACATTATTACTATTGTTGAGTATGTAACTAAGTGGGAAGAAGCAGAACCAATCGAATCCTACAAAAATGAGGTTTCAACCAAGTTTATTTATGAAAATATCGTTACAAGATTCATATGTCCACTTACGCTCATAAGTGATCGAGGAAGGAGTTTTATCAACAAGACAATTGATGTTTTATTGAAGGAATTTATGATCGACCACCACAAAATTTTAGCATATCATCTGCAATCGAGTGGTGCAGTCGTTTCTTTTAATAAAACTTTAACAAAAAGATTAACCAAAATATGGAGCATTGATAAAGACAACTGGGATGAAAAATACTAGTGCTACTTTGGGCATATCGAACATCATATTTAAGGTCGACGAGACATATTCTAGTAAAGCTGGTATATGGACAAGAAGCCATCATTCCATTGCACTTTAAATATCATGCCCCAGTAGTAGATCAATTTTTTCACCTAGACGTTGTACAAACCGTAGAAGACATGATGCTCAAATTAACAAAACTAAAAGAACAAGGTATGCTTGCAATGCACCATCAAGCAGTACAAAAATAGTAGCAGAAAGTGTGGCATGATCGAAAATATTTGAAAAAAATATATTTCAGTCGGTGACCTAGTATTACTATACAACAGTAAGATAAAAGGAAAGCCTAAAAAGATGGATATTGCATGGTTGGGCCCCTATGTCATCAAGGAACTTAACTATAACAACTATGTCAAACTAAAAACCCTACAAGGATGGGTGTTCAAAGATGACACGAATGGGGCATGACTGAAATGTTACCGAATCTAGCAAGAGGCACATCACCAACTAGTTCCTATATCACCAATAATCGACCAATGTGCCCACCAGGTTTGCGTAAAATTAGGAGCAATTAATTAATATAACTAAAAATTATTTTACATAACTAAATTTAGTATATATATATAAATATAGGAAACTTATACATGCACTTTGGTAGGAAAACTATTGGAATAAGAACACTTGTTCATGGCAGACCAACAATGGACTGGGCAGAAGAAGTAGAGAGAAGAAATAAGGAAATGCAGCTAACGCATAGTAGAACTTCACCATCGATGGATAGACAAATGAAATAAACACCCAAAGCATACTAGAGAAGAGAGACGACTGGACCAAGCCAATCACTTCCTCGACGACCTAGCCATCATGATGAAAGATGAGTTTCCAGAAGTTGACTAAACCATGATTGATAGCATCGACTAGCGAGCGAACCAAATAGAGCGCGATTGAAAATTTCTACACAAGTTTATTCAAGCGTGCGAAACATTTGGAAAGCATAAAATTTTTCGTTAATGAACTCACCTAACCACAATAAAAACAATCTGAAGCCCACACATATAAAAACAATAGAGTTAGAAGATTCATGGCTTCATTTCTGCACATAAATTGAATAAGCAAATTCTAGTCCTCGACTAGAAAACCTTCTACCAGAGCTTCCCATTTTCAATCACCTATTACCTGACCTCAAACCTCCTAAATTCACTTGAGAAATACAAGGAATGGGCCCAAAAAACAACAATGTCACTATGTGAGCTAAGGCAACGAAGGAAAAAACACAAGCATTGCAAGAAGAATATGCCATGACTCCTCTTCATGCGAGGCTACACATAATTAATAAATCCAATACAAATGAGAATAATTTGCCAAATCAATATGTAGATATGAGGGAATGGGGTGTCGAAAACAACCAGTGGATAGAATCGTCCAGGAAATTAGCCATTGCCAAAATCCAACATTATTTGGGATCCCCCCTGATGATTTCCTTGGGACTTGAAATATCTAATAGTAAAATTTCTAGTAAGTCGGTAGGATGAAGGCAAACTCTGTATCAAATATCATATTTCCATCATCGATTCCCTCGTCAGCCAAATCATAGGACTTTTGAACAAAGGGCCCCCAATACCGTCAACACCTAAACCTACCAAGCTTGTCAAACATTTCATGGGGATAGAATAAGGGAAAAAATCAAAGGGTCTCATTATCATCAAAATTAAGTTTGACGATGTCAAATGGGTAGCTGTCATAATATCACTCTATCTGAAAATCTTAGGGAGACCCTCCAACCTAAAACTAGATGTGCTTGAAGTTGTGCGACAGATTGTTGAGGAAGCCAAAATATTTAACTGGGATGAACATGCCACTCAAATCATAAAAACCAACTATGTAAAGTGTCAAGATTCATGCCAAGCAATACGATTCTCATCGTTTCTCATCTAGATATCAATGATGAAGGTTCTCTGAGTCAGTGAGGCCATGTTCACCAACATGACACTGCCGCTCATGAACAATTTCAAAGTATTTTAAACTAAGAGTGGTTCTTAGACCAACAGGGACAAGATAATCCTAGAAAATTGATTCCAAGTCATTAAGACCATGTGTGGTCGGTGGCGAGTTCCACAACAAGTTCGATGAAGCCTCCCCCCTGAATCCCACATTGAACTAGGCCTTGGCCACACCAATATTTGGTATATGCAGGGTGTAATGGGAGTAGAGCCACAAGAATTGGATTATTAACCTAATGTCCAGTAACTATTTGCTAACCTCCTCAAATAGTTAAATATTGTATTTCCAATACAAACCTTGGCATATTCATCTAACTTGAAAATAATAGAACCCTTGTCTAATGAAGAGTTGTAATACCAGAAGGAAGAAACTCTCTACATCACTACTTTTGGGCCAGATGATGAACCTAACAATCCTCTAGCTATAGTACAAGTCGCAGGCTAGACTAGTTATCCTACTATAGATCAGACTAGAGAAACGATAGAGGAATACGAGGAAGAGCCTCTCAGCAAGGACATAGACGAACCTAATTTCAATGAGCCCAAGCTAAAAGAAAAATTCTACCAAGTGACTATTGATGTATATGTAACTTCGGAATGTATTTCACATATATGTATATTGTATTCCTATAGAGATGTTATTATTCCTCTATACAGAAGTGTCGTCATTTATATTGTAAGTGTCGTAACTTATACTTGATGGGTTATTAGACCACCTTGTTGGGGTCAGCCCTGTATAAGTCATGTGGGTCAAAGGGTTATTAGACCACCCTATTGGGGGTTGGCCATGTGGGTCAAAGGGTTATTAGACCACCCTAGTGGGGTTCGGCCCAGTCAGCGTTATGTTATGTGGTTAAGTTGAGGCCGACCTAGTTGAGTAAAGGTCAAGTCAAGTTAGTGTATAAATAGAGAGTGTGTCTCTCTCATTTTACACATTCTATTCTCTCACTGACACTGTGGAGAGTGGCACACTTATGGAGGAGGAGGCTCTGTTTCTAGGAGAAGACTATCTCTTGTATTCTGGTTGTATCATTGCTCTATCTATCTTTGAGGAAGTTATTGGGGTTTTTCACCTTATGGTTTTCCCCAAGTAAATTCTGTGTCTCTTGTGTGCTTGCATTATTGTGTCCATGATTGATATGCTGTAGATTTGCTGTACATGTTGTTCTCTCAGTTAAGATCCTAGATCAGATTGAAGTAAATTCTGAAAATTTAACATGGTATCAGAGCTAGCCTGAAAGAAGGCATGATATGGCATGTATGACACTTGTTGCACTTACGATGCTAGGGCTTGATATAGCAAAACCCAGACATCGTAGCACTTTCACTATAAATCCGTTTTGGCAAAGTTTTCAGATATGAAACCTTTACAGGTAGAATATTAAATCCCCATGTACCTTGTGTCCAAAGGAAAACCTCTAATTCGTTGTACTTTGTGATTTATGATCTGTACAATATAGGGTTTCTGCCTCTTCCAAATCTGAGTCAAAATCAGGTGACCTTGGGAAAAAGGTCATAACTTGGGCTAGGAAGATCCAAATGCAATTTCGTAAAAAGTGACAGGTAGTACACAGACTTTACTATCTCAGGAAAAATGTTCAGAGGACGAAGTTGAACCTGTGACACGGGGCATGCCGTACAAGTTCGCTCTCTTGTATTATCCCATAAACAGGTCACGTTGAGACACTTGGAATAACTCTCTCTTAGAGAGTCCAATTGAGGTCAGACCTATCAGGATAGAAATATAATAGGGCGAGATATCTCAAGAAAAATTTTCAGAGGCCGAAGTTAAAACAGTGACATGTGGCACACCGTACAAGTTCGCTCTCCTGTATTATGCCATAAACAGGTCACGTTGCGACACTTGGCATAACTCTCTCTCAGAGAATCCAATTGAGGTAAGACCTGTCAGGATGGAAAGATAACAGGTCGGGCTATCTCAGGAAATGTTTTTAGACCCTATGGATCGAAAATCTCGGAGTTACACCAGAAACAATCAGGTACATATTTTTGTCAAAACAGAATTATTTTTTGAGTACCTTCATTCATGGCTTCTGGAATTTAGGGCTTCGGAGAAAGTTGGAATTTTTGTAATCGGAGAACATGGCTGGATGCTACTCATCAAAATAGAAATTTAGAGACCAAGATCAGAATTTTTGGTTGGGTAGAAGGTGGGGCTTGATCAGACCCTAGTTCGGGACTTTGATCAGAAAAGTGGAAAATTAGGGCTTCTGTAAAAATGGGAATTTTTGAAATCTGTGACCATTGCTGGAAGCTCCTCAGAAAAATAGAAGCTTAGAGCTTTGGATCAAACCTTTTGATTGGGCAGAAGAGTGGGCTTCATCAAACCCAGTTCAGGGTCACGTGCAGTGAATCTGGAAGATTCAAAGGCAAAATTGAGGAGTGAAACTTTGCAGTTTTCAAATTCTGAATATACCAGCTTGATCAGCTCATCAAGGCGCATATTTCTATCCTTTCGGAAGTTTGAAATTCAAAGTTTGAATTTTTGGGGTTTCTCTGACAAACCCATATCCAGCTCCAGGTCCATTTCTTGCAAATCAAGTGGATTGGGTTAATCCTAGAAGAAGATGGACTATTCACCTGCATAAGTAAAGAAGTTCCTATTTCAGAGGGAGATGAGGCTAAGGCCTTACATAAGAATATTACAAGCGATCTCGACAGGTATGACTCATCGAGGTATGTTTCGATATTTGTTCATGATTAAGTTTATGGTATGTTTGTCTTCATGTTATTATGGTTAGTACAATCTTGATTTTAGATTTGTCGTATCACCTTAACAAATTTATGAATGCATGATAGAAGATATTCATTAATTAGGGTGTTGACACTTATGATTGTACTAATGCATTATGGTGTTGTATGAGGTTTATGTTGTCTACTAACATGAAAGGTACACCAAGAAAGACAAATCATGTTCTGGTTCAAGAACATATGATCATGATGACATGAGGACAAAGATTCATCCATTGTCATGGATCTCATAGAAGATCCATTTACGAGGTATGTATAACTTGGTTTTATAATGGTTAACCTATGAGATATACAGGTTACTAGCACAAGTCATTGAAGAAGAACAAGAAGACACCATGTGAGTATGTTAGACATAACTAGCTAGCATGCTAATCCAGGTATGTTTTTCCTATATCAAGATAGAATCCTACCTTGTGTTAGGATCTTATACTGTTGTGTTGTTGATAATGATTATTCATGAAGTCATAGGTTTGAATAGTCATGGTTGTATGCATATTATGTTTCTTTCCATAATTGATGATATGACTAACCAGAAGAATCATGAAGGTATAGGTTTGAATAATCACGGGTTTTATGCATATTATATCTCTTCTCTTGATTGATGATTTAACTAACCAAAAGAGTCCTATGATTAAATAAGAATATGTATGAATAAAAGAAGACTTCCTTGAAACCTTGAATACTAATGTTTATTATCTATGTCTGAATTGATCCTGACTATACATGCTTGAGATTATTGTGTTTTGATAATATTAAGATTATACTAATGAATTATGTATGAGACCTAGAAGATAACACAATGATGATACTAACAAGCATGCATAGGGATCAAGAATGCATATAAGTTCAAGGACAGGTAATCCAGGAAGCAAAGATCAAGAGGGAGCACACTGCAGTAGTTTCTACAAGGATGCAGATATTCAGAGGGAGTTGACCATCTCTCTACATTCCACAATAGAAAGGTGTAGAAGAAGCTACTTCAGATTAGGAATCCAGTAGCTCCTGCAAGGAAGCAAAGACTCAGAGGGAGTCTACCCAACGAACAAACAAAGATAAGTATTTGAATTGTCATTTCTTAAATAATATTGTTCAATAATGTATATACTAATGTTCCTATAATTTGGTTGTGTATTATGCATATTAGAATGATTGCATTGATAAACATTATACTACTAATATGCATGGGTAAGTGGCCTATGGCACTGTACAACATTCCATTTCTACTTATCTAGAATAAAACCTCTTTGCTAACATGTTGGGAGTTGTGCGCACTCTTAACAATGTTCTAGTAGAGATTGGAAGGCATCTAGAAAGTTACGGGATATGGATAAATGTTGTATTGAAGCATTGGCTAAGATAATTGCATGACTGTATGACATATTTCTTTATGTGTAAGAATTTGTTCTGAAAACTATGAGATGTTTTCTAATCATGCAATTTAACTTGTTGTTTAGGAAAGATCATATGCCATCTCCTACAAAAGAAGAACTACAACATTTGTTCCAGCAACAAAGATATCTATTGAAGATATTGAAGTTCCCAGGATCTGGGATGAAGAAATGGAATGCCATGATCCGTCGATCATGAAGAATGATGTTTGGGATGTAGTCCCAAGACATGAAGGGAAGTTTGTTATGACTTCCAAATGGAACTATCAGATCAAGCATGTTGCAGATGGCAGCATTGAGAAATATAAAAGTAATGAAATAGAAGATGCACCAGATGGATTTCAAGACAGCATGGTGTAGTCATATATGTGTGCAGAACTTGGTATGGTAGGATAGACAGCTTTCCATCCAGTTTGGGCTTTACCAAGAATAAAGCGGATTCCAACCTTTTCTACAAGGTTGAGGAAGGCAATCCAGTGATACTACTTTTGTATGCGGATAACCTGTTTGTTACAGGTGAAGATAGATTGATTGCCGACACGCAGCGGAAGCTTGCTGCCGAGTTCGAGATGAAGAACTTGGGGATGATGCACTATTTGTTTTTGGCATGGAGGTGTGGCAAAGTGTAGATGGAATCTTCCTTGGACAAGGGAAGTATGCAGTAAGAGATCTTGAAGAGGTTTGGGATGATGGATTGCAAGGCCATGGCCACACCTATGGCATCGAACCTGAAGCTTCTATGTGATGCTTCATCTGATCCGTTTGATGATGAGCATCAGGATGATCCAGTTTCTGCTGGATATGATCATTAGGAGGATCCGGTGGATGTAAGCGCTGGATGATGAGCATCAGGATGATGTTCTGGTTTCTGCTGGATATGATCAGTTGGATCATTTTTATGTATGTATGAACGCATCATGTTGGATGCTAGATATGATCAGTTGGATCATTTATATGTATGTACGCATCATGTTGGATGCTGGATATGATCGGTTGGATCATGTGTATGTATTTTTGTATATGCATCATGTTGGATGCTTGGACCATGTATCTATATATGTATCAGGTGGATACATTGTATGATCAGGTAGATCATGTATGTTGATGGATACATTGTGTGGATCATGTATCTATGTATCAGGTGGATACACTATGTATATTGATATGTATCAGGTATGATCAGGTAGATCATGTATGTTGATGGATACACTGTGTGGATCATGTATCTATGTATCAGGTGAATACACTATGTATGATGATATGTATCAGGTAGATACTTGGTGTGCATCAGATGGATGCATTGTATGATCAGGGTGATCGTGGATGACGAGCTTCTCCAGATGACATGCAGCAGGATGTTGCAGTGATGATGATCAGGATGATCATGTGTACATCAGGATGATGTATGGTGAGTATTAGATCATACTTTGTGGCCGTGGATCAGGTTGTGCAGGTAAGCATGTAATTTGTGCCCTGGGAGATTTGTAGATGGTCTTTCGAGGTTTTGCCTATGGCATGTAATTCGGTGCCCTGGGACATCTGGCAAATGCTCTTTCGAGGTTTTGCTTGGGAGGACATATAATTTGTGCCCTGGGAGATCTGCAGATAGTCTTTCGAGGTTTTGCTTATGGCATGTAATTCGTTTCCTTGGGATATCTGGCAGATGCTATTTCGAGGTTTTGTCCTATGGCATGTAATTTGCTCCTGGGAGATCTGGACAGGATGAAAAAGGGCTCAGATGCTTCAGCCAGGTTTTTCCATGACCACATGTAATTTGCTCCTGGGATATCTGGACAGGATGAAAAAGACCTTAGATGCTTTAGCCAGGTTTTGTGGTGGACCACATGTAATGTGCTCCTGGGAGATCCGACAGGTAGAGCTGTGTGCTCGTAATAGCCTGGGATGCTTCAGCCAGGTTTTGTGGTGAGATCACATGTAATGTGCTCCTGGGAGATCCGACAGGTAGAGCTGTGTGCTCATAACAGCCTGGGATGCTTCAGCCAGGTTTTGTGATGGGTCACATGTAATGTGCTCCTGGGAGATCCTACAGGTAGAGCTGTGTGCTCGTAATATCCTGGGATGCTGCAGCCAGGTTTTGTGATGCACGTAATAAGTCTTGAGGATTCCACAGTATGGCCAGTGATGACGAAGACCTGCAGGTGGTGGGCCTACATCCAGTATGAAAAAGGACTGGCTCTGTAGAACTTCCTATGACGAGTAGATTCAGATATTGATTGAGATAGCAGCAGCAATGACGATGATGATGAGTCGATGATGATTATCCAGTGACGATGATCCAGAGAAGATGACTTGTGCTAGAAGACCTGTGTCGAGAAATACCTTGCTAGTTAAGAGGGAGTGTTGATGTATATGTAACTTCAGAATGTATTTCACATATATGTATATTGTATTCCTATAGAGATGTTATTATTCCTCTATACGGAAGTGTCATCATTTATATTGTAAGTGTCATAAGTTATACTTGATGGGTTATTAGACCACCTTGTTGGGGTCGGCCCTGTATAAGTCATGTGGGTCAAAGGGTAATTAGACCACCCTATTGGGGGTCGTCCATGTGGGTCAAAGGGTTATTAGACCACCCTAGTGGGGGTCGGCCCAGTCAGCATTATGTTATGTGGTTAAGTTGAGGCCGACCTAGTTGAGTAAAGGTCAAGTCAAGTTAGTGTATAAATAGAGAGTGTGTCTCTCTCATTTTACACATTCTATTCTCTCACTCACACTGTGGAGAGTGGCGCACTTATGGAGGAGGAGGCTCTGCTGCTAGGAGAAGACTATCTCTTGTATTCTGTTGTATCATTGCTCTATCTATCTCTGAGGAAGTTATTGGGGTTTTTCACCTTTATGGTTTTCCCCAAGTAAATTCTGTGTCTCTTGTGTGCTTGCATTATTGTGTCCATGATTGATATGCTATAGATTTGCTGTACATGTTGTTCTGTCAGTTAAGATCCTAGATCAGATTGAAGTAAATTCTGAAAATTTAACAGTGACTCAATAGATACTCTACTTTCAGCAGAATCTGAAAGGAAAAGAAACAAGGCAATAGACTAAAAAGAAAAGGCATCTTATCTTGGATACAAAATAAGATTACTTAAAATAATTAAGAGAAAAATCTAAGCACATAATCACTGAAGCCACCAAAAATAAAATAGAAATCAACATGTAAATCCAAAGACAATATGGAGAGAAGAGGTTGGTACAATCGATTGCACCCAATTCCTCCACCGCTGCATTACCCCCTCCAACAAGGAAACTTAATCTTATAGAAAAATATTACAAAGAGTACCTTGTCGACATTTCAAATGAATCCCCTGTACCATCCCCAACCCAAGTACAGATGTAAATTATAGAGATCCTATCCACATAAACCTATGAATCAAGTATGCAATCAGATATTGATCACTATATTCAAAATATTCACTCTTATTTACCCCATCTAAGAAAACTGACTAAAATCCAACAAGTTAAAGAAGCCCAGTTACCACATGAATTACTAAACTCTTCCCTAATCCCTTCACCTGGAAGAAAAACCCCAAATAAAATTAGGCTCCCTTTCGTTAAGTCTATCATGAGTGCTTCATTGTCCCCAGTAGCTACTGTCACCTCTAATCTCCCCATCTACCACACTACCATCAATACTTACTCTTCAGATCCCCTTCCTGTCAAAGATATGGATCTAGCTAAACTAGCTTACCTATCAATGCAAAACAATAATATATCAACAGTAAGTACAAAAAGAGAACAATAGAAAAGAGTACACCAGATATGCGCGGTTCACCCAATTGGGCTACGTCCACGGGAAGGTAGTCTTCTATTATCTCCAGAATATCTCCCTCAAGCTTACAAGAGAGCAATTCCAATAACCCAAATACAATATAGCAATACTTGTGTTGAATAGGTAAAGATCATGATATATGTGATGTGACTCCCTTGACTCTATTATATACTAAGATATGAGGAGGAATTACTCTTACATATTACATGTGGGATAATATAATTCTCCATAATTACATCTCTTTATATAATAATGAATATAAAGAGTATACTTTACCATAATGAATATGGGATATAATGTATTACTCTTTTACATAAGATTGTGGATATCTTCCGACATAATACAAAGAAGGAAGGAAGGAGTCATTATTGCTCCCCCTTGATGACAACTTCCCTCATCCCAAGTAAGGAATGAAGATGCACATACTTCGCTGTTGTTAAGGATTTGGTGAAGATATCGGCTACCTGCTGCTCTATAGGACAATACTCAAGAGAAAGAACACCATCTACAACGAGACCTCGGATGTAATTAGCATCAATATCGATATGCTTTGTCTTGGAGTGATATACCGGATTATAAGCAAGCTGAATTGCACCCTGATTGTCACACTTCAATAGAGTGGACGATTTCGAAATTAGACCAAGCTCAGTGAGAACATGCCGTAACCAAACTGCTTATTTTGCTGCTTCTTTGGCTGCTCTATACTCTGTTTCACACGAAGATAAAGAAAGAGTCTTCACCTTTTTACTGGACTAAGAAATCAGACCTGAACCACGTTGAAATATATAACCAGCAGTTGACCATCGATCATAACTGTCACATGCCTAGTCAGAGTCTGTATAACCAGAAAGTGAAATGGTAGCACTGCTCAAATAAAAAACACCATAGTACAAGGTACCCTGTAAATATATCAGAATTCTCTTTGTTGCTTGCCAATGACTTTCATGAGGTTGCTACATGAACCGTGAAACCATATGGACGGCGAAAGAGAGATCTGATCTGCTGTGAGTTAAACATATCAAACTATCGACTAGCTGACGATAAAGAGTAGCATCAACAAATGGAGTAGTAGACTCAACAGTTAACTTTACACCGGATTGAAAAGGCATAGGAGCAGGTTTACAATCACTCATGTGGAAACAAGCCAATAAATTTGTAGCATACTTTGGTTGAGAGAGAAAAATACCATTTGCCAGATGCCAAATTTGAAGACCCAAGAAATAGTGTAATATACCGAAATCAGTCATTTCAAACTGCTTTTGAAGATCACTTTTCATACTTTGAATGAGAACAAGTTGGTTTCCAGTGATAATAAGATCATCCACATACAAAACAATAACAATGATATTATCATCAACATGCTTAACATACACGTTAGGATTAGATATACAATGCTTAAAACCATTATTTAAGAAATGTGCATCAATTTTATCATACCAAGTCCTAGGTGCTTGTTTAAGACCATATAAAGACTTGTGTAATTTACATACTAAACTTGATGATCTAGAATTAATAAAACCAGAAGGTTGTTGCATATAAATGTCTTCATTAAGATCACTATTTAAAAAAGCACTTTTAACATCCATTTGGTGTATTTCCCATTTATAAGATGCAACAATAGATAAAATGGTTCTTATTGTATTCATTTTAGCAACATGAGCAAAGGTTTCATTATAATCTATACCTTCAAGTTGATTAAAACCTTTTGCAACTAATCTAGCTTTATACTTTTCAATTTGTCCTTCTACAGTAAATTTAGTTTTATAAACCCATTTACAACCAACTAAATTCTTTCCCGAAGGAAGAGGAACAAGAGACCAAGTCTTGTTCTTCATAAGAGAATCATACTCAGCAAACATAGCTTGTTCCCAATGAGATTTACCCTTAGCTTGAGCATAAGTAGTAGGATCATCTGTGGCCAAAACTTTGGTCATAAGAGAAAAGCTAGATCTAGTTCTACGACTATCAGAAGGGATTCCGATATCACTTCCTGCAGATTCAAGAGTTTTCTGGGCCTAAACAGGAAGTTTAGAAGGGAGAAATTTACTTCAGAAGCTTCGAGACATTCAGGTGGAATACTTGAAGAATAAGAAGGAGGTGAACTAAGACCAGTCACAAAACTTGAAGGAGTAATCGAGATAGGAGTAACAGGTGATAAGGAAATATTCAAAGTAACATGAGGTTTGACATAATTAGGTGGTGGAAAGACTTCAATAAATTGAACATTTCTTCTAATGATGACACTTTGATTTGAAGGATCAAACAACCTATAAGCCTTAGAATCCTCAGAATAACCAATGAATATACACTTGTGAGACTTGGGTTCTAACTTTTTTTCGTTTTCATCAGGAATATATGCCCAACATTCACAACCAAACACTTTAAATTTACTAATATCAGGTTTTCTTCCATTCCAATTTTCCTCAGGAGTAACATGCTTAACAGCTTTTGTAGGAACTCTATTTAAAATCAAGTTAGCACAATTGATGGCTTCATCCCAAAATTTCTTATGTAATCCTTTATAATAAAACATACATCTAGCCATTTCAACTAAAGTTTTGTTTCTCCTTTCAGCAATACCATTTTGTTGAGGTGTGTAAGGATCAGTATTTTGATGTCGAATGCCATGTTTATATAAAAAGGCTTCAAATTATTTCTTAATGAATTCCCCCCCATTATCAGTTCTTAAAGTCTTAATCTTTTTACCAGAATCATTTTCAATCAAGGATTTAAAAATTTGAAATTTAGAAAAAGTGTCACTTTTATGTTTCAAAAAATAAACCCATGATTTTCTACTAAAGCCATCAATAAAGGTAAGAAAATAAACTGCATGTGATATAGAAGGAAATTCAAGAGGACCACAAATGTCACTATGAATTAATTGCAAAGGTTTTTTAACACGCCAAGCTTTACCTTTATCAAACATTTCTCTACGATGTTTACCAAGAACACAACCTTCACAAACACCGTTAGTAGATGAAATATGAGGTAAACCATGTACCATTTTAGTTAACATTTTCATTTTAACATAATTCAAATGACCTAATATTGTGTGCCATTATTTACTTAGTTCATTAGCATGAGCAACATAGGAATAAAAAGGTTGTCTTTTAGTTGAATTAAAACTAGCAAATTTATATAAACCAACAGTATGATCAACAGGACTAGAAGAAACTACTTTGAAATTTTGATTGATATCTTTAAGAACATATTAAATCCTTTTTGACATGCATGATAAATAGAAAGTAAGTTGATGGGCATATTTTCAACATGAAAAACATCTTCCAATTGACCATTAACAACATTGACATTACCAAAACCAATTATGAAAAGTTGTTTACCATCACCTATAGATACTTTCTGAGATGTGTTTTTATTATTGTCATAAGATGTAAATAAAGAAGCATTACCAGTCATATGTTTAGAAGCACCAGAATCCATTATCCATTCCACATTAGAAGAAGAATTACTAGAATAAACAACAGATGCACATAAAGCTACTTGTGATTCATCAAAACCTTTCTTTTTAGCTTTAGAAATTAAACGTTTCAATTTAAAGAAATTCTTTTCAGGATGATTAGTTTTACCACAATGCTTACAAGGATCATACACTTTCTTCTTCTTACTAGATCCATGATGCGCATTAGAAGCATTACTAGAATTATTAGTAGGTTTTGAAGTGTGTGAAGAAGAACCTTTAGCATTATTAAAACTTTTCTTAGGATTCTCATTATGTGCCATAAGAGCTTTATTATGTGAGACTTGTACTGAAACAATTAAAATTTCTTTCTCATTAATAAACCCTTTACAAAAATCATCAAAAGTGGTTTTCGTGGTATTTGAAGACAATTCAAGAGCTCTATTCCTAGTTTGAATGAACATATCAAAACAAGATGGCAATTTTTGTTCTACAAGAATTATAAGAGCAGTTCTGTTTTCTTGTAATCTTTACCACAATTATTTAATTTTTCATTTAAGGTTTTCACTTTAGCAAGATATAATTCTACTCTTTCAAAGTTAGTAGGATCTAGTTCAAAAATATTCTTTTCAAGGTAATAAGCAAAAACATCATCGGATTTATCAAATAAAGAAGAAAGAGTTTTCCATACCTCAACTACGCTGTCTTCTTCCTCTATACTTACCTAAAGACTATATGAACCATTTGACCAATGATCCCTCTTGCTTGATCACATGTATCTTCCCATATAGCCATAGCTTGAGCATCAACAGGTTTCGTGTGTTCACCATTAACTATCCTCCATAGATTCTTACTACTCAGAACATCAATCATTTTTCTCTTCCATGCAAGATAGTTAGGACCAACAAATTCAGGA
Source organism: Larix kaempferi (assembly GCA_027924585.1). NCBI lineage: Eukaryota > Viridiplantae > Streptophyta > Pinopsida > Pinales > Pinaceae > Larix > Larix kaempferi. The sequence continues at coordinate 34,947,252 of BSBM01000093.1, forward strand.
ACAGAAGCTACTTCTGAAGTCATAATGGTAGAAAAATAAAACCCAAATTCTAGAAATGACAAGAGAAAAAAAAGTGAATAACCGAAAACTGAAACACTTTTACCTGTACTGTTTGACAAAAACAGTAAGAAACAGTAAAAGAACAGAAACTTTACTTACAACCCTTTTGAAAAGTGCCAAGAAAATTCACTCGTAGGTTTTTCCACAGGAAACAAGTGAATAAAAGATGATACTCGCGGGTTCTGCACGGCAAAGCTCGCGGTTACTCGTGGGTTTATAGTAGGGTCAGCCATGGGTTCACGGGTCTGTAACGGCGAATGTCGGGGTTCTAATCGAGGTGTTCACAGGTTTCTGTGTAGAAAAGTCACGACTATGCCGAAGCACTCGTGGGTCTCTGCACAGGAGGGTAGCGAGTAGACTGAAGTAAACGCGGGTTATCAGTGAGAACAGTCACGAGTATGATGTAGCATACACGGGTTTGCTCACTAGAAGTCGCGGGTTTGCAGTATACTTGCAGGTTCGCAGTAGGCACAGTCGCGGTTACCGTGTGTTCTGTGAAGAAAATGTCGTGAACATCAAGTTTAAGGCCAAAAATAGTGCCGAATCTGTCGAAGACGGAAACCTGCACAAAGTCTACCAAAATTGGACGAAAAACTGTCGATCTGTCAACCAGAAGATAGATCTCCTTGAGGAGAAGCAAAAAATCATATAGATCTACAAAAAAAACATTCAATAAACCCTTGAAAAACTTCTGCAAAAAAAACTTTACAACAAGGTTAGGGTTAGAAAAAAAAACTATAGAAACATGCCCAAATCTGAAGAGAAGCCTAACGGCTACCAGATAGAAAGAAAATCTACAAAATAAAAAATTTTCAAATGACAAAATATTGTTTGAAAGCAATAGAAGCTGCTAGACAGGGAAATTTTTAGGGGCGAAATTTTGGCAATTGGCTATTTTGGGGCATTTTTTCAAAAAATAAATTCGCTATTTGGTTATTTTTAGTCTCTAATATCGCCTATATTTACATAAAATATATTTTTTTACCATAATATTCACCAAAATTTACATGTTTCAGTAGTAAATTGTATGTTTCATATTCAATATTCTCCTACCAATCTATATTTATGTTTTTTTCAATCCAAAATAATCGCTTATAATACTATACTTAAGTATACTTTTATAATCCTTAAAAACTACCCTGGTGCTAGATCATAGCAACAAGCTTTGATACCACGTCAGAGATATGGATCTAGCTAAACTAGCTTACCTATCTATGCAAAACAACAATATATCAGCAATAAGTACATAAAGAGAACAACATAAAAGAGTACACCAGATAAACATGGTTCACCCAATTGGGCTACGTCCACGGGAATGTAGTCTTCTATTATCTCCAGAATATCTCCCTCAAGATTACAAGAGAGCAATGCTAATAACCCCAATATGATATAGAAATACTTGTGTTGAATAAGTAAAGATGATGATATATGTGTTGTGACTCCCTTGACTCTATTATATACTAAGAGATGAGGAGGGATTACTCTCACATATTACACGTGGGATAGTATAATTCTCCATAATAACATCTCTTTATATAACAATGAATATCAAGAGTATACTTTACCATAATGAAGATGTGATATAATGTATTACTCTTTTACATAAGATTGTGGATATCTTCTAACATAATACAAAGACATTATTACCTTCCAAGGAATATAAAATATTCCAACACTTCCATCCCAGGTGACTCCAACCCCGACCCAACTTGCTAACCTACCAACAAACAAAGTACCCTTAATTGTAACCATTACTTTAATGGTACCCCTCTTACACCCATTGAATAGCACATTACCTCTAACTATTTCAATAACCATGCAGACTACAACTACTTCTACCATCATCACTACCCTACTCACCATTGATACTACTATTCTACCTACTTCAACTTTGTCCATGTCAACTTCGCTTCAGGAAAATTCTTCTCAAACCCCTTCAGAATCATTTATTCAAAACTCAATTGTAATGACTTCATATACTACGACTGAAGCCATATCATTGATATCTATTCCCTCCACTTCTCAATTCACCACAATCACCTTAATTGTTCTCGCATCAACTTCCACCATGCCAATGACATCAGCAATGGAAACAACGACATCTGCTCCAAAGAAGATACCACCAAAATGAAAAGAAAATAAGGAAAAGGATGAAAAGAAAAGTACTAAGAAGAATTCAAAGACACCTTCTCAGATCAAACTACCAATACAAGTTGCATCTGGTTCACCTTCCTCATAGGCAGTATTGGTCCTGACAAAGGATTCCAACCAAGAATTGGATGATATTATCAAACTTTCTTCCAAATAAATAAATAAGAGATGGTCAAAAGATAGAAAAATACTAAGAGTAATGAAGGATGAACAAGACAACCTATGGAAAGTCTGCTTTGAAAAATAAGAACAGGTGATGGGACCATTCTCTGAGCTCCAGTCTAATGAACCATTGGAAAAAATCCAACACTTGGTTGACACAGTTTTGGATAAGTATCAAGAATAGGTTGCAAAGGTCCAACAGGATGATACTGGTCTAATTATTGCTGATCAATTTCATAGTTTTGAAGAAGTAGATAAACAATTGAAAGAATGTGAAGTGGAAGCAACCAAAGTGACTTTAGTATTGAAAAATTGGTATACCTACTATGGAAAGATCTGTGGGGAACTGTAAACAATTCAAACAACCCTACCCGAGTTGTATAAAAGAAAATTTTTGGTCAATCCTTTACAACTCAAAGTTTGGAAGACCAGATGGTAATGGAACAAAGCCGAAAAACAAAGTTGAGAAGGAAATAACACGAATGGTTGAATGAGGAAAAGAAAGCACATGAAGAATTCAATCAAATAACTACCAGAATATACCACTTCGTGAGAGCTTCTCAACTACAACATGATAATTTTGGGCCCTAATTTCAAAGGATGCTACAACAACCCATGGGTAAAATTGCTACAACTTTCGGAGCTTACAATAGTCACTGCATAAATAAAAGTTGTTCTCATAGATTGGTATCTCTTCCAGGAATGCCTCACCTTGCCTACCCCGACCATTTTTGAGGCATGTGTAGATTGTGTGCCACCAGGACAAGTCCCAAGAGTATAACTACCTTAAGTTCTATTTTTTTAGCAACCAATTTTGTAAAAAAATTTAACTGAAACATCTCTCTACTCTCTTCGAGACAAAGAGGATTTTTGGGGTGAGGCAGATGTTGGAGGAGCCTAGTCATCCAGTTGACTAGATCCTCTCGATCGACTAGAGACCAACCAGCTTAGTTGGTTGGGTTGGTCCAACCGACTGACCAAGTAGTTAGAGAAGCATAAATATATAATTGATTAAATGATTGTAACCTATATATATTTTGTTGGTGATCCAAGATGGATAGAACTATAATTTTGTACATGATTGGTATGTTCTAATAATGAAGATACTTTTCCTTTTGGTCCTCGTTACTCTATTAACTTTTCTCTCATTATGTATGTATGATATTGTGTGCAATGTATCTTTATATATGCTATGGATACTCTACTATTGGTAACTCCCTATAATCCCTTAGATTACAACAATGGTCTTACATGTCTTGTTCACTCATTTTTTACCCTTAACATTTTCATGGAGAGGAATACCCATCAAATAAGGGTTTTTCTTAAGTTTTATTGATAATTTCCTAATACTCCTTGAGACAATGAGGGTGCATTCCTTGGAAAGTGTGTTTTTCATTGGATGGTTGAGATATATGCTTGATGGGTTCCTTAGCTTTGAGGGACTATTTTTAGCATGCGGTTGTGTTTCAAGGTAGTTGACCCACTCATATTATGGAAATATCCCTTGGTAATTACATATGGGGACATTTATTGAGGAGGCCTAACTACCTCTCACATAGTCCTAAAGCTCCCTCTTTCTTGACCCATGGTATTGAGATTATCAATATTTATTAGCACATAGTTTTGGGGCTTTGTGTTAGAATATTAAAAACCCACTTTAGACTTAGGATATAAAGTATATTTAATCATTTTGATACTTTCCTAAGTGTTGACTAGGTAGTTGGCCACATCTTTCCTCTTTTGGCTCATCACTTGCCATCATTATCCACATTTGCGCGCTTAGAAAGATTCTAGATAATATTTTGATGCTTTTATGACTGTTCTGAATTAGGAGGAGCACTTTCCTACCTTACATAGTTATGACCTGCTTTTTCTTCTTTTAAGTGGATAAGGATAAAGCTAGGTTCCCTCTTTGACTTGGAAATCTGTCTTATTTTTGGCCAACTCATCCCCCATATTTTTTCCTTCTTCATCACTCATTAGCTGCCATAACTGATTTTTCTAATTCATGAGTTCCTTGACTAATTAGGAAAGTGATTTGGCTACTATGGGGTTTTTTTGCTTTTAGTAAGCCTTCCTTTTGTGAATTTTTCAAAATATCCTCCAAGGAACTCGAATTATCTCTTGAGGATGTATTATATATTCTATTCTAATTGTTGAATAATACGGAGATGATATTTACATTGATTGAGTTCTGTCTCTCATGGTTCTACGTCAATATTTCTTCTTATTTTTTCATATCTTTGAATAATTCTTGTGAGGACTTCTTTGCTTCTATATCCAGGATTATCATAATTATATCATGGTCTTGAACCTATTTAGAATTCCTACATGGCATCAGAGCCATAGAATTCGTACATGGTATCAGAGCTTGGGGAGCTCTTGATTAAATTAGTCTTCCAGTATAATATTTTCAAAGAATTTGTTTTACAGGTATTGAACATCAATGACATAAATCTATTGTTGAAGAAGAACTCAAATATTTCCATATCTCATCATTATTCTCCTCTCATACTTCATATATTGAGGATCCTTTGCTAGTCATTGGTACCCAAGAAGGTGATCTAATGGTTATTTGGAAGTCCAGTATATAGTGTGAGGTTGTTAGTTGTGCTTTCACTTCCACTATCCATGCTCCTGGTAATTCCTACATGGTTGCTAGGACAATTCCTCAAGAATTTGGAGACACCTCTATGTTCTCTCATATGTCTTTTGATTCGAACTATGAAGATCATCAGCTAGTTGTTGCAGCTCATTAACGCTTATAACCTCTCTGTGGTTTTCTTTTTGGTATGTCATTGGATGTTATAGAGGAAGAATTACAATTTGGAGTGGTTGGATTCACTCTTAATGTCATGCTTCTTATCCACTGCATGATTATTGGCACCTATTCTCAGAGTTGCACAGAAGATGGAGGACATCATCAAGCCTCATTTGGACCTGATCTCAGGAAGTTCAAGTCTGGTGAGCACATTCCACTTCTTCCCAAGAAGAAGATTCCTCCAGACATTTCACCAAGTTATCACCTACTTGGAGTTTGCAAAGACTTATTATGGTGTATTCCATGATGAATTTGAGGGGTTGTTTTCTTCCCAAGTGGTTTTCCTTCTTTCCTCACCTACATGGACTAATAATTTTTTGTAAAGGGTGACCATAGGCCATAGTTTCCTAGGCCCTCATCGTATTTTACTCACACTAAGTCAGGATTAAGGGGGGGTGTTAGAATATTAAAAACCCACTTTAGACTTAGGATATAAAGTATTAATCATTTTGATACTTTCCTAAGTGTTGACTAGGTAGTAGGCCACATCTTGCCTCTTTTGGCTCATCACTTTCCATCGTTGTCCACAGGAGAGCACTTAGAAATATTATGGATAAGATTATGTTTCTTTTATGTCTGTCCTGAATTAGGAAGAGCGATGTCCTTCCTTACACAGTTCTATCTTACTTTTTCTACTTTTAAGTGGATAAGGATAAAGCTAGGTGCCCTCTTTGACTTGGAAAGCTATCTTCTTGTTGAAAAAATCCTCCATATTTTTCTCTCCAAAATCCATTATATTTTTCCTTTTTCATCACTCATTAGTTTCCATAACCGATTTTGCAAATTCGTGAGGTCCTTCACTAATTAGGAAAGTGATTTGGCTACTATGGGGTTTTTTGCTTTTAGTAAGCCTTCCTTTTGTGAGCTTTTCAAAATTGCCTCCAAGGAACTCAAATTTTCTCTTGAGGATGTATTATATATTGTATTCTAATTGTTGAATAATACAAAGATGATATTTACATCAATTGAGTTCTGTCTCTCATGGTTCTACTTCAATATTTCTTATTATTTTTGCATATCTCTGAATAATTCTTGTGAGGACTTCTTTGCTTCTAGATCCAGGCTTATTAGAATTCTGTCATGGCATTGAACCTATTTAGAATTCCTACATGGTATCAAAGCCATAAAATTCCTACACTTTGTCACCACATTGGTTTAGCGGGATGTTTCACCGTTGATGCACATCTTCCTTGTTCATCCCACTTTTGGCCTTTGGTTTGAGGAGAGTTAGTTGCTCTCACATGGATTAATGATAATGACACAAATTTTGACACTCATCTCTTTGAGTAGGTTGTTATAAAAACCAAAGGGGCACTATTGTACACATATCCATGAGATCCATTGTTTGAGGAGTTGGTCATTGCATTGGAAGACACACCCTAGCTAACTTGCTACATTTGGCATTGTTTTGGCATCTCAATGTTGTTGACTCTTTAAACAAGTGGAGCACTCCCCTAGTTGGCTTCTTGACACATTTATTGATTATGTAACTACCTTGCACATTTATCTAGGGTTCACACCTTTTGGAGGATTATTTAGTGATTCTTTCTCTAGATCTAAGGGAATCAATAACCATTATTGGCGCACTTATTAAGGGTGCAAATTTTCTTGGATTATTTGATGTTATATGGCATGGTAAAAGTGGTCCCATAACCACCTTCTTGCACACATATCAATGGAATGCCTCTTCTATGTATTTATTTATATGATCTTGTTGATTAATGCCCATCTTGGAAGGAATCCTATCTAAATGATGAGGACACATGGCCCAAGGAAATTGTTTTTGTGGTCAAAGAAAGCTTGGAATAAGGAGGCATTTTACATTAGGAGAGGACAAGTGGCATGTCCACTCACTTATACCTTATTTTATTATGTATTTTGACTTGTCTTTAGGATTTTGTTAGAGGATATTATTCTTTATGTTTTCCTAGTAGAGATCTTGGATGTTTTTTATTTCTAATTATATATAAGAGAAGCTCCATCTCATTGTAATGTTGTTGAAAGTTGGATCAAATATTATACATATTATTGTTGAATACTTATTGAATATTTTGGATTTAAATGGGTGCTTTCTTGTTGATGTGCATCACATGTTTTGGATCCAAACTTGTTGAATGCAACTGTTGGAAATTACTTGTAATGAAATATGTTTTGAATGACTACATTTTTGGTAATATTGTTCCCTTTAGAAGTGTTTAATTGTGGTTAATTTCCCTCTTAGATATGTCAATTGTGGTTTATTGTTGGAAATTTTAATGTGCATCTTTCTTCTTAATTTGAGTTGTTGCAAATTTGCATATCCATTGATAGTCACACCTTCATACATGTTTTAAAGGTTATCCTCTAAGTAAATTTTCTACATATTAAAAACAAAGTAAGGATAGTTGTTGATTTTCCATCCTGTATTTATTCTATCTGTATATTGTAATAAAACAACCCACTAAGATTTCTCTTTCAAATCCACATACCCAAAAATTGTTTAGGAACTAATCTCCCTTTCAATAACCCTATAAAAATATAAAATAGACCTTTTATTTTGTTGTCTTACAAATTTGGAATAATATTTGCACCATGAGTAGCGATGTTATGTAGAATTTTTCCCTACGGATAAGCCAAAACTCTCTTAACTTTAAAGTAGATTTTCAACTAACTCTAAAGCAAGAAACAAGTCAAAACAAATGCTACCTTGAAATCCCTGAACTAACTTTTACAGCAAGATTAAATGTATTCAGAAATGATGAGAGATAAGACACACCTTTCAAACTGACGTTTGTCCCGCTTCTAGCTCTTGATCGAAAGCTCCAATGTAGAACTTGTTAAGATCAACCAAAGAACAAACATACAAACTTCCAAATACCTTGAATGTAAAGGTTAGATTCAAATCCAGATTAGATACATTTCATGTTAAAGACTTGCACAATACACATGAAATGGGAAAGACAAGACAAGTTATCTTATTACAACTTGAAGAATGCTTACATAGGTTGCTTGATGTCCAAGCCAATCCTCCAGCTCCAAGTGCCTTCTCCTCTAGCTATCTCCACAATGCTACAAGACCATAAGTTTGGTACTTCAAGAGTCCTCCCCTTTCCCCATGGAATGCCTCTCTTTTATAGTGTATGGTAGGGTTAACCAACAAGAGAGATGGGTGGATCTAGGGAGAGATAAGTGGATCAGGGTTTCTAAACATGGAGAATGAGTTGAGATCGAATCAGGGACCCCAATCTTCCATTATCTTCGAAAATCCAAAATCCCACATGCCATGGAAAAAAGGCTAATAAAAGAGTACCGTGCCCTGTGGTCTTATCACAATGCGGTACTACTGCGTTCTGGGGAAAAAGCATAGCGCGGTAGTGTGGAGTACCGCGTGCATATAAATGAGCAAGGCATAGTAGTGTAGGTAAATAAAGTCTCAGCTGGGTCAGAACTTGTCAAGGTTGATTTACCTTCAAGGTTCATTCATCTTCTGGGTGGTTCAAACAGCAGGGGAAGTGTCGTCAACTGCAGGGGAAGTGTCGTCAACTCTGTTTGTGGTGGAGATGCGACACTGTGGAATATAGAGGTATAACAGATGCCCCCTAAAGTGTGAGGTCAGAAGGGACTGATGGCTGAAAGACTTTATGAATATAATGTGCAGAGATAGCATCGAGGAGAGCGACACTGAGCTGAAACAGAAACAAAATGTTAGATATACCACTGAGGCGGGCATCCCCATGCTCGGAAACAAATGACTCAAAGCATGGCTACCGACCAATACATTGCAGGTCCATGAGTACTGAGATGACATAGACTGTGGATAGACCATGGCTAATATGAACAAGCGTAGATCCATGAGACAATAATGACATAGCCACGACCAATACAATAAGTGGATCTGTGTGACAATACAAAGGACGTCTCCATCGCAACTTGGACGCAATCAAGATACAACAGTGCACCCAGGGTCTTCTACCCCGTCGCAAAAGATACGAATCTAGCCATGTGATTACAAGGTGTTGAAGTCGAACATGGTAGAAACCATTTGATTACCAGTCAATGATGTGAACCGTTAACAAATGCGAGGGAAATCACCAATGATGAGGATGATCCCCAAGGTATCTGAAGTACATCTCAATGAAATGCGAATATATGATTTGATGTCGAGCATTCGAGAGATCGTTCGATCAGAGGTCAATGATGTGAACTTACTGTCAAACACGAGGAAACCTGCCATTGAGGCATGCAAGTACCAAGATACTAATGGTTGATCTCTAAGTTCAATTCCCAGATAGTGATTTGGTGTCGACGGGAATAGACTCGTCGAAGGAGGGCCATAATGATTCCCACATCATCGACACGAAATCGGCACGAATGATAAGATGATGAAACAATGGAGTATGTACTGACACAGCGGAGGCCTGACACAATGAATGACTCTAAACAATGCAACCCTTTGAACATATAACGGCATGTAACAGGAATTGGCAGCAGGGATTATTGACAACAGAGGATAGACATCGGATGAGTAGGCTCGTGGCCAGGGAGACGAGTCATGATGATGACCATAACTCAGCGAAAAATGGATACCCAATATAGACAAGAGACGGACACATGCCATGTTCAAAGGTAACGACTGACAAGCTACCATAAATAAACTTGGCTCATCCCCCCATATTCCCCCGACATGATAGACGAGTACCTCTTTGTTGTTTTACGAGCTTGAAGAGGATAACAGATGCTTGGTGTAGCTCATCTCATGGATGAGTCCAATCTCACATGTTTTACGAACCTGAGAAAGGAGGGGTTCGTCCCAAAGTGGGTCCTTCGATGTTAAAATTTTAACGAGTCCAAGGAAGGAAAAATCAGTAGTTTTTCACATTTAGAGAGCCTAAAAAACTTAAAGTAAGCTCCATAATGTACTTTTTCGTAAAATTTAGTCCCTCGATCCCAAAAAAGTGTAAAACAATTCCCGAGAGAACTCTCCCAGCCGAGATTGACTGAGGTATACCTTTCTCGTAAGTAGTCTAAACGGGACAAAAAAGGGGTAACCTATCACCGAATAGACGACCTTTCAAATACTTTTACAAGTGTGAAAGAGTCAAGATCACTTGGCAATCTTTTCAATTTTAGGGAGTCTGAAAAGAGCTTAACTATGGACTCCTATGGTCTTTTTCGTAATTTTTAATTATCCTGGTCTGAAAAAAGAATAAAATACAACTAGGATAATACTTTCCTCATCGTTTAACGAGCATGAGTAAAGCTGACCGTACTCAACACCATTTACTTGAGTTTGACAAGCACGACACGGGTGTAAAAGCGCTTGGAATCTTTTTCAAGTTTTAAATCCAGAGCACGGAAAAGATAAAGTGGGCTCAAAATGAAGGTCAAATCATGAATAAACACCAGTGTGAATATATCGCTTTTTACCGGGGATCCTGTCAATAAATGCTCAAGAAACTGGACATTAGTAATGTGAAAAAGGCTTTATTTTAACCATTTAAAATAATAATTAAAAAAATATGTGAAAATGCTATATAAAGAATGGTTAAAAATAGAAATTACCATTTCATTTGTGTTTTTACCCAAAGAGGAGATTTTTACCCATTTGAGGAGCAAAACTTCAAGGATCCATATCGGGAGTTCCAAGACACCATTTCGACAACCGTCTACGTCAGGTAAGAGCTCTTGAGCTCCTCTTTCATTTCATGTAGGAATTATTTGCTTTTACCAGGAAAAATTCGATTTTTGGGCAAGCCCTATTGGGCAAAAATCGCCCTTCACAGTACCGCGTGGGGGCTCTATCGAGAAACGCGGTATTGTCTAACAGTACCGCGCTTTAGCTACAAATAGAGGCGCGGCACTGTACAGTACCGCGCGACAGTGTTTCCCCCAGGCGCGGTGAAGGCGATTTTTTAGTTGAAGAAATCAAATTTTCTCAATTTTTTTGCTGGAACTAAGTTGCTAAATAGTTACTAAATATTTTATTTGACCTTTTGCAGGAGTTTGCAACTTACTTGGAGCAAAATGGTAAGCTGGAAAGAAAGAGAGCACGAAGCGGATGATTTTGCAGCTGAAAATCACTTACCGACCATGACCGCATTGAGAGAATGTGGTTTGTTGAAGTTCTTTAATACCAAGGGGATTCGTCAGCAACCCAAGCTTCTCACTCATCTCATCCAATTGTGGGATCCTGACATTCAAGCTTTCCGAGTGGGAGAGCATGTTCTCGAAATTCAACTTGAGGACATTTATTTCCTCACGGGCCTCTCGAAAAGAGGGGCTCGGGTGAACTTTAATGGATACACTATCTCAGAAACGAGCATAGATGACTTGATTGCTCGGTATTGCCGTCAGGATTCGAGTAAGAAAAGCGGGAAGGTGGCCATAAAGGAGGTTATAGAACTTCCTGTAAAAACCGTACTGTTCACTATCACGCGTGCAGCAGGAAGTGTGAGTCCGCATCAGGCATCTCGCACACAAGTGAATCTTGCAGCAGAGTGTATGGGAGGAACAGTATTTAACTGGTGTGAAGCGGTGTTGTCCAATCTGAAAGAACAAGTGCACAAGTGTAGGGTTGGAAAGAATTCCCAATTTGGCTATGGGAGCATCCTGGTCACTTTCTTTTTGGCGAGGGTACCACTGTTGCGCCCGCAGATATCTATGCCCCCCCGTCCACCTACTGAGCCATGGATGGCTCGATGGAGTGATTATGCTGGACGTCTCGGGGGACCTCAGCGCTTAGCCTTTGGTGAAGATTTCTTTTCCTGGCTCGAGGAGTAGATAGTTATGATTGATGACTATCCCTACTCTGGGGTAGATTTCCGCGAGGACATCGACTTGGCACTACCAGAGGATGATGACTGGGACAACTCCGGTATGACCTTCATGGATATGTATTTTTTCCTTTTTTGAATATTTAATTTTTATTACTTTTTTAGAATGTGTAAAAGACGTCTAATGTATGTTCGCATGCATGTTGCAGACTGTGGACCACAGAGACCAGCTGGGTACTCTCCACTACGTCGTGGTGGTGTCGATCGTCAAGCTATTCCTGACGAGGAGGAGGATGAAGACGAGGTAGGAGGCGTTCGGGACATTGAGAGGAACTTGCAGGGATTGACTCATGGTATCCCTGCTATGAGGATGGATGACGTCCCTTACCACCTCCAGCGGCATACTGTAGGTGTGCCTGGTCGTATCAGTCGACTTCTTCGTAAGGTGGTTCGAGCTATAGTATGTTACCACCAGCAGCGGGAGGAGTCCGATGAGGGACATGATAGGTCTTCTAGATCTCCATAGATGGTCTCTTGATCTTTTTGCGGCATGTACACGATATGTAGGCTTTGAGAGCCAAATTTTGTATATGGGATTTGGTACCAAATTTTGTCTTTGACACAAACTTTATGTATTTTGGAAAAAACACTCTTATATACAGTGATATGGACCTATTTATGATCTAAATATTTACAATGACTTGTGTATTTTATTTTTAATGATGTGTTTATGTGTGGGCAAGATGCCAATCCAAAATGTAATTAGCCAATGAATCAGCTATACAATTGAATTCTCTCGGTATGTGTTGATATGTAATGAAATTAAATGATCGTTCCAAGAGGCGTACTCTCTGAAATAAACGAAGTAGTATAGGATCGCGAACTGTGTAAAAACGGTTCAGATGAGAAACCACGAGTTGGGAGTCTAAAAAAACTGATAGGGAGTCAATTCCGAGTGAAGCAACCTCCGTCAAGAGACTGATGACTACATGGTACTCTGCGATATTGTTGGTTGCAGGACCTAAACAATTGGCTCCTGAAGAAATCAACTCGCCAGTGGGAGAATAGATTACCCATGCTGCAGAAGCGAGATTCCGGGTATGTCGGCTTGCACCGTCGGCGAATCCAAAGTAGGCAGACATCTGCGCATAAAGTCACGAGTCAAAGTAAGAGTGGATACATGAGGTCCATGCGCACACCAAAAAGAAAGCGAAGGCAAACTAAGTACATTATGTACAACAAGTAACCCGCGTAGGGTAACCTCATGCGTAGAAACGTTTGAGGTATAGCCCGTTGCGGGGCCGTGCCAATGGCGTACCATCACAATCGATTAGTTCATAGGATCCTTTTTCTAAGACACGTTTTACAATAAAGGGGCCATACCACATAGATTCAAGTTTACCTTTTCCAAGCTTATCATGCATTTGATCATATGTAAGTACGAGGTCACCCTCATTGAATATCCGAGGTTGAACGGATTTGTCATATTGAGCTTTGACGCGTTTTTTGTGAGCTTCATTAGCCAAAGCAGCGTCACGGCGGGTTTCATCTAGCTTAGCTAGGTATAGAAACCGTTCCTCTTCGGAAGTAGTGTGTGGAAGTAGCTCTATGGCTATCTTGAGTGATGGAATTTCACATTCAATCGGCAGAATGGCTTCTAGGCCATACACCAGTTGGAATGGTGTAAACCCAGTAGCACTTTTCATTGAGGTTCGGTATGCCCACAGTGATGAGAACAGAGCTGAGTGCCAATTGGATTTCTGGGTACCCATAATACGCTGAATCATTCGTTTCAGGACTTTGTTGATGGCTTCAACTTGGCCATTAGCTTGTGCGTAATACGGGGTTGAGTTTTCATGGCGAAAACCTAGTTTGGCACTTAGTTCTTCAATCATATGGTTCCTGAAATAGGAACCATGATCGGTCACAATAGACTGTGGGACATCGAATCTAGCTATAATATGATTGAATATGAACTACGCTGCTGTTTTGCCGTCCTCAGCATACGTAGGCATTGCTTCAGCCCATTTTGTAAAATAGTCGACAGCTACTATGACATGGCTATGCCCCCTGGCTGAAGTGGGCTTACAGTGCATAAAATCTATGCCCCATTTGGAAAAGGGGCCGACGGAAATAACAGGATGGAGTGGAGTAGGATGCAAGCATGTTTTGCTATGAAAGAATTGACATGGCGGACACTTCTTGACTATTTCAATGCAGTCTTTGAAAATTGAGGGCCAGAAGTATCCTGCTCGTAGTATTTTCTGGGCCGTAGCCATCCCAGAGAGATGACCACCACATGCTCCAGCGTGGCATTCATTGAGAACGCGTTCCGCCTCATCTAAGGTCAAACAGCATCGAAGGACGGTGTTGACACCACGCCGATAAAGAGTATCGTTGACTATGAGGTAGTATTTTGCGTGATGTCGGATGCGTCGCCATTCGTCGCGAGTGAGGTCGGGACGGAAGCATTGGGTTTGGAGATATAAAAGAATATCCCCATACCACAGATTAGACGTGCTAATGAGGAACAATGATTCGTCAGGAAGAGAATCAATGGGCTCGGGTTGCTCAGTAGCACGGGGCAAGTTACAAATTAATTCCGCGAAGACCAAAGACTTCTTGGACTTAGCCTTGACAAACTCCAAGTCAAACTCCTGAAGGATGACAATCCAATGAGAGTATTTTCCCCCAAGCACTTGACGTGTGAGGATGTAATACATTGGGTTGAAGTCGGCTATAACAATGGTCCGTCGGAGTAATATGTAGTGGCGGAATCTCTAGACACCAAATACTGTTGCCAGAGCCAGTTTTTCAACATGTGAATAGCAGGTTTCGGAGTCAAGAAGACTCTTACTGAGATAGTATACCACATGTTCTATGCCGTTTTGGTCTTCCTGGACTAGCACCATACCGATGGTGGAAATCGAGGCTGCGAGATAAAGGATGTAATCCCGTGTGTAATTGGGGGGTTGAATCACAGGATCTTTGGTTAAGGCTGCCTTTAGATTGTCAAAGGAGCATTGGGCTTCTTCATCCCAAATGAAGGGAACATTCTTCTTGAGAAGCTGCATGTAGCCTTTTGTTATCTCAGACAAATTGCAGATGAAACGGCGTAGAAAATTTGCATGCCCTTGCAAACATTGAAGTTCTAGAATATTGGTGGGTGAAGGTAGGGCTACGATAGCTGCTACCTTTGCGGGATCTAGACGTATCCCGTCTTTGGAGACTATGAAGCCCAACAGTTTTCCGGCTTCTACACAGAAGACGCACTTATGTGGGTTCAAACGTATATTGTAGCGACGACACCTTTCGAAAATGGCACTTAAGTGGTCTGGATGGTCTTCCCGGGTCCGAGAGTGATCGGGAAGGTCATCAAGATATGGCTCTACAATATGTTTGATGTCATGAAATGCGTAGGACATCGCTCGTTGGAAAGTTGCCCCGACATTTTTCAAGCCAAAAGGTAACTTTCGATATGCAAAAATCCCCCAAGGGCAGATGAAGGCCGTTTTGTGCTGGTCGGCTGGGAGGATATCGATCTGATTATAGCCAGAGAAGCCATCCATAAATGAAAAGATGACACTCCCGACATAGTTATCGATGATCTGGTCGATGAACGGAGTTGGGTAGTTGTCCTTTGGACAAGCCTTGTTCAAATCACGGTAATCAACACAGACCCTAATCGTTCCCTGTTTCTTGGCTACGGGAACGATGTTGGATACCCATTCTGTCAATGGGATAGGATAGATAAAACCAGCATGCAAAAGTTTTTCAACTTCTGCTTTAATGGCGGCTGCCTTACGAGGATGGACGTGTCGAAGCTTTTGCTGAACAGGTCAGGCACGAGGGAAAGTTGGGATTTCGTGGATCACGATCGAGGGGTCTATCCCTGGCATTTCTTCATAACTCCAAGCAAAAACATCGCGGAAAGTTTTGAAATAGGCACTATAGAACTCCGTTTCGAGGGGAGTACATGTTTTGCTGATGTGTATGTTTTCCACGATACCAGGCTTCACTGAAATATCGATGGGAGTGGTTGCCATAAGATTGGCCAAGTTTCCTTCTGAAAATACCTCGTCGAGGGAAGTGGGGAACTTGGTTTGAACCATCCCAAGCTGGATTTTGTATCAGGCTCAAGTGGCTGAATAGTGGGGAATGAAGATCGATCATGAAAATCTCCCCATGGTGGCTCATCACCGCACATAACCTCCATGATTGATTCGTCAGTGGGAAAAATCAAATTAAGAGGATTGAAAAGTGGTGGGTATGGATGAGTCTCAGCCGAGAGCTGTGCCACGGTGTGATCAGTAGAACAGTCAACCCAATCGGTGGCTGATTGGATCGCGTTATATGCTGCGAGGTTTCTGTTCAGAGGCATAGAGTTGTCGTAGTTTTCAATTTGAGAGGGACTCAGAATCACCCATGAATCATTGGACGGGGTGATACTTGATGAAATCATGCTAATTGGTTGAACATGGGTTCCCAGCTCTGGAAAAACTCCAATGAGGGATGAATCCTTCATGAGACCAACACCAACGTCTTGGAACCGGTACTGAGGTTGATCCAATAACGGGATAGTGTTGGTGGAGTTTGGATGGGAGTCTAGGATACAGTAATCCAATTGATCAATAGTGACAATTTTCCCTTCATGAGGAAATTGCACAATCCGGAAGACTGTAGATGCTATGGCAGTCATGGCATAAAACCAGTTCTGTCCAAGGAGGAGATTGTAATCCAATGGTGCATCTACAACTTCAACGTGTACGGATACTGTTTTTCCCCCCAGTTCAACACCAATTGAGGGAATGAGTCCATAAGGTTGAAAACCGTGTCCGTCAAATGCCCTGAGAGTAGTAGGAGAAGTGGTGACCTCGGGTGAGCCTAAGGCTCTCCAACAGTTCAAAGACATGATCGACGTGGAAGCACCTTCGTCTAATACAGTGCGATGGATGGTATTTCCACGGATTTTTGTATGTACCTGGAAGGCTAACTGATGAGAAAGCCTAGGTTTGGCATGCTCCAAGTTAAACATGATGGAGTTTTAAGTATCTGGGTCCATTTCCCCCAGTGCTGAAAGTAGGGTTCTACGCTGCGTGGGGCAGTGTTGGAGAACCTCGAGAGTCGACATGGCGCAAGGTGCTTGAGCCAAATCCTCAACAATCTTGTAGTTTTGGGCAGCTCGCGCATTCGAATTAAATGTCGCCTTTCGTATGGTGCCCTTAGGTGGGCGTAGCACTGTGTCCATCAGCGGTCTCTCGATATGGAGATGACCATTAGGGGGGGGAATAGGAATCGGATCTTCAACAGGAGATTTGCCTTTGGCTATCTCCGATTGTTTGTTTGAACTTGGAGGATTATCATACGTCTTTGAATGGGTGGTGATATGAACCTCTTCGTTACTAGTCATCAGGATTTCGCGGTTTGTGGACGTCTCTTCGCGGGTGGGATTGGTTGGGTTGCTCCCTTGTGGGGATTCTTGGGCAACCATTTGCTGTTGCTGTTGGGGGAAAGGGTCAGTTAACACTGCCGGGCGAGAGGATCCTTTAACGAACTTGTTGACCTCGTCCTTGTAGGGACAGTCATGCGTATAATGATCATCTTGACAAATCAAGCAGGGAAACTTAGCTTTCCGACGTGGTTTCTGGTCATTTTGTGTGGGTTGTGGCTTGGGGTTCTCCTGCTGGTTCTTTTTGGTTTTGCCACGATTGTTCTTCTTCTTTCCCCTGGATGGTTGTGATGTATATTGCACTGCGTTCACTTCGGAGGAAATGGCAGGAGAAATGGAAGCTTTTGAGGCAGCCTGGTTTAAAGCAGGGGAAGTGGAAGCTTGTTGCCCCGTCGAGTTGGTAGCAGGCTGAGCCTTGACTGAACTGATGATACCATGAATGGGGGGTTCAGTGGTAGGCTTTGTTGGATCAGTGTGAACGCGGGAGGCGTGTGGAAGAAGTTAATGTAAAGTACCGGATTGAGTATATACCAAATCCATGTACTGTGCTGCCGAGATGGCTTGTTCTTCTGTAACCAGTCCGCGCATAGCGATATCTCTGGCTATGGGAGGCAAAAAGGATTTTGTAAACCAATCAGCAAGTAGCTGATCCAGAGTAGGTGCCTTTATTAGCCTACGGCGTCGTCGCCACTCATGGATGTGATCCGAAATGTGTGTAGAAGTGGTTTGACGCAGTGAAGTTAACAGTTCTGTTCCAGTCTCATACCGGATGGGGAGCTGGAAATGAGTCAGAAACTGCATAGCCAAAGTGTTGAAATCACGAAAAGAGTGTTGTGGCAGCTCGATGTACCATTTTGCTGCCGTTCCGGTGAGCGTACGTTGGAAGATCCAAAGTCGAATGGAATCATCCATCAAGGAGTTGGATGAACGCCAAAGATGGAAGGTCATCACGTGGTTCTTGGGGTCTTCCCTGGGCTTAGCATCGAACTTGGGAATGTTCGATGGTAGTTTGGATGGAATAGGTGGCCAATGAGGTTCATGCCATATAGGATCATTGATAAGCCTCGACAAATCAGGTAAGTCAAGTGTGGCCAAAAAGGGAAGTTGACGGTTGGTTTGCGGGTATGAGCAATAACCATGTGGCGCAGAGAACCCTGGAGGGCCCTGCATAGCATACTGCTGCATGTTATACCCATATGTGTTTCTCGCGGGATACTGCTGGAAGTTCTGTGGATAGTAAGCCATCTGGTTAACCAGTTGATTGTGGGCAACCGGTTGGTAAGTGTTCTGCTGAGTGGGTATGGTACCCTGGGGTTGTTGATATCCAGGAATGGTTGTTGTTCCTTGTTGGGGAAAAGTTCCTTGGAATTGTTGTGTTCCAGGGATGTTACCACTATACTGTGTAAGTGGAGGGTTTCCCATAGCAGGGTTGGGGGGTGGCTGCGACGGTGGTGTCCATGGAAGGCTCGTTCCTGCTTGAGGAGCGAGTGGGAATTGAAGTGATGGGTTCCATGGAGTTGTAGCAGCTGAAGGGTAAGGGAAGCCAGAATTCAAGTTGGGGGAAATCTGAGATTGCCCCACAGCTTGGTTCCAGTTTCCAAAAAGTGAGTACCCCCCACTCTGTGGGATTTGAGGATCCCAAGAAGGAAGCATGCCTGACGGAGGCGGTTGAGAATGAGGTCCGGTTGGAATACCGGGATAAGGTTGCCCGCTGCCAGGTGTGCTGTACATACCATACTGAGCAGATGCTGCTGGTTGGGATAGTTGTTGGATAGAACCAATAGGTTGTCCACCAGCGGATGGGTTGGATGGCCCTATGAGAGGAGGCTATTGAGTAGGAACGGGGTTCCCAACAAAAGGTTGTCCTCCAACTGGTTGGGTTGATGACCCTATGGGAGGAGGTTGTTGACCAACGATGGGGTTCCCAACAAAAGGTTTCCCCCCAGCTGGTTGGGTTGATGGTCCACCAGGGAGGGTTTGTATGTTGGAGTTAGGGGCCATTGCAGTCAGTTGTCCACCTCCTGAAATAGTGTAAATGGTGGCTAAAGGTGATCCTCCGGTCGAAACAGAAGATCCAGCAGTATGACTAGGTGTTCTTCCGCCGCTAGCCAAATATGATAGTGTGGATTGGCCAACGGCACCGAAAGTACCGATTTGCGGAGGAGGTCGTCCGTATCTGACAGGTGAGGACGGAGAAAAAACTAGGTTATCCCTCATAGAATGTGCGCCAAAAATGGGTGATGGCAGCAAATGTGGGGAATTTAGCCCAGGGGAATTGGCGTCGTCCATAACATGTTCAATGATAGGAGGACCATCGAGAACTGGGTCCGAGTTCATATCCTGAAAAAGATTTTGGGGATTCGGTGGGAACCTAGGTATAGTAAATTCCGAAGGTCCTGAGCCGTCTGCAAAGGAGTGACGAAACTCTGTGCTAGACGGGACATTGGGATCCCTATAGTCAGAAGGATGAGAAACGGGGGGATATCTAGACGCTGTCGAAAGCATTTGCTCTGTGCTGCGTCTAAACTGTGCCGACGCTAACGGAGAGTTAGCTAGACTAACCATACTGGACTGGATGGAAGCCATGATTTCATGTCCTGGTGGGAGGTTGGGTAGATTTATAGTACGAGGTACATTGCTGGAAGAACTTGTCTCCTGAGGATGAACACTGGGTGACGTAGTAATAACAGGCGGAAGTTTCGCCTGGGAAGTAATGAAGCCATAATCAGGTTCAAAAGGTGTGTCAGGGAGTTGAGTATCTTCAACGATTTCAACGTATCCGCCTGGGATTGAAATCAAGCCGAGTATGTCCTGGTCGGATCCTTCGGTGGTACCAACAGATCCGTCTGTGTCATCGTGAAAAGTGTCTGATGGACGGGAAGTGTTGACATCCGGTAGAAGGATGACCTCTGGTCTAGTACTCTAGGTTGTGCTAGGTTCGGCTGCTGTAACTGTGTCCACTGTGACAGATAAATCTGGAATGACAGTGGGTGAAGTGACAGTGGAAGTCTCAGATATGCTAGTGGTTGCAGAAGCTGCAATAGATTCTGAGACTGCGCTGTGTGTGGCAGTTACAGGCGGAAATGAAGATGTTGTACGTATCGGCAGTGGGATGTTGCCTCGACCAGCACCGCAGCCAGGAGGAGCAGGAATGCGTGATGCAGGAGGACCAGAAGTCCGTGGCGATGGTGGTGGTGGAGGGCTTTGGCCCTGTATTATTCATGATATTCGTGGTTGTTCTGATATGATGACAGGAAAATGAAAATCGAGGGCAGTGTCGTAAACTAAGAACTCAAAAACTCTAATGCAGCCAAGTGTGCAGAAGAGGAGCTAGAAAAAGCAAGGCTCGCAGGCCAAAAAAAGTAAGCTCTAAAATCTATACTGAGACCGCTGTCTCAATAAGCGAGCTGATGCAAAAAATGGCGAGAATGCCAACAAGCAGTCCCTACAAAGAAAAAAATGACCCTCTATGAAGATGAGATACCAAGCAAACTCCTAACTAAGAGTTGGAGACCTCAACAAGCTATATCCTTCGCAAGGTGATGAAATCCAAGTCGAACAATACAACATGAGAGACCGATATAAGAAGGATATCCCTCTACCGAAAGGGATCCTGGGTAAAAGATCCCTAGTAGAATAGATACTAAGCTACCTCGTTCATGACACGTCGGAAAAGGTTTTGGGCACTTCAACCTTCCGAAGAAGACAACGATCGATGTTGCCTTAGGGCTAAGTGGAGTGCGGTATTCCACAGAGTCCGTCTGGTTCTCAATCTCACGGCCGTTTAACCCCTGAAAGTTAAAAACAGTCAGGAGGCCCCTCCACAAACTAGCTGTGACCGTGTCAATAAATACTAAAGGATTTTAGTTCCCTAAAGACAACGACTATGTCTCAGATGAAAATGACAAGGGGGAATTATTTTGATGCCTATCCCCGGTGTCCTACCTAACTACCAAATTCTTTTGATTTCCTCAAGTGAGGTTAAAGTTGGTTTAATTAGGGAGATTAATTTTAGTGGCTGTCTTACTCAATCAGGTAGTGGACGTGAAACTTGATGGTGTTATGACGACTCAAACCATGCAAATGAGAATGAATAAAAAAAAAGCCTTTGTCTTCGATGAAATCTAGCTAAGGGAAAGATAGAGTTTCTTCGATCAAATATGCATGAAATTTTTCACAAGCAATCCAAAACCAAAGTAAAAGATTTTTCTTTTCTTTTTGTAAACAAAACCAAACTGGAATAAACACTCCTTTTAATGCACTGATCCTACAATCTACAATGCTTCAACTATGAGAATTTTTGTGGCAAAATCAATGGTTCATTTCCTAATGCAAAATAATGCTACTAGACTTTTCCAATTCAAACAACAAAATTGCTCTCAAATGATAATATTTTAATTACTGAAAATGATAAAAATAATGTGACTGTAAATGCTACAGGATTCAGTAATAGGGAACAGTGATGTTGAGTTGGTTGTGGTGGAAAAAAAAATCAAGCCAATGCAATCAAACTGGAAAAATGACCCAATGTGTCAAAAATGCCACTAATTCAAATAAATCAAGCTCACAACAGGGAAATAATCAGAACACACAGACTGTAAAATTACCAGGATGCTAACAGGCAACAACAAAGACTACCTAAGGCAGAGAGAGACTTAGAAAACCGAGCACGTAAAAAAATTTAAAAATTTGCAGACACTACCGCAGGTCAGGGTCTGAATGGAGCGCGGCACAGTGAGAGTACCGCTCTGGTAATAATGCAGAGAATGCAGTACTACCACGCTGGAAGCAGTTCTGAGGGCGTGGTACTGTGGAAAGGTAAGGAAAAAGCGCAACTTGAGAAAAGAAAATGAAGTTTTCAGGGTTGTTGCTAACCCAGGGGACTCAGTGATCAGACATGGAGAAAGATACAGCGAGGAGGGGTGAATAAACATCAAAAAAGACCAAGATTCAAACTGGTTTGAAGTGCAATAAAACCAATCACAATCAGCAGATAGATGACAGTGAACTGAATCAATCAAACAGAAATCAAACCCAGCAGAGTCGCCATTCTTGTTATGTATAATTTTTCCCTACGGATAAGCCAAAACTCTCTTAACTTTAAAGTAGATTTTCAACTAACTCTAAAGCAAGAAACAAGTCAAAACAAATGCTACCTTGAAATCCCTGAACTAAATTTTATAGCAAGATTAAATGTATTCAGAAATGATGAGAGATAAGACACACCTTTCAAACTGACGTTTGTCCCGCTTCTAGCTCTTGATCCAAAGCTCCAATGTAGAACCTGTTAAGATCAACCAAAGAACAAACATACAAACTTCCAAATACCTTGAATGTAAAGGTTAGATTCAAATCCAGATTAGATACATTTCATGTTAAAGACTTGCACAATACACATGAAATGGGAAAGACAAGACAAGTTATCTTATTACAACTTGAAGAATGCTTACATAGGTTGCTTGATGTCTAAGCCAATCCTCCAGCTCCAAGTGCCTTCTCCTCTAACTATCTCCACAATGCTACAAGACCATAAGTTTGGTACTTCAAGAGTCCTCCCCTTTCCCCATGGAATGCCTCTCTTTTATAGTGTATGGTAGGGTTAACCAACAAGAGAGATGGGTGGATCTAGGGAGAGATAAGTGGATCAGGGTTTCTAAACATGGAGAATGAGTTGAGATCGAATCAGGGACCCCAATCTTCCATTATCTTCGAAAATCCAAAATCCCACAAGCCATGGAAAAAAGGCTAATAAAAGAGTACCGCGCCCTGTGGTCTTATCACAACACGGTACTACCGCGTTCTGGGGAAAAAGCATAGCGCGGTAGTGTGGAGTACCGCGTGCATATAAATGAGCAAGGCGCGGTAGTGTAGGTAAATAAAGTCTCAGCTGGGTCAGAACTTGTCAGGGTTGATTTACCTTCAAGGTTCATTCATCTTCTGGGTGGTTCAAACAGCAGGGGAAGTGTCGTCAACTGCAGGGGAAGTGTCGTCAACTCTGTTTGTGGTGGAGATGCGACACTGTGGAATATAGAGGTATAACAAGCGAGGTGCTCTATAGCCTAGTATGGGGCAGATGTTGTAATGTGTAACATTGTGTAACGTTATGTAACATGTCGTTCCCATAGAAAAAATAAAAATGTAACAAAAAATTAAATTATATTGATTTCATATTAAACTTAAATACATCACGCACGGAGATGGATCAAATATTGTTAACAATCAAAATAACACCCTTAGTCATGTGACGGAAGAAGCACATTTTTACTATGTGCCCGAAACATGAAGACAAAACACAAGTACATTCAGTTAGAAGTCCTCTATGATCTAATCACTTCAAATGGAAGTGATTAGATCAGAGAGCACTTGTCTCTGAATGTACTTGTGTTTTGTCTTCATGTTGTGGGCGCATAGTAAAAATGTGCTTCTTCCGTCACATGACTAAGGGTGTTAATTTGATTGTTAACAAATATCTCTTGAGTTGTGAATTTTTTCTTAATGTGTAAAAAAATTAAGATACAAAAATTTACACCTTAAGAAATTGGGTCCCTCTCCGTGCTTGATAGATCCGGTGTAATGTCCCCATTCAAATAAGTGCATAGTAAAACAATCCCATCAATCCTACTAGTTTCCTAGGTTGGATGGGCACATGTGGGATGGTAATAAGGAAGCTAATAAATGATATTTAGACATTAGAAGGGTTCAAGAATTTAATAAATATGGTGAATAAATCAATTCAAGAGAAATTCTAAGTGGCAAGTGGTTTTGGAGACATATGGAGGTGGTGGGACCCACACTAGCTTGATTTTTCAATGACACATGGCAGCTCTCTCTTGCCAATTCGAATTCATGGGAAGGTGAACACTCTTGGGTGATTTGGTAAGTCATAACACATGGAATTGAGCATCTTAGGTCGAAATGGCATGGAATAGTAACCTCCATGGGAGAGGAAGAGTCAAATTGGAGACTAGTGGACACTTGGGCTAGATTCCCTAGTTTTATGACAACAATAATGAAGCATCTATGACATTTATGACAAAATTCAGACCTGAATTCTTACACCTGACCATTATGACATGTCAGCCCCAAAAATAGGCTCAAGGAAGGCGCTCATGGAGTTGGGGGAATCTAAAGAGACTCAAATTCGAATTTGGGAGAAGATGGAAGGTTGGAACTAGGAGACAAGTGGCAAATGAGGAATATTTTCTAAATGGAAATTTATTGAGAGGATTTCGACCCCTTGAAGGATAATGTTGGTTATAAAATGTAGAAATCAAGTATGAGAATGGTTTTTGATGATTTGAGAAAAATTGCATTTGTGAAGAGAGAACTAGTGGATGACTAGTTTCTTGCCTTAGCCAATTTCGAGGGTGAAAGATTCCCATCCAAGTTGGTGTTTGGAGAGGCCACTCAGGTCTTTCATGGTGCTTTAATGGAGTTTTATTTGTAGGTAGAAGCTACAGGAAGTTTCATGGTTTGGTTTAGTGCAACACTTTCTCTCCACCATTTCCAATTTTGAAGGCATATTCGGGCTCCTTGAGGGATTGTGCTTTGGGTGAGATCTTGCACTCATTGGGAGAACTTCATATGATATTTTTCTGATTGTAATAGATTCATATCCTCTTTTCTTCATATTCAAAGAATATTAGGTTTAAATACCCATTTACTATATGCAAAATTATTGATTAATGAGCAAACATTGTCCATTTCCCCAATGCTTTGATGTATGACACTATAAGGTTGATTATTTCGAATGGATGGATGATTCTCTGATATATTTGTGATTCATATATTGCCATGGATATATTATACAATTTTCATGTACTGTACTTGAGAATTTGAAGCATTTTTACTCAGTTTGTTTGTATTGAGAGGTGAAATAGTGTCATTTCCCCAAGGGTCGAATTGGGGGTTTTTTCTATTGAATGTGAGAGAGTTAGATCAGTAGTAAAAATCAATTAATGGTGCATATGAGACCTTAATAACATAATTAACACATTACATACCTCTATTCATAAATTTGTGGGAGTTTGGAGGCATTTGGAAGGCCATTTACAGTGTTACCCCGGGGGGATTTGATGCACACATTACTAGTCAAAATTACATATATTGATCAGAATACATATCAAGTTTGCAGCAGTATTTGGAGGGCCATAAAACATCCATGAACCTAATATTCAAGTCTAAATACCATTCATACACTCCTACAGAATATTTGGGAGCATTTGGGTTGATTTGGAGGTCAAAACAATAAAACTAGTCAAAGGTCGAAATTGGGGAAAAAGTGGAAAAATTGGCATTTTAATAAAATTTTGAAAAAGGGTCATTACAAGTGGTATCAGAGCATGTTCTTGGCACCTGATGGTATTAACAATAAGTCAAAAGAATAATCCACAACCCCTTGAACCAGTAGTTGAAAATATTTTTGTTGAAGAAGAGGTAGTAGAAGAAGAGAAGTCTTTTACTGAAATCATGGGTAGAGAGGAGGAGGACAAAGCAAGATATAAGGAGGAACTTATTGCAAACTTAGATCCATGTTTCTCTAAACTTTCAACAAACATGGATAGGATAGGTGACAGATTGTTGCAAGGATTCGAATTGTTGATTAGCCAACTTCAAAGCAAAGGCATGATAAGAGATAATAGTGGTTCACACTCAGGGAAAAAGATGAAAGGGAATGAGCATATTTTCTCAAGTATAGGACCTCATAATAGACCTGATGAATTTCAAAGAACACAAAGGCATACTGTACCTAAATTTTTCACACCCAAAGAAGAGCCCAATCTTGAATTGGATTACAAGAAACTAGTAAATGATTGGAATGATTTGAATGAAGAGTGTAAAAGAGGTGTACCACTCAGTGACTACATTGATGCTATGCAAAAGATTAAAAGGAAGGGAGACAATAGGAGTCCATTCCAAAACGAAGAATTAAATAGTGCTATTGGAAAAATGTCACTTCCTACTTTTGATGGTTCTTCTCAAAATTCTGCTAACACTTGGGTGCAAAATTTGGATTATATTTTCAGCTGAATCCTATGTTGGAAGAGGATGCATTAAAAATGGCCATTTTTGCATTTGGAAGGAGATGCCAATGAATGGTGGTTTCATGGGATGAAAACCTTGGGTCATAATCAGGTTAAAACATATGGAGAATTTGTTGATAGGGTACTAGAAATATTTGAACAAAAAGATCCAGAATTGCCTTTCAAAGAACTAGCTCAGTTGAAGCAAACTGGGTCCCCTACTGAATATATGTTGGACTTTCAAAAATTATCAGTCAAGGTGGATGATGTATCTATGGGAAGATTAGTATTTCTGTTCACTGAAGGTTTGTTTGAACCCTTAAGAGGTTTAGTCAAATCCCACAAGCCAACTACATTAAAAGATGCAATGAGCTTGACTAGGGATCTCCAAAATGTGCTTCCTAGAACGAGATTTCCTCCTAAGCCTAGCTACAAATTTGAAAAGAAACCTTGGAAAAGGGATGGATATGATAAGAAACCTTGGCAAAGAGAGTCATTTGAGAGGAATAAAAAAGAGGGAATAAACAGGGATGAACTTAGAAAAAAGAAACTGTGCTTCACATGCTTCCAACCATGGACACCGGGGCACAAATGTACCAAAGGAAAGGCTCAATACATAGAAGTATTTTCTGATAATGAGGGGTATGATGGGGGCATGGATGAAGATGGACATATTTCAGATCAAGAAGAGGCATATGAGACAGCAGTAGAAGAGGAAAGACAGGAAGAAAATCAGCCTTCACTGGACAAAGCAAGAATGGCAGTGCTTTCAGCAGTACCTCGCTATCATACTATCTGATGCAAAGGTGTGGTACAAGGACAAAGAAATTCAGTTTTGGTAGATGGAGGAGCCACGCATAAATTCAATGATGTAGAGATGGTAGAGAAAAGAAAGATACCTATTGAACCATTTGATGGCTTCACAGTTGTCATTCCCAGTCACAACACAATGCAATGCAAAACATGGGTTCCAAAGCTGCAAGTCACCGTAGGTAACTATACTTTTGTTGATAGTTTTTATGTGGTTGATGTTGCTGATACTAATGTGGTTTTGGGAGTGCAATGGTTGTATTCAATAGGAGAGCATACAGTAAATTATCAAATCCCCGAAATGAAATTCCAAGATTCAAAAGGAGTGTAAAGACTTGTGAGAGGGAAACACACTTATCCAAATCAAATAGTGACTTGCAATAGTGTGAGATCTATATTGAAGCATGGGGATATAGAATGGGCTGCTGAATGTCATATTACATCTCCCAAGCCAACTATAAATATTTTCAAACACCTAAAGGATATAGAGAGACTTTTGCAAAAATATGAAAAGGTTTTTAATTCCACATGGTAGGCCAACGGATAGGGGGGTTGAGCACAGTATTATTTTGGAGGAGGGTGCTTCACCCATTCAGATACCACCTTATATACATTCTAAAAAGTTCAGAGATGAGATTGAAAAATCTATCCAAGAAATCCTAGAGTTGGGACTCATTAGACCAAGCTCTAGCCCTTATGCTTCTTTAGTAGTACTAGTGAAGAAAAAATATGGAACATTGACAATGTGCATAGATTTTAGAGCCTTGAACAAAAAGACTATCAAGAATAGGTATCCTATTCCTAGGATTGATGAGCTCATGGATGAGGTACATGGGGCCAAATACTTCTCAAAAATTGACCTTAGATCAGGGTATCACCAAATTCGAATGAAAGATGAAGATGTGCAAAAGACCGCTTTTCGATGTCATTTTGGCCACTTTGAATTTCTTGTCATGCATTTTGTGTTAACTAATGCTCCAGCCACCTTTCAAGCATGTATGAATAGGATATTTTGCAAGAAACTAAGAAGGTTTGCTTTGGTTTTCTTTGATGATATTCTCATTTACAGTAAAACATTGGAAGAGCATTTGCAACAGTTAGAGATTGTGTTGAAAATCTTGCAAGAAGAGTCCTTATTTGCTAAGTTATCAAAATGTGAGTTTGGGATGAAAGAACTACTGTATCTTGGGCACATTATTGGGCAAGAAGGAGTGAAGGTACACATGGAAAAAATCAGGGCTATCTTGGAATGGCCATCACCAAAAAATATTACCAAATTGAGAGGCTTTATTGGCATATGCACCTACTACAGAAAATTTGTGAAAGGGTTCTCCAAGTTGACTTCTCCACTCACTGATTTGACTAAGAAGGATGCTTTCAAGTGGGATGAAGAGGTTGAAAAGGCCTTCCAAAAAATGAAAGAGGTAATGAGTAGTTGTCCCATACTTGCACTTCCTGATTTTACTAAACCTTTTGTTGTGGAATGTGATGCTTCAGGTGGAGGAATAGGGGCTGTCCTAAAGCAAGGCCAACACCCCATAGCCTTTGAGAGCAGAAAGTTACAGCCTCATGAAAAAATTTACTCCATATATGATAAAGAAATGCTGTCCATTATGCATGCATTGGCCAAATTCAGACAATACTTGGTGGGCAGCAAGTTTGTGGTGAAAATTGACCACAATAGTCTAAGACACTTTCTCACCCAAAAAGATCTAAATGAAAGGCAGCAAAAGTGGGTAAGCAAGATTCAAGCTTATGATTTTGATATTGAATATGTCAAAGAAAAGAATAATATAGTAGCAGATGCTTTGTCAAGAAGGCCTTCTTTTTCTCTCATGGATATTGCCAAGGATTGGAAAAACATGCTACTAGTTGAATATGCTAAAGACAAATTTGCTTGTGATGTGTTGGATGGAATCAAAGGGGATGATAATTATAGGATTTTCAATGGGATGATATATTATAAGGGAAGAATTTATTTAGTTCATAACTCCAAGCTCAAATACCGAATTTTGCAAGAAGCACATGATTCTCCACTAGCGGGCCATCCGGGGATCTTCAAAACTTATAGACAGTTGAGGCAAAGATTTTTTTGGAAGGGGCCAAAGGAAGATGTTCAGAAGTATGTGAATGAATGTAAAGCATGTCAACGAAACAAATCATAACTTACATGTCCAGCCGGCCTATTACAACCATTTCCCATTCCAGAGCAAAAATGGGACAGTATTTCCATGGATTTCATCACCGGATTGCCTAAATCCTTGGGTAAGAATTGCATCTATGTGGTAGTTGATAGGTTGAAAAATTTTTCTCATTTCTTTGTTGTTACATCATCTTTTAGTGCTGCACAAGTGGCTGATAGTTTTTTCAAAGAAATCTTCAGATTGCATGGGCTCCCCAAGAGCATTGTCAGTGATAGAGATAGTAGATTCATGGGTGCTTTTTGGCAAGAACTTTTTAGATTGGTAGGCACTCAATTGACTCCAAGTACCAGCTATCATCCACAAACTGATGGAAAAACAGAGAGGGTAAACCAATGGTTGGAAGGATACCTAAGAAACTATGTGGGAGGGCAGCAAAAAGCATGGGAAAAATGGCTACACTTGAGTGAGTTTTGCTACAACACCACTTATCATATGTCAATAGGAATGTCTCCTTTCAAAGCATTATATGGTTATGATGCACTTACATTTGCTGACATTATATTTGGTGATAGTAGAGCCCCAAATGCTAAAGATTGGGTGGAAGAGAGCCAAGAAATTTTAAAGCTCTTGAAAGACAATTTGCAGGTTGCTCAAAATCAGCAAAAACAATATGCTGATAGGAATAGAGAAGAAAGAACCTTTCAAGTCAATGATTTAGTATATTTAAGTTTGTAGCCTTATAAACAAACATCTCTAAAAAAGAATGGAGCAGAAAAATTAAAACCAAGGTACTATGGGCCATACAAGGTAGTGCAGAAGGTTGGAGAAGTAGCATATGAACTAGAACTTCCGGAAGGGAGTAAAATACACAATGTATTTCATGTTTCTTGTCTCAAGAAAGCTCTTGGTCAGCAAATCATCACTTTAGAAATACTTCCTCCTTTGGATGATGAAGGTCAGCTCACACTTGTTCCGAAAAAGATTTTGAAGACACGGAAAAGAAGGTTGAGGAGTAGAATCATCAAAGAATATTTAGTGCAATGGAAGGACTTACCAAATGAAGATGCCACATGGGAAGAGGAGAATATTTTGCAGCATCCAAATTTGAAATTGCTTGAGGAAAAGCAATCTTGGGTGGGGAGGACTGTAATGTCCCCATTCAAATAAGTGGATAGTAAAACAATCCCATCAATCCTACTAGTTTCCTAGGTTGGATGGGCACATGTGGGATGGTAATAAGGAAGCTAATAAATGATATTTAGACATTAGAAGGGTTCAAGCATTTAATAAATATGGTGAATAAATAAATTCAATAGAAATTCTAAGTGGCAAGTGGTTTTGGAGACATATGGAGGTGGTGGGACCCACACTAGCTTGATTTTTCAATGACACATGGCAGCTCTCTCTTGCCAATTCGAATTCATGGGAAGGTGAACACTCTTGGGTGACTTGGTAAGTCATAACACATGGAATTGAGCATCTTAGGTTGAAATGGGATGGAATAGTAACTTCCATGGGAGATGAAGAGTCAAATTGGAGACTAGTGGACACTTGGGCTAGATTCCCTAGTTTTATGACAACAATAATGAAGCATCTATGACATTTATGACAAAATTCAGACCTGAATTCTTACACCTAACCATTATGACATGTCAGCCCCAAAAATAGGCTCAAGGAAAGCGCTCATGGAGTTGGGGGAAGCTAAAGAGACTCAAATTCGAATTTGGGAGAAGATGGAAGGTTGGAACTAGGAGACGAGTGGCAAATGAGGAATATTTTCTAAACGGAAATTTATTGAATCTATTGAGAGGATTTAGACCCCTTGAAGACTAATGTTGATTATAAAATGTATAAATCAAGTATGAAAATGGTTTTTGATGATTTGAGAAAAATTGCATTTGTGAAGAGAGAACTAGTGGATGACTAGTTTCTTGCCTTAGCCAATTTTGAGGGTGAAAGATTCCCATCCAAGTTGGTGTTTGGAGAGGCCAATTATGTCTTTCATGGTGCTTTAATAGAGTTTTATTTTCAGGTAGAAGCTACAGGAAGTTTCATGGTTTGGTTTAGTGCAACACTTTCTCTCCACCATTTCCAATTTTGAAGGCATATTCGGGCTCCTTGAGGGATTGCGCTTTGGGTGAGATCTTGCACTCATTGGGAGAACTTCATATGATATTTTTCTGATTGTAATAGATTCATATCCTCTGTTCTTCATATTCAGAGACTCTCAGGTCGAAATACCCATTGACTGTATGCAAAATTATTGATTAATGAGCAAACATTGTCCATTTCCCCAATGCTTTGATGTATGACACTATAAGGTTGATTATTTCGAATGGATGGATGATTCTCTGATATATTTGTGATTCATATACTGCCATGGATATATTATACAAGTTTCATGTACTTTACTTGATCATTTGAAGCATTTTTACTCAGTGTTTTTGTATTGAGAGGTGAAATAGTGCCATTTCCCCAAGGGTCGAATTGGGGGTTTTTGTTGTTGAATGTGAGAGATTTAGAACAGTAGTAAAAATCAATTAATGGTGCATATGATACCTTAATCACATAATTAACACATTAAATACCTCTTTTCATAAATTCGTGGGATTTTGGAGGCATTTGGAAGGCCATTTACAGTGTTACCCTAGGGGGATTTGATGCACACATTACTAGTCAAAATTACATATATTGATCAGAATACAAATCAAGTTTGCAGCAGTATTTGGAGGGCCATAAAACATCCATGAAACTAATATTCAAGTCCAAATACCATTCATACACTCCTACAGAATATTTGGGAGCATTTGGGTTGATTTGGAGGTCAAAACAGTAAAACTAGTCAAAGGTTGAAATTGGGGAAAAAGTGGAAAAATTGGCATTGTAATAAAATTTTGAAAAAGGGTCATTACATCCGGGTTTAAGATGGATCTATGATGGTTAAAATAAAATCATAAATTAAATTTGCTTCCTAAGTCTAATCATCATTCCTTCAATACCATCATAGATTGGACTTAGTGTTTCTTAGGGATTCCCATATTAGTTTTTTTGGGTTACTCCAAAATCATTTACACTAGGTGTAGGGTTGCTTCATGAGATTTTGGGTACATGGTGTATGCTAAACCTGTGGATGGTCCGAGATGGATTGTAGTGCGAGAGATGTCATGTGATGGATATGCATTATTCATATAGCTTAATTAGTGGATACTTGAACTTAGGATGGTGTTAGCTTGGTGTTTTTCCCTTAAGAATTGGAGTCATATTACTTGATTGGTGGATGCCCTTCATGATGGCCACATGGAGAAACCAATTGCTTGGAGAGAAACCTACTTGGGATGAGGATCCTTTTGTGTCATGGAAGATACATTATATCCTAGATGGAATATAGTAGCTTAGATTCCTATTGAGACGATTGGAGATGTCTTGGGGACACCTAGGGATTCAATAGTTTTATCGCAGAGGTTAGTTGACTAAGTGGAGTACATTGCTTAGGAGGATCGATGGATTCCATGTATCCTGCTAATTAATGAATGTGAAATTACCTTATGCAAATACATCATCTTGGATCCCTTATTATGTACAACATCACCTTAAATTATGATTGTTGTACTTTATATTGGACATGTCACTTGGGTTGTCCTATAAGGCTCATGTAGGTTGTTTGCAAGGATCTATGCACACATAGTATTGTTGACCTCCATTATCTATGATGTAAATAGAGGAAGAGTAAATTCCTTCTCATATAATCATTGTACTATTTTTATTTGTACTTAGCTTCTTGGAGGAATTCGCTAGGTTTTCCTCTTGAACCCTATGAAGACTTATGAAGTATAGAGGAGATTCCTTTATCAAAGCTTGGTTCTCGTGACTATGGTTTTCTCTTGTGAAGAAGAAGATACAGGAGATGATAAAATCACTTTTGTATTCAGTCTTAGTCATTGTTGTGTAGAAATGTGACTAGGAGGAATGCACACTGGCCTCTCTCTCTCTCTCTCTCTACTTGTACTTATTATATATGTCTCTCTTGAAGCTCTAGTATTTCCTGGTATTCTTGAACTTTCTACGAGAGTATTAGAGTTTCAGGGTTAGCTTTTTACCCTTGTATATTGGAGATTAGGTTTTTGTGACAAAACCCTAGTGTGGATTGGTGAATAAGAAGAGAGGAGGAGGACGTATTTCCTTAGAGTTTTTGTTGGAGAGATTCTAGCACTTGGATCTTCTTGTTTGAGCTAGGGTTTGATGATTTACCCTAGCTAGGGAATTTTTGATAGATGGAGTTTGTCTACTAGCCTTCATACAAGGATAAGGTATGTACATATACTTCATCTTGAACTTATATAATAAGATAGTTTCCATTTGTCCATATATTGTGCAATTTACAAATTTTAATTTCAGCTATATATGTTGTTTAAGTATTGTTATTTACGGTTATTTATGTCTTGTTGAATTGGCATAAATAAAGGGGGGAATTTTTAAGTGTTTTAAGATCTAAGGAAGAATATAAAAAATTGATTGCATTATTGTTATACTATTGTAATTACTGCTATAAAGGTACATCTTTATATCTTGTTTTTTGGTTGATAAGTTTCCCTAGAAGAGATTAAAACTTATCTCATTGTATGGTATCTTTTCTTTTTGAATTGATGTGAAGTTTGGGGTTTGAAGTGAACTTGTGTGATGGGTTTAAAATTATCTCATTGTTTGGCATCTTTTATTTTTGAATTGATGTAAATTTTGGTGTTGTTTGAAGTGAATTATTGTGATCTTCCTGATGCTATTTTATAATTTATTTTATAGAAGTACTAAGGCTAAAAATGAAGATTTTTTATAAACCTATGTAAGAAAATAAATACAAAATAGAATCTAAAACACAAGAATTAATAATGGATAACACACACATTACACATAGATTTACCCTAGAAACCCAAAAAATATTGGTAAAACTAGCATTCTTGAGATTTTCTCCACTCTCTATCTCGTTGTATTATATTTTAGGTTTACAATACAATATTATAGCGACAAAATATTAATTTGTTAACTTGTATTAGATTACAACCCCATTACTTAACTGGAATTAATCACAATTGGATGTAAAACCATGGGCCAAAAACAACTCAAAAGAGACCACTAATAGACCCAAAAAAATTCTTGTAAAGGGCTTGCTACCCCCTATGGCCCCTAGTCAAGGTGACTAATTAGCTCCCCTAGAGACACATTTCTCGAGGAACCTACAAATAATACAACACATGTCCAAAATTCTCCCACTCATTGTGTTCTTTGAAATTGGGGGCAATGGGAAACATTCATGAAATTGGATGCTAAAGGAAGAAAGGCCTATCGATTCTCTACACCAAGGGAAATTTTCAGTACTAATAGGATTTATCAATGAATCTAAAACATTATTCAAGGTATCAACCCTCTCCAATAATACTTTGTTCTTCTCAACCATTTCTCTAACAAATGGGATTGAACATCATAATGCATTGTCTTGGAATGATAACTAGGGTTCTTTGTAAGAAATTTGCACTTGAGTTGTCACAACATATTCTCACTTCTTTTCAAACAAAACTAATCCCTGAGCACAATATTTACTACCATATGGTTTCCTTACTTCCATGACTGACTTCCATGTATTCTTCTTTTGTAGTTGATAATGCAACTACACCTTAGCTCTTACTCATCTAATGTAGTGAAACTTATATTCCATACTATTTCCATGTACAATGTTTTTGTGGTGATTTGAGGCCAATTGCATGGCCTATAGACCCTCAAAGTGTATTTTAGGATCTATGAGCCTATGAGTTTACTTATTGTTAAATTGTTGCTCATGGATTGAGTGTATACATGATTCTTGACTACCCACTTTTAATAGGTCATTTGGATTCAATATATATCCCCAAATTTTGTTAATGATTATCACAATCAACTTAGAATTGGATCTCCTTCTATACATATGTTGATGCTACATGGAATAAGTCTCATGTTCATCTCCTTAGTGAATTGGTAGTGCATGCTATATAATATGTTATACTAGTAATAGTGCTTATTTCATTAAATATGGACTTTTAAGGAAAAATATGGACTTAAAAAGTGTGAATTTAGCCTTTCAAAGTGTCAATGTCAACCTTTCTAAAGTGTAAAATTGGATTATTAAATTGGAAATATTGGGTTTAAAAAATGTGTTTTTTTATTCGAATAGTGTGCTTTTTTACTACTTCTGAACCCTAAAAGTGCACTTTTTATTCCAAAAATGCACTTTTAATTATGGAAGTGTGAATTTTATTTCAAAAAGTGTGTGTTTTTTTCATTTCAAAAGGTGCAATCTTTGAATCTGAAAAGTGCAATTTTTTATTTCAAAATCATAATTCTCATCTCCAAAACTATGATTTTTTATTCCCAAACTATAAATTTTAATTTTATATTTCTAAATTACAATTCTATATTTTTCAATTTTATTGTTTCATCTCATATCTCATTTCCATTTCAACAATGTAATTTTTTTGTAAAGTTTAGTTTCTATAAGATCATATTAGCAGTCGTGGTGATGAACAATGCAAAATTAAATTGTGCATGTGGTCTTCATTTTTTAGAGAATATCTCATATTTTACCATTATCGTAGTAACAAATTTACTTTGTATTATGTGCATATGAGATTCTTCATTTGTTTATATGCATCCATTTTGTACATTGCCTTGAATTGCTTTGAAAAAGAACAACACTATAATGCACCAGTTGTCATCATGACTTGTTTTAAATTATTTTCGTACAGATAATATTCAATATCAATATTATACTTAACAATGTCTATAATAGTAGTCCTCCTAGACCATTTTGTCAAGGATTCTTTGGTAGCATGTTCCCATTGATAAAATAACTTGTTCTACCAAACCCTACATTAATAATATATAGGAAAACAATAAAATATGGAGTTTGAAGAATAAGAAACAATGTATACAATGAATCTCAACACTTTCTTTATTCCACAAATAATTTAACATACTTATTTATACATTAATAAGACAATTGGAATATTCCATTGGGATAAGAACCCATCAACCTCTATCCATATGAACATCGGTCCCACTCTCAACATTATGGCCCATTTTCTCTTGTTTTCCCTTAACTGCTACAAGGCCTTTCTCATTTATTTGTATTCTCTCTCTTGTCCATCCTACCCTTGGTGACTGTTAACGCTTAAAAATCACACACATATGACATTTCGGCGATTCATCTAGTAAAGCGTCATCAACATAAAGAATGAATCTCACTACAGGAATCCTGCACAAATCCAAAACACAACATAAGTCCACAAGTGTCCAAAAACAGTCAAAACAAAGGGTAGCACGGGTATTACACAGGTTACCTACATTATAGCGCAGGTTATCTGAACAATGGCCGTGCTACACCCACGCGGATTTTCCTTTGATAGCCACATTACTGTAAAAACAGCGGGACCAATTCATCCCAGTGACACATTGAAGTATGAATCCTCCCCAAGGGTCATAATTCAGATCCTCACTCACTTGGTGGCATCAATCGACCCCCTTATGTACCTTGGAACTAGTTCATGAAGGAGGAGAGTTCACATTTGGATCTAGTTGTTTGTTTGCCACCTCTTGGCCTATAAAAGGAATCCATTGGAATGCATTTGGTAGAGAGAAATTAGATAAAGTTTATGCTGCTGGATTTGAGTTGGAGCTTCCTCATAGCCCACCATTTCCTACCATTGTGAGCATTCCCAAGCTTGCTTGTCACCTATCATTAAGGGGAAAGTGTTTCTCTCCATTGTTATTCCATCTACTTAGAATTTAGTTTGGACAAGAAAGGCCTCCCTAAGGGAGATTGTTGGATTCCCTTGAAGACTTCACCTCCTAGGTGTTGTATAGATATTCCATTGTGAAATACAAGAGTGGTTTAGCATATCTTTGGTTGTTGTTGGAAATTGCATATTTCCCTTGTCTCTTTCATTTTATTTCCATCTATATTTTTTTTATGTTTGGATGTGAACTACACTAACAATATCTTGCGGGATCACTTTGAGGAATACCAACCACCCAAAAAGGCACTCCAAGGAATGAGGCTTTGCAGCAACCTACAAGGCTTAGCCCCTCACCAAGTGGAAGAGTGCACTTGTGCAATTTTTTCCATAACAGTTCTAATGGCGACCATACTTATTATTGTTCATTTCTTTTTAAACTAGGTTTTTTTATGCTAAGGAGCTAATTCTGGGTATTTGTCACTTGCAGGAGATCATGTATTCCACCTATTGCTTCCAGAATTTTGCCCCATCATGGCCTCATTTATTTTTTCGCATCCATGCGGTTCCCAACGTCTCTGTTGTGCTGATAGCGCGAAATCGAATCAAATAGTCGCACGCATAGCATAGGTTACCAGTGTCAGACCCACAATACACTACTCGTCGCACTCACGCAGAAGGTTAGTGCATTACCTAGGATACAACATGTATGTTTTGTATTAACCCGCACGGTCCGTGCGACAAAGTCTGGTTTAGCCACGCTACTGTTGTTTATTTTCTTTTTATTTGCATAGCTTAGTTTGGAATCCCAATTGATGCTTAATAGTGAACTTAAATTAAGGCTAATTCACCCAATTACTTAATTTTTCAGTAATTAGTGCACCTAGATCAAGATTAGGAAGTAAAGAATACATCTCTCTTGAAACTTACCTAGGTAACCAACTTTGAGGCTTCCAACAGGCCCCATTGTTGTCACTAGTATTCAAGACCATTTCTTGTTTATGCATCAATCGACATGTTGTTTTTAGTAGTATTGCTAGTGTTGAAAACACCTTTTGCACACAAGCAAAGACCTAAAGACACTTGTCTCCCGAAGTATGGTCTTCACCTCGCACTTCATGTGGGCTTGATGAATCAGAAAAAAGGCGAGAAGTATGAAATACCTCCTGTAGCTAGTGTTTTCACACCAACTCGTTCTAAAGAGCACCTACTAAGGATTATGGAACCCTTAGTAGCAGTTCAACAATGGATAAAAAATAGATAATAAATAAATGATATGTGTGAGTGAAAATAATAACAGAAAATAAATTTAACTAATTACTGCAGTAAAAATAACAAGTAGATCGGAACCCATAAAATATGTTTTGTATTATGTTGCAAACAAGGGTTTACAATAAGGGTTACCTCAGAAGATGAGATGATGGGTGACCTTGCAGGAGTACGAAGAGTAGTGCGTCGGGTCTCCAGAGTTCCTTGCTCTTCTCCAAATGCTTAATAGGTGACCAAGACTCAACTAGATGGGCACAAGAGCTCAAAAGGGTAGGCTAGAGTGTAGTAGGAATTTTGGCAACATAAGGGTATGAAGAGTGATCATGGATGTGAAAAGGGGGGGCCTCCAACACCTTTTTATAGCAATTTTGGGTGGTGGAGTATGGACCCATGGTTTTGGGAAACCAGTGGTATTTGATGTTTTCCCTCATTTTTAATTTTATTTTGACTTTTCCCCCTTTTTATTTTTCTTTTTTGGGGATTTTGACCCTTTTTATGGGATTTAATCCATTTTTGAAGGAATTTCATTAATTGATGAGGGAAATAATGATTTTTTTGCCTATTTGGTTACCAATTGAGTGTTTTTTGGGCTTTTGGAGGCCAAAAATGTAGGAAAAGTGGACAAATGGGTTATGTGACTAGGGGGATGAGCTAGTGAACAATTTTTGGGTGTTAATAGATTGCCCCCTGATGTGTGAGGGAAGGATCTCATCATATGGCCGATAGAAATAATAGGTTCTAAATTTTTCCAGGGTTATGAGCATTGTGATGGCAAAGAGAAAAAACTAGTTGGAGACTAGAACACGTGCTTCATACAAACTGCAAGGGTTATAACTGGAAATATCACCTCAATAATAGATGAGGAACATAATCTCAAATATATGGACGAGGGGGGCATACCCATACTCGTATCAAGATATACAAAAAATGAGGCCAAGAGGGGACTTGAACAATACATAGAGAACTGTTGTGTACATCATAATGGTCCAGAGGGGACACAAATATGGGACATACTCATGGTCCAACCATGACTGATCTGAAGAACTGATACATGGAAACAATGTCATTCATCCCAAATGCGGTATCTCAACAATTGATGCTCTGTTGGATCTGAAGGTGTCCAACAACTGTATGGACTCAATGACTGAGAGTTGGAATCTCAAAGGTACACCGAACTGCATCTTAATTGGATACGTGAAGAAGCATATAGTTGAATGGCTTCCGAATACTGTCGCCAATGCAACCCAGATATCCATGGGAAGGTACAACTAGGGGGTTCCAAATAGACTCACCAATGTGCTAGAGTTAGGGGACATCCGGGTATTCAACCAATAACTAAACATTAGAGAGATTTTGAGGTTAAAAATGGGCCTCAAAACAAAAGAAATGTATTATAAAAATCAACCGATAGGATTCAAGGTGATGATGTCAACCATGGGGGATGAATCACCATTTTTGAGTAAAAAAGTAAAAAGGTAAAAAGGTCAAAGTGAAAAAACTACTTCTTCAATTCGTATTTTCAACTTATCTCCCTGTATATTCACTCAAATTTCAATCACGGGAAGCCGTTGGATGGGGAATTCAATTCCGCATCCAACGAGTACCCACTTGGCATACTTTTGATGGACATTGCTGCCTCAAAAAGAAGAAATATATGAAAAAACGTGATGATGATGTCATCATCACGTTTTTTCATGTATTTCTTCTTTTTTGGGAAGAGGGGTCCATCAAAAGTATGCCGAGTGGGTACTCATTGGATGTGGAATTGAATACCCCATCCAACGGCTGCTCGTGATCAAAATTTGAGTGAATATACAGGGAGATAAGTTGAAAATACGAATTGAAGAAGTAGTTTTTCTTTT
The DNA here is from genome assembly GCA_027924585.1 of Larix kaempferi. NCBI lineage: Eukaryota > Viridiplantae > Streptophyta > Pinopsida > Pinales > Pinaceae > Larix > Larix kaempferi. The sequence continues at coordinate 34,987,512 of BSBM01000093.1, forward strand.
TTCCTCCAAAATTTGATGAGGTATGCTAATATTATTTTATTATTTCCACTATTATTTTATAATTTTCCTTAGGAGGCCCATTTTAGACCTCAAAATTTCTCTAATGAGGGACCAATACCCTACACAAATCTCAATGGTGCGATGATGGATCTGAAGTCGAGCACTTGAGAAACAACCATTCTAAGAGGCACTAAGGACTCCTCTCAGATGGTCCATAGGAACTCACCACTGATGGAGATGAGTCCAAGGTACAGGGACCTCTGAGTCTATCCTCTAGAATAGATGTGATGGCATCGAAAAAGGGAGACCTGCAACTACCAAGGCAATGTTGTTTCCTTGATAAGAGCACGAGGTGATACTATTGTATGTGAGAGTGACATACTATAGGGGGGATACAAGGGTCGTAGAGTGGGAGGACTCAAAATTCCTTTATTCAGAGTATGACGGAAAGGCTAACCTGGCAGCATATGAAACTGACTTCGGGGTGTTGATGTATATGTAACTTCGGAATGTATTTCACATATATGTATATTGTATTCCTATAGAGATGTTATTGTTCCTCTATACAGAAGTGGTTGTATTCCTATAGAGATATTATTATTCCTCTATACGGAAGTGTCGTCATTTATATTGTAAGTGTCGTAACTTATACTTGATGGGTTATTAGACCACCTTGTTGGGGTCGGCCCTGTATAAGTCATGTGGGTCAAAGGGTTATTAGACCACCCTATTGGGGGTCGGCCATGTGGGTCAAAGGGTTATTATACCACCCTAGTGTGGGTCGGCCCAATCAACATTATGTTAAGTGGTTAAGTTGAGGCCGACCTAGTTGAGTAAAGGTCAAGTCAAGTTAGTGTATAAATAGAGAGTGTGTCTCTCTCATTTTACACATTCTATTCTCTCACTCACACTTGGGAGAGTGGTGCACTTGTGGAGGACGAGGCTATGCTACTAGGAGAAGACTATCTCTTGTATTCTGGTTGTATCATTGTTGTATCTATCTCTGAGGAAGTTATTGGGGTTTTTCACCTTTATGGTTTTCCCCAAGTAAACTCTGTGTCTCTTGTGTGCTTGCATTATTGTGTCCATGATTGATATGTTGTATATTTGCTGTACATGTTGTTCTCTCAATTAAGATCCTAGATCAGATTGAAGTAAATTCTGAAAATTTAACACAAGGAAGGGGATCATAGGTTGAGGGAATAGGGAATGTTATTGCAATGGGGGAGACTTAGGGGGGAAACTGATGAGTGAGACCAGGAGACTCCAAGGGTGACACATCGCAAAATACTCTGAATAAAGGAGACCATGCTAGGCAAGCTTCCGTAATTGTGGGACTAGATGTGATTTGTCGTGGCACCAAGAGGCACCGTTTGGGACTTCTTCATGGTTTAAGGAGCTCGAATAAGGGATAGAAGTGTGCTGAAAAGGATACTGTCGTGTGGATTTGTACGAGCCCAGGATGGTGTATGCTCGTGGGTGCTTTCAATTTTAAGGAGTCTGAAAGTGATAAGAAGACTCCGAAATGTGGAGAGGATACCGTTGTGTGGATTGAGACGAGCCCAGGATGGTGAATGCTCATGGTCTCTTTCAATTTGATAGAGTTTGAAAGCAATAAGAAGACTCCGAGGGGGTTATTTTTCGTGTGTTAGTACCCAAATACCAAAAAAACATAAAAGTATGCAATGGAGAACTATTCTAGCGATGTGACTAGAGTATTCCTTTTTTGTAATTAGTCTACCAGGTCGAGAAAAAGGTTAAACTTATACCAGATAGACACCCTTTCGGATACTTTAACGAGCATGAAAGGAAGCAAGATTGCGCAACAGTCTTTTCATTCTTTAATGAGTCAGAAAAAAGATTAACTGAAACTCCCTGAGTTCCTTTTTCGTAAAGGAGCTGCTCTGCCAGAAAAAGTGATAAAATTATACCGAACATATGTCAAATCCAAGCAAGGAGGAAGTGTTCAATCAAGGGACAAACATGGGAACCAAGAAAGAAGGTGTCGGCGTAACACTGATGGGGCCTCCTTGCAGGTATATGAATGGTGGAAAAATAATGCAATAACTACAGTATGGAGGGAGTGAAGAGCTCATGAATAGACCACATGTTGCTTCTACAACCTGATCCCCAATTTTTTTGAAAATTATGGGGCCCATCCTTTTCTCTTAAGAAGGTTTTAGAGTTTAAGTCTTTCTAGAAAAATCCTACCTTTAAACTTAGTTTTTTCGAAGAAGATTGGGAAAAGAAGTTCATTTTTTTTACTAAGTAAAACTCGGCTTTTGCAGCCGAAATGGTCGGCGAGACTCATCCAATTGAGCCAAAACAGTCAGGGTTATCTGTTAAGTTCTGGACGCTTTTTGTGTTTTAGAGAAACTCGCCAAACCGAGCCGAAACAGTCGGAAGCATCTTTTAACTTTGGAATCCTTTCCTATTTCGGTGGAACTCACCCAAATTCACTGAAATGTTCGGAGGAACTCAGTCAACTTTGCTGAAATGGTCGGAGTGCTATTGTTTACATATTTCACACTTAGACTTTTCTCACTTCTTCGGCGTAAAGACTCCAGGTCAGCGGAGAGAAAGGTTTCACGCCGCGACCTGTTTCGGAAGACTGAGATGTCTGAGCCGAAACGGTCACTGGAAACTACTAAGATGTGCCAAAAAGAGACTCGACACGACGCATTTCAGCTCAACTCAGAAATAACCTCCAAAACGGTCACAAACAAAGATTTAAATCTCATGAAGTAGCGCTAGAGAAATATCGCCGAAAGCTGGTGTCGGCGTGGTTTGGTTTTCGTCGCCAATACGTTTCGCATAAACCAAATAAATCCTGCTGAAACAGTCGGCATAAAACCCTTAGTGGAATCGATGTTTAGAAAGGTTTGTGGCACCGAAACAGGGTTGGACCCACCGCACTAATTGCACATTTAAAACATTACCAACCCCACCCACTTTGCATTAAATGTCGCTTGTTTTCAAAGTTATATATATAGGGAATTGGGGCATTATTATTTTGTTGTTTTGACTTTGTAAAACTCCGTTTCAAGTTGTTTCCTCCGCCATTCGTCGAACGCGGAGCATTCCAAACGCCGTCAAGCCCATAGACCTGTCAACAACTGACAGGTAGGTCATCGTGCTCTCATTTTTATCCTTTTGATTTTATCTGGTTCTTTTTGTTTTGGCCGTTTGTTGTCGAGGTTTTTCTTTTCGAAGGACGATTCTCCCTTGCCACCATGTTGTCCATGTCATCCTCACTTTCTAGGATTAGACCGATTTAGGGTTTTTCTCCTAGAAGTCGTATTTAAAGGGGGAATATTGGACTTCGCACACCTGGAGTGCCCTGACCTCACCGGTTGCTGACCCTCCTTTTGAGTGACCAGTGGGCCTTACGTTGGTTTTATCATTTTCTGAGTGGTTTTGACATGGTAGATAGTTGTTCACACCACCGGCTTTGCATAGTAAACCCTTACGGCCATGAGACCAAAGTAGACCAATGGTGGCTGCTTTGTCGTTGCACAGAATCGAGCCCTAGTTCCGTTCTCAACAAGACTAACTGGATTACGCCCTTAAGCGCTTTACCTTTCGCACATGTGTTTCATAATCTGGACCAAATCAACACTGTTTTAATGCTTTAAGCTAACTTTTTAAGTGTTATTTTACCCTAAGTTGCATTCAGAATTTGTATTTAGCAGTTGGTTGTGTTTGTTGTTAAAATGGTTGGCAGAATTGTTTTTGAATTATTTTACATATACTATTTTGCTCACCTGCATATTGATTAAAAAAGCACAAAACTTGACTACATCATAATGTTGTGTTTGGTTAACTCTGCCTATCACTTCCAATATAAGAGAAAATGCTTGATTAAATTTTGTTTGAATTATTGTTTACACATGGCTTTATTTTATCAGAATTTGAAAAAATGACTAAGAAAGGAGCCAAGAGGAAATCTAAGGTAGTTGAGTCAAGGTCAGAGGTCGATATTATATTGGAAACCAAGGTAGAGGCCGTATTCGAGGATACTAAAGTAGTGACAGGGATTCTCCCTGAATTCAAATGAGGGGAGTTATATCAGATAATCCGAGACCAGGATGTCCACGATGCGGTTCGTGAAGAGATGTTCTTATATAAAAACATCAAGAAATATGGCATTACTAAAGTAGCCACACGCCCAGATATTTTTCCTTGCTCATAAGTCATTGGGTGGATTCTATCGCAAGCTAATGCTACCTCAAGGATCCTGTCAGATAGCAAAGGAGAATCCTTTTCATCATTCCATTGGTCCCACATAGCAGCAATGTACAAATTACCGCACGCCCAGGTCCTACTGATTGAAGACTGGATTAAAAGTCTTAACATGGACACTCTTGAGTACGCTAAGAAATTATTAATAACAAGAAAACAACTGAGGCAGAGAGAAAGCGAAGAATATGAGTGTCAAACATTGAGGACCCCCTTTAGGATCATAGGCCTAATGCTAAGCAGGATTTTCGACAGAGCAGACGGGACTATCTACAAATTAAATCAGATACCTCTAATTCACCAAGTAGCCTTCCACGGTACAGTCTTTAACTGGGAAGACATCATCTCAGAAAGTCTGTCATCAACAATAGTGGCTGCAAAAGGGGGTTTAACCCAAGGGAAGGTAGAATTTTACATGTCTTCGTACCTTGTGGATTGCATATTATCAAGGAATCCTTTCCCTAAATTGGGATGCATCTAGAATACAGCTGATTCCCCGGTCTATGTTTCTTATCAGATCTTGTGGGCCCATAAGTATGTAAGCCACTATAAGCTCATATGTGAGGAATTTATCATGCCCCTCTACATGTTGAGTTTCAACGAAGAACCAAACTACTTATTCAAAAATGCCATGACAGTCATACAACTAGAGTATGGGTATTACTACTTCTCGCAGGAAGGCACGTACATCGGAATTTATGGAGGTCCCCGAGCTCTGTCCCTTCTACCCAGGTATGCATCCGATTTTGTGGTCCATAAGGAAGTAATAAGACAACTTTTCATCAATGGGATTGGGAAAATCCTGCATGATCAAAAGAAGGCTTCTTTTCCGCCTCTACCCTTTTTCATCGGAGCGTACAAATTCTCTAAGATTAAGACGGTCGAAACCTTTTTCCGATATTTGGAAGCATTCCATTTTGGTGAAAAGAGTTTCGCAAGGAATGATATCCAAGGAAAGGTGGTTGAGAATTGTGCAGTGGTAAAAGTACATTGTGATTATGCTAACCACTATGACAAAGATGAAGAAATATTCATAATAGCTAGCAATATGACTGAGCTCAACAAGCACTTTTGTCCCAAAGGTGGATTCGGTCCCAACATTGTTGCAAAAGATGCTAAGCATGAAGAATAACATAGGCAAAGCAAGGAAGCCATAGCTCTACAATTAGAAAATGCATAACAAAGGCTAAAAAAGGAGGCTAAAAGAATTCAGAAAGAAGAGGCTGACAGGATTTAGAGAGAAGAGGCCGACAGAATTCAGAGAGAAGAAGTTGAAAGAGTTATGAAAGAAGAGGTCGAAAGGATTCAGATAGAAGAAGCTGAGAGGTTGAAAGAAATGAGAGAGAGAGCATAAAAGGAAGCGGCTGAACAAAAAAGAAAAAAGAGGAAGAAGAAAAGTCCAAGAAGGATGTGGAAATGGGAAGCCCAAGCATGTAGAACATGGACATAGACCCACCCCAAGTATCCAATGAAATAATAACAGAAGGCCACCTCTCATTGAAGGAGCTCAGACTCGTGCCATTTACCCCGTCAAAGGAGTACATTGTGGCTCAATTAGACACAATTGTCTTTGACCGTAACAGAAAAACCATATTAAAGAGAAGTGAAAAGAGACTAAAAGTGGGCTCCTAACCGGATGTCATCACTGTACAGGAGAACACCATCCTAGAGGGTACACACAAAGACCCAAAATTCATGGCATCTGTCAATGTGGTTGCTGCTCAAGAAAATGAAGATAATATTAAGAAGATAATTAATGATATTGAGCGAATAAAAGAAAATATGCTTAAATTAAAGGGTAATCTGGTGAAGGAGCGAGTAGAAGGGATAGAATGGAAAAGGAAACATGACACCCTGCTATCCGAGAAAGAAAGAATAATGAATGAATACCGAAGCTTGGAGGAAGAACAAGCCTGTAAAATCCAAGAACAAATATATCATTCTAAGATGATTCTCATAGAGAAGATATATAAGATGAAGCTAATGATAGCGAGAATGGACAAGATATCTGCTGAGTCATGGGAAATCAGAAAAAAGTTGTGTGAGGTTGCAGAAAAGATCAAAAGCCAAATGGTCTAGAGAGAGACCAATTCTGAATACCCTAACAACTTGCTTCCTAAGACAACAACGGTTTTGAACTCAGAAATGGAAATTTTAGAATTTTGCAGGAAGGCTTCCATAAAAATGAATAATGACATCCTAAAGACTATGCAGAAATGTCAGTATTTTTATGGGAAAATACAACAAGTTCATGAAAAGTGTCATCTTTCTCCGCTCCCGCCAATGAATGAACTTCCTCTAAGAGATCTACGCATGACGGAGCTATAGTGTGGATTATAAGGGGAGTTAGAATACATCAGAAAATTGGATGTTCTCACTGAGGAAGACATCCACCATTTTGTAGGGAAAACCTCTATACATGCATATTTCTTGGAAGATCGTTGCACAACAGCAATAGCAGGGATGGCATACGTTTAGACTCAGTTGTCATTTCATGGAGTCTCTTTACAAGTATTGGAGCCCAGCAGGATTAATGTCATTACTAAAGGAGATAATGCGTGGGGAGAATATTCTTCTAGTTTAGTTGGGCCACATAAATCTAAATTTGTAAATATCTTTTGTATTTTCTGATGTAAGCACTAGAAGAAATTTTTTTGGGAATCTTAGGGTTAGGGTATGTGAAGACTCACTAGAGGACAAAACTTTTGTAAGATAAATAGAGGAAGATAATACATATAAAGGACTTTTGGAAGGTACAATAGAGCTAGACTATTTTTGTATGAGAACTATTTTTATGCTTGATAAAGAAGGATCTGTTGCCTGGGAAGAGCTGGTGCAGAGATTTTGCATGGAATGTGTGGAATGTTAATGGAACTCCTTCTTATTGCATTTATAACTCATACTGTGAGATCGTTCTAACTCTCTTTAATTACTTCATGGTGATGAATGATTTTTCTTTATGTGCAATTTTTTATGTGCTAAATGAGTAATAATGTGCTTTATCATATCAGAGCTATCTTTGATATTCTTTCTGCTGTAAATGTGATTAATTTGTTGAAAGGGCTATCTGTGAGACTTTTATGAGCATTTCCAGTTTATTACTCTTAATTCAATCTTGCTCCCTGCAGGGATAGGATAGTTAGATTATATTAATCTAGATTAGTTAATAATAATTGAATTGATAAGGTGGGCGTGGTAAGACGAGAGGTAAGAACCCACGCATCACTTTGTGAGGCCCCTACATGTCAATTCCACTGCATTTAATTAGGGCACTTGCATCTCATAATTAAAATAAAATGCATAAACAGTGAACCGGGCCGCAACCAATAAAATATTTAAATAATCACACTTACGCTAGCCGGACCGTTAACCAGACGGATTCCCCACACCAAACTGTGAGCGATCTAATTAGGCTTGCTTACCGGGGAGAATCCCCAACTATTGGTGTTGTGAATTCCGGGGCATCAACAGTTTTTGGTGCTAGAAGGAGGGCCGCTAGTGCATGGCTGGAAGAGGAGACCCATTTGCACGGAAAGATTCCTCTGGAAATCCACTTGAAATAGCTGTACCAGAAGAATTCATTCTGGAACCTAAAGATCAAGAAAATCTGAATTTTGGAAGTGAACATCAAGAAACTCTATACGTTGTCCCCTTTGAATAAGTAAACCATTTCCGTAGGCATACACATTCTTATGTGAGGAAAATTGGGGGATTGAACGTTATTTCCATATTACCCAGAAGGCGACTTCCCAAGAAATAAATCCAATATACCAGAGATTCGGTGCTTGTAGAAAATTTAGAAGAATTGTTGGATTTATCTCTACAAGAAATCACTGAGCCTCTTGATCAGTTGAGGCTGGAATCTCCTCCAACTCGGGAAATTCCTCATACCCCACCAAATTCGCCACCACATTCGCCACCTCATTCACAACCTCGTTCACCACCATGAATTATGGTTGGAAATGTGCCTACGTGGAGAGCCAGAGGACCACTCAATCTGGCTGCTCCATTGAATGATTTGCCCAAACATCCAGAATGGGCACTTCCCAAGTTCGATCCTGGAAAATGCATTTCTACTGAAGATCATTTGAAAATTTCTTACTTAGCTCTGAAAATTTTGAATGTAGAACATGAAGATGTGGTCTGTAGACTTTTTCCTACACATTTGAGCCCAGGGCATCTTCTTGGTACTTTAGTTTACAAGCTAATTCTATAGCAGATTGGGATGGCTTCGAAAAATGTTTTTAAAATAAATTTGGAAATCAAAAGACCATTGCCACGCTCATGAAAGAATTTTTATCTATGAGAATGGCTAAGAAAGAAAAGGTGTAGGAGTTTAATAAAAAATTCACTACTCTGTTAAATAATTTTAGTGCTGCAACAAAACCAGCCGAAGAATCCTTGGTAGAATATTATACCACGGAACTGTATCCACCTATAGCCGTGTTTGTTAAAATTGCGGTTAAGGCTACATTAATAGAAAATTATGAAGAGGCTAAGAAAGTAGAAGCTGAAATGGATAGTATTTCGAAATATGCATTAGATTTAGAAGTAAAACCAACAACCGAAAAGAAGCCTCTCATATTAGCTAGACCTAAAGAAGAACCCTCAAATGAACTGGAAAACGTGGTTAAAATGGTATAGAAATTGTCAAACAAAATAGTAGATTTAGAGAAAGAGAAAGGAGCTAGTACATCTAGAAAACCATTCAAACCTTTCTATAAGAAAAGGGAAGAAAGTGGACAATCTATAGCACCCATTACTAATTCTATTGTCCTAAATCTGAATGAAGTTGGCATGGAACATTTCTGCACTTTTCATCAAGAACACCATTCGAAAAAAGCTACCCACAATGGATAAAATCGATGACATTAGTAATGAATCAATTGTTAGATACACAACTGACAGACCAGGAAGAGGTGGAAGAAGATCAAACTAAAGAACAAGAGGAACCAACTGAAGAGACTACAATGGTATTATGGAACTGGGCACCCACTTTGGGATTGAATGAATAAGAGCTAGCTGAAGAATTCCAAGTATTGTAAGTGAATATTACCACTAGAAGTAAAGGACCGGTGGCAAATCAAAGCATGGTGTTTCCTAAGGTAAATACTTCAAAGGAAGCTCCGAGAAATAATGTTCGCATCACCCAACCTCAACCCAAGGTGAATACTGTAGTTATAAAAGGAACGATCCCAATAACAAATAATCAGGCAAAGGCCGTAGTGAATAAAACATGAAATAGTGGGAAAGGCAAAGAAGAATACAACATGGGGTATGATATTGTTGAGGACATTAAGAAAACTAAAGCCAATATATCTTTATTTGAGTTATGTAATCTTCCCCAATAGAGAAATAAATTGTTAAAAGCTTTCGACCCACAATCAAGCAACACCTTAGAAACCATTGAGTATGATACTGAGATTAACGAAGCAAGCATTGGTGGAAAATCAAAATCTCAGACTCTACCTTTCCTGTTAACTTTTCAAATTTTCAATCATAATGTACATAATTGCTTGGTATATTTTGGAGCTTCATCCAACATTATGTCATTGTCAATCTATAAGAAAATTAATGGGAATCCTATACCATCTCCTTCCCAGATCATACAATTGGAAAGATCTGCTGTCAAAGTCATATGAGAGATGAAAGATATGCTTATTAGATTATCTGCATACCCAAGGGTATGTCAATTCATAGATATCATGGTAGTGGATATACCTAAATATTATGGTATGATATTGAGCAGGGAATGGTCTACGAAACTAAATGGTTATTTTGCAACAGATTGGTCTCACCTATGGTTTCCCTATCAGAACAAGCAAAATCAGATTAAGGTAATGAGAGAGCCTCATATGAAATAGAATGTAACTTAGCTGGAGGAAAAGAATGAACCTGTTCATTTTTCATCTTTGTTTTTGGGGAATTATTTTTTAGAAATCGAACCAGGGAATTATCAATCGGAATATGTCAGTCATGATTCCAACAAACATTCCGATCTCCTTCAATTCTCACAGACTGATGAAATTGATTGTAACATAGTAGAACTAGTTACTGACTTAGGAAAAAATACTAACATAGTTAAAACAGAGAATAAATGTTTGGTTTTGTAATTTGATGGTTCCAAGACGCAAGAGGGATCCAGGTCTAGTTGTGTTCTGGTTGATCCTGAAGGAAACAAACAATTTATCTCTTGCAGACTAGAGTTTGAATTTACAAACAACACAGCTGAATACGAAGCTCTAGTCCAAGGTTTAAAAAGAGCTATTAATCTGAATATCAGGTATTTAAAGGTCTTCGGTGATTCAGAAATAGTTGTTAGGAAAATAAGAAACACAATTCATTGTCTATCTCCGCACTTAAAAGGATATCAGTCTGAAGTCTGGAATTTAATTTCGCAATTTGATGCTTTTAACATTAATTCTATTCCCTGATTACAGAATACTGAAGTTGATTTATTAGCTACTTCTGCTTCTAGATTAGTGCCAACAAATAATAAATGCTCGATTGAATTGATTTTTAGGCCATCTGTACCTGATAATATTACAAATCTGAGGGTGCTTGATGATGATGAACAAATCATCAATTTATTGACAAATGAGGATTCCTTCAAAGAATTCATAATCGATGAAGATGAACACAATTTGTATTTGCAAAATAAGGAAGAAAGTACAGGGAATTTCATGCCGAAAGGAGTAAGAACTCTTGAAGGTCTTTTTGATTTACAACACAATTTCAGAAGGCCATCCAATGTCAATATCAACAGCTCCTCGTTGCAGCATGATTTGGTGAACTTGGGTACAGAAGATGAGCCCAAATACATTAATCTGGGTAAATGATGTTCACTAAGCGAAAGAAGTAAGTTCATCAATCTTTTCTAGCAATACAAAGATGTTTCGCATGGACTTACGAGGATCTGAAAACGTATGACACATGTGTCATACAGCACGTGATACCCATGAAGCCAGGTGTGAAACCATTTCAACAGCAATTACGAAGGATGGATCCAACACTTGAACCATTAATACAGAAGGAATTAAAGAAAATGTTGGATGCTAAGATTATCTTCAAAGTTCGGCACTCTGAGTGGGTGGCTAATTTAGTCCCCGTACGAAATATGTCAGGAGAAATAAGATTATGCATTGATTTTCAAAACTTGAACAGAGCATCAGACAAGGACAACTATCCTATGCCATCGATGGAACATATCTTACAAATGGTATCAAGCTCAAAATTGTTCTCCCTATTAGATGTATTCTCTGGTTACAATCAGGTATTGGTGCAGGAGCAGGATAGATTGAAAACTACTTTCTGCACCAAGTGGGGAACATTCACATATCGAAGAATTCCTTTTGGCCTAATGAATGCTGGAGCCACATTCCAGAAGGCCATTGATATTGAATCCTGATGATTAGTTGGCCACTGTGTGGTCATTTATTTAGATGATGTGATAGTTTACTCCAAAAAAAGAGAAGACCATGTTTTCCATTTAAAACATATTTTTGATCGTTGCAGGAAATATGGTATATCTCTGAACCCAAAAAAGAGTGTTTTTGTTGTTTTGGAAGGAAAAATGTTGGGTCACATCATCTCGAAGAAGGGAATATCCATATATCCAGAGAGAGTCAAGGCCATAACTCAGATGCTCATGCCCCATAATAAAAAGGCTATGTAATCATTTATGGTCACAATAAATTTTGTTTGAAGGTTTGTGCCTGGTTTTGCGCAAATTGTTAAGCCTTTGCAGCAAATGGTGAAGCAAAGTGTACAATTTAAATGGAATGACGTTGAGAAGATTGCGTTCAAATACATAAAGGATGCCATATCTCACGCACCTTCTTTTAGAAGTCCATACTTTGAAAAGGATTTCATCATATACGCTTTCGCTTTAGATTCATCTCTCGTAGCAGTGCTCACTCAAAAAGGAGAATCCAGAGGCGAATATCCAATCTCTTTCAAGAGCACTGGGTTACAAGGAGCTGAGCTAAATTACCCAGCTATAGATAAGCAAGAGTATGCAGTTTTCAAAGTGGTTAAATAGTTCAGGCCTTATATTTTGAAAAACAGGACGAAAGTCATAGTACCTCACCCCGTTGTCAGATCTCTATTTGTGCAAAAGGAATTGGGTGAAAGGAGACGAAATTGGGTAACTACTCTTCAAGAATATGATATGGAATTCAAGCTAGTCACTATCATTAAAGGTCAAGGCCTGTGTAAGTTTATTACTAAAAATTTAGCCAACGAAGATCAAGAGTGGGAAAACGAAGCTGAGTTGAATTTACCTGAGGTATTTCCTGTCTTCACTACTCCAGAATCTTGGTATAGGGATTTGGTGTACTATTTGCAACAAGGATATATACCAGCGCACTTGATTCCTAAGCAGAGAAGAGCACTTCGATTAAAATCAACTTGCTATCAGATAATTGATGGATTACTTTTCAGAAAAAATTATGATGGGATATTTCTCAAATGTATTGAGAAAGAGGATGCTGATAAAGTGGTCAAAGAATTACATAATGGCCCTACTGGGGGACATTATTCTGGGGATACTACTGCTCATAAAATACTCAGATCCGGTTACTATTGACCCACCCTTTTCAAAGATGCTCATGCTCATGCCAAAAAATGCGATGTATGTCAAAGGAGTGCTAGCAGATTGCCAAAAGCAGCAGGTCCCTTACAACCAGTTGATATATCTGAACCATTCGAACAGTGAGGCATAGACGTTATCAGAGAAATTAATCCAAATTCCTCTCTGCAACATCACTATATCCTCACAGCCACTTATTATTTCATTCGGTGGACAAAAGCTGCTCCTCTATGTAAAGTGAGCGAAGACGTCATCATCGGATTATTGCAAGAGAATATCATAACGAGGTTTGGGGTTCCAATTTCTCTAGTTTTTGATAATGCAACTTACTTCTCATCTGTGAAATTAACTACATTTTCTTATGAAAGAGGAGTTAAATTGCATTATTCAGCAAACTACTATCTCCAAGTAAATGGACTGGCCGAATCTACAAACAAAACCTTATCTGAATCCTAAAGAAGACTGTTATTGAGAGTCATAGGAACTGGAACACAGCCCTTCCAAATTCTTTATGGGAAGACAGAGTCACACCAAATAATTCCTTAGGAGTCTCCCCTTATACACTAGTTTATGGGAAGGAAGCTTTACTCCCACCTAATATACTACTCCCTTCCCTACAACTAGCCCAAGCGTCTCAAGGTTCTACAGTCATGAATTGATACCCTGTTGAAACTTGAAGAGTCACAAAAAAAGGCCAAAGATAGATTCCACCAGCACCAAGATATAGTCAAAAGGTGGTTTGACAAATGAAAATATGGCAAGAGAAGCTTTGAGGTAGGGGACCTAGTTTTGAAGTGGGATCACCCACATGACGACAAGGGGAAGCAAACAAAATTTCAACGATTATGGCTTGGCTCTTACCAGATTGCTGAAAATCTTGGTTCGTCGACATACAAACTTAAAGATTTACAAGGGGAGGAAGAAAATCTCCCTATCAACGGCCTTGCTCTAAAGTAATACTTTACTTAGGTTTAGGAACATTTTTGTACATAAATAAACTTCACTTTTCATTCCTTTTTTTTACTTTACTATTTTTCTGCTTTGGATAAGTCTCTTTTGTTTTGATTTTATTTTCATCGGATTTATTTGTTTGCTTATTGTTTGATTTCTTCATTTGTTTCAAATCCTAGCTCAACTTCTTGGCACATGGAAATATAGGGACCTGAACAATCTCAAGGCATCTCCTGATAAGGCATAATCTACTTTTAAAAGAAAGTTGTTCTCTATGTGACATTGCCATTTGCTAATCAGTTTTTGGAAAGGGAAAACCCGCTTCAGTTTCATATTTAAGTCATGATAACCCCGGTAAAATAACTAAGACTTGTGATTTCTATGTTACTATCTTAGGGCTTCATCCGCTCTCACATTAATAATTGTCTCAGGCATCTCACTATGATGGACCCATGGAAAGGAAGCAGGTCTCACAGGTGTATGGTATTTAAAATGATCCCATGCTACAAATCAAAAGACAAAAGAGCTTATATCAAAGAGTCCCTTGTCCAGAAAACCGCACCTCTATCAAAGCATGGTTGAGGAAACAAAGACATCCAATCAAGAAAGTTTCCTTAATGGTCAGCCCAGTATGGTTCTTCTCCATCCGTGAGCATGATAATCAAATAAATATTTTACTCACACAAAAGAACATTATGGATGGAAGAACCCAAGTTAAAATGCTCAAGATTGAAGAAATTTAGCATAGAAGACTCTAACGACAAAGTTCGTCAACAAAGAAAGCATCTAAGAAATGTTGATAGCATGGGAATGAGGAACAAACGAATACGTCTATGTGATTTTGTTACAATCCTTTGGAGTCCTATTTAGCAAGCTTCCGAAAGATGAATCTAAAATGAACTTCACATTTTTGCCTTAGGAGAGTGGTTAAGAAGTCTGATTCAAAGTTACCCTTACTCCCCAAATGACTAATGTGATAAAAGTGGTCGCCCCCATGTATAAAATTTTCCCTCTGAAAGCATTGTGTTATAGATGAGATCAATAACATGTAAGTTTTCTGACCTTGAAAGAAATTATTCATAGATCTGTGTTCACCAGCGAATCGCAAATTGTTGTTGCTACAACTTGATCCCCAATTTTTTTGAAAATTATGGGGCCCCTCATTTTCTATTAAGAGATTTTTAGAGTTTAAGTCTTCCTAGAAAAATATTACCTTTAAACTTAGTTATTTCCAAGAAGATCGGGAAAAGAAGTTCATTTTTTTTTACTAAATAAAAATCGGCTTTTGTAGCCGAAATGGTCGGGGTTATCTGTTAAGTTTTGGATGCTTTTTGTGTTTCAGAGAAACTCGCCGAACCGAGTTGAAATGATCGGAGAAACTTAGTTAAATCCGCCAAAACAGTCAGAAGCATCTTTTAACTTTGGAAGCCTTTCCTATTTCGGTGGAACTTGCCCAACTTCGCCGAAACATTCGGAGGAACTCAGTCAACTTCGCCTAAATGGTCGAAGCGCTATCATTTACATCTTTGACACTTAGACTTTTCTCACTTCTTCGACGTAAAGACTCCAGGTTGGCGGAGAAAGGTTTCACGCCGTGACCTGTTTCAAAAGACTAAAATGTCTGAGCCGAAACGGTTGCCAACAACTACTAAGATGCACTAAAAAGAGACTCGACGCGACGCATTTCATCTCAACTCAGGAATAACCACCGAAATGGTCACAAACAAAGATTTAAATCTCACGAAGTAGCACCAGAGAAATCTCGCCGAAAGCCGGTGTCGGTGTGGTTTGATTTTCGTAAACAATATGTTTTGCATAAACCCAATAAATCCTACAGAAATAGTCGGTAGCGAACCCTTAGTGGCAGCAATGTTCATAACAGTTTGTGGCACCGAAACGGGGTTGGCCTCACCGCACTAATTGCGCATTTAAAAACCAACCCCGTCCACTTTGCATTGAATGCCCCTTGTTTTCAAAGTTATATATATAGGGAATTGGGGCATTATTATTTTGTTGTTTTGACTTTGCAAAACGCCATTTCAAGTTGTTTCCTCCACCATTCGTCGAACGTCGAGCATCCCCAACACCGTCAATCCCATTGACCAGTAAAAAATTGATAGGTAGGTCGGCATGCTCTCATTTTTATCCTTTTGAGTTTATCCGGTTCTTTTTGTTTTGGTCATTTGTTGTCGGGGTTTTTCTTTCGAAGGTCGATTCTCCCTTGCCACCATGTCGTCTACGTCGTCCTCACTTGCTAGGGTTAGACCAATTTAGGGTTTTTCTCCTAAAAGTGGTAGTTAAAGGGGGAACATCGAACTTCGCACACCTGGAGTGCCTTGACCTCACTGGTTGTTGACCCTCATTTTGAGTGACCAGTGGGCCTTGCATTGGTTTTATCATTTTCTGAGTGATTTTGGCGTGGTTGATGGTTATTCACACCACCGAATTCGCAGTAAGCCCTTGCGTCCATGAGACCAAAGTAGACCCATGGTGGATGCTTTGTCGTTGCGCAGACTTGAGCCATAGTTCCGTTCTCAACAAGACTAAATGGGAAGCCCAAGCATGAAGAACATGGACATAGAACCACCCCAAGTATCCAATGAAATAATCACAGGAGGCCACCTCCCATTGAAGGAGCTCGGACTCATGCCATTTACCTCGTCAAAGGAGTACATTGTGGCTCAATTAGACACAATCGTCTTTGACCATAACAGAAAAACCATCTTAGAGAGGAGTGAAAAGAGACTGAAAGTTGGCTCCCAACCGTATGTCGTCACTGTACAGGAGAACACCATCCTAGAGGGTACACACAAAGACCCCAAATTCATGGCATCTGTCAATGTGGTTGTTGCTCAAGCAAATGAAGATAATATTAACAAGATAATGAATAATATTGAGTGAAGCAAAGAGAATATGCTTAAATTAAAGGTTAATCTGGTCAAGGAGAGAGCAGAAGGGATAGAATGGAAAAGGAAACATGACACCATGCCATCCGAGAAAAAAAGAATAATGAATGAATACCAGAGCTTGGAGGAAGAAAAGGAGGCATTAACTGTACAATTAATGATATTGGAAGGAGAGAAGAATGACCTTGAAGCTTGAACTACTCAGCTAGAATCAAGCGAGGCGGCTTCCAACCAATAGGTCGAAAAATTAAAAGTTGAGGTAGAGGAGTTCGAAAAGGAGAAGGAATCTTTAACAGGACAACTGGAGTCAGTAGACAAAACGAATCTAGATATATCTCCATTTTGTGATCAAGCCTGTAAAATCCAAGAACAAATATATCATTCTCAGATGATTCTCACAGAGAAGGTATATAAGATGAAGCTAATGATGGAGAGAATGGATGAGATATCTGCTGAGTCACAGGAAGTCTGACAAAAGTTGTATGAGGTTGCAGAAAAGATCAAAATCCAAATGGTTTGGAGAGAGACCAATTCAGAATACCTTGACAACTTGTTTCCTAAGACAATAGTGGTTTTGAAGCCGGAAATGGAACTTTTAGAATTTTGCAGGAGGGATTCCATAAAACTGAATAATGACATCCTAAAGACTATGCAGAAATGTTAGGAGTTTTATGGGAAAATCCAGAAGTTCATGAAACGTGTCATCTTTCTCTGCTCCTGCCAATGAATGAACTTCCTCCAAGAGATCTACACATGATGGAGCTGCAAAGTGGATTAAAAGGGGAGTTAGAATACATCAGAAAATTGGATGTTCTCACTGAGGAAGACATCCACCATTTTGTAGGGAAAACCTCTATACATGAATACTTCCTGGAAGATAGTTGCACAGCAACGGCAATAGGGATGGTGCACGTTGAGACTTAGTTGTCATATCATGATGTCTCTTTACAAGTATTGGAGCCCAGCAGGCTTAATGTCATTACTGAAGGAGCTAATGCATGGGGGGAATATTATTCTAGTTTAGTTGGGTCCACATGAATATGAATTTCTAAATATCTTTTGTATTTTTTGATGTAAGCACTAGACGACAAAATTTTGGGAATTTGAGGGTTAGGGTATGTGAAGAGGCACTAGAGGACAAAACTTTTGTAAGATAAATAGAGGAAGAGAATACATCTAAAGGACTTTTGGAGGGTGCAATAGAGTTGGACTATATTTGTATGAGAACTGTTTTTCTGCTTAATAAAGAAGGATCTGTTGCTTGGGAAGAGTTGGTGCAGATATTTTGCATGGAATGCGTGGAATGTTAATGGAACTACTTCTTATTGCATTTATCACTCATACTATGAGATCGTTCTAACTCTCTTGAATTACTTCATGGTGATGAATGATTTTGCTTTCTGTGCAATTGTTTATGTGCTAAATGAGTAATAATGTGCTCTATCATATCAGAGCTATCTTTGATATTATTTTTGTTGTAAATGTGATTAATGTGTTGAAACAGCTATCTGTGAGACTTTTATGAGCATTTCCAGTTTATTACTCTTAATTCAATCTTGCTCCCTGCAGGGATAGGATAGTTAGATTAGATTAATTTATATTAGTTAATAATAATTGAATTGATAAGGTGGGCATGGTAAGACGAGAGGTAAGAACCTGCGCATCACTTTGTGAGGCCCCTACCTGTCAATTCCAGTGCATTTAGTTAGGGCACTTTCATCTCATAATTAAAATAAAATACATAAACGGTGAACCGAGCCGCAAGCGGTAAAAGATTTAAATAACCACACATACAGTAGCTAGACCGTTAACCAGATGGATTCCCCACACCAAACGTTGAGTGATCTAAATGGGATTGCTTACCGAGGAGAATCCCCAACTGTTGGTACTACGAATTCCAGGGCATCAACACCGCGATAAAAAAAATGGTCAAAGTTGGGTAAAAAATGACTACGTCTTGTGTGGCACGCAAATCATGGTGGCAAGGGGCATGGAAAAAATGCCCAAAAAAGGACTGATTGAGAGTGATAAATGATCTCAAGCATCCTAACGGGAACATAATTCTGAATCCAGCAGTGCAAACGATGTGCAAAATGAAGGTCATATGACCCCAGAATGGTCAAAGCAAAAATTAGGGTAAAAAATGGCTATAAATAACAAGGGAGCCCACCTCCACATGTCATTTTCCCTATGTAAATTGGGAGGAGTGTGGAGGGACCCAGAAGAGGAAATTCAGATTTCTCTCAATCTGACTAATGGAATCGAGTTCTGTGACTTGTAAGTAAGTCTTGAAGTGATTTTTGTGTTTTTAATGCTTTTTGGTTTGGATTTGGTCCTCTGGGGAGCCTTGGAAAGCACAGCGTTGGAGCGCACTTTTCGAGGGAAATGGTGCGCTCAGGGCGTGACTATGAGCCGTATAGTCACATGGTTGGGGCACGACCGTGGGCTGCACAGCCGCACTCTGGAGCACGACTTTTGCTGAGAAAAGTGCGCTCCAAGCGCGACTATGGTTTCTACAAGTATGCTCATGGAGTGCATGTTTTGAGGGGAAAAGCGCGCTCCAGGGAGGACCTGAGGGGGAAAAATGCGTGCTTTGGTGTGCGCTTTTTTTCCTAAGTTTTGGTGCTACAGCCCTGAAGAGACCGGTTTTTTGCTTATATGGAGTTGATCAAGGTTTTTTTCTTTATCTCCAGGATGTCAAGAGTGAGAGATTGGGAGTTTGCTTGATGATATCATGGACGATGAGGATTTCCAGGATACTTTGGCCCGATGTGGGTTAGTGAAGTTTTCTTGGGTGCCCCCAATGCATTCAGCGAAGTTGTTGCTAAACAAATTGGTGTAGTTTTGGGATCCTAATGTGGGTGAATTCGCGATATAGGGGGAGCGACTGGAGATATCTCTCACTGATGTGTACTTTCTAACGGGATCCCGCAGTTGGGTATGATTGAAGAAACCCAACCGAGGAATCCCAGTGACTTGTCTATGGAGTACTTAC
This sequence comes from Larix kaempferi, assembly GCA_027924585.1. Lineage (NCBI taxonomy): Eukaryota > Viridiplantae > Streptophyta > Pinopsida > Pinales > Pinaceae > Larix > Larix kaempferi. The sequence continues at coordinate 35,007,193 of BSBM01000093.1, forward strand.
TAGAGCACCATTGTTATGCCACAGCTTATGTGCATGACAATGCGAGATTGATCTGTTACATAGAGAGTCTTGAGACTTGAGCTATAGCGGCACTGGTAGTGTGGATACTGGGGTTGAAGGCGCCCCATAGGATCTCTAGAGGGAAGTTGATACTGGTGGAGTAGGCCTTCATAGGTACATACTTCGGTTGGGGATAGATGAACTTGACGGTTGTTCAACAGGAGCTAACAAGGTGAGCCACACAAGAGGGGATTTTTGTTTCCCTTTGTTCCTATGCTCGTTCTTCTTTGAGCGAGTTTCGATGCTGCGACCGCACAAAGCAGTGCGCGAAGGGGATCCCACTGAGCCATGGATGCGGTGATGGGGCGAGATGATGACTCGCGATGGTGGGGGATGGTGGGTCGGTTCTTCACTCGGGATTTGTTTACTCAGTGGCGGAAACTTCCAGTTGTGATTGAGGACTTCCCCTATGTAGGGATGGACTACAGGGAGATGCAAAGCTACCACAACCTCTTGGTTATGTATAGGGACCAGAAGGTATGTATTTACTCAGTTTATAGTATCATGTTGTGTATACTTCATAGCATATATGGTAGCTAGAGGATTTTATGACATTGAGACTGATGATTTGCATGTGTTTGCAGATGTGAGACCATGGCCTCCAGCAGGGTATTAGGCTAGTAGGGGTCGAGTGGAGGGGGTGCACTCTCCTGCGTGTTGGAAATGACATCATCAGAGTGCGTCAACGAATTTGGAGTCAATCCGGGTGGGGATTGACCGCATATTGGATGGAGTGGTTGATAATGTCTGGCAGCATTTAGATAAGGAGTTGATCGATGTCTACTACGACACTCCACAGGAGTGGAGACCAATGATTCAGTGAATTGCGATGGAAGCCGAGGCAGTGAGGGCCATGGCACGAGGTGATGCCCCAGATGATGAGGATGAGGAGGAGACTGATTCGGATGAGGAGGAGGAGGAAGAGGAAGAGGACAAGGACAAGGGAGAGGATGAGGAGGACGAGGACGAGGATGAGGATGATGATGATGACTTAGATGACTAGGAAGTTGATGGAACTGCCCCCCAATGCGATGAGCATGGGGAAATTTTGTACTCGGCGACTATTTTTATGATGAGGAAGGTGTTGGGGATCCTTGATGTATTGATGTTTATGTGATTATGTAAACTATGACATTTTGATGAAGATGATGATGATGATATATATATGCACGTGGATGCAGTTTATTATGATGATGCCCCCCTTTTTTTATGATGTTATATGCCTATATGATGTATATATGCATGTTGATGATATGATGATGCATTTGTATGGTTTACTTCCTACATTTTATGATTTATATGCCAGTCTAGAATATTATTAGCCATTTGGTCTGCAACACTATTCTGACTTCATGGGACATGAGTGAATGTAATGGACTCAAATTGCCTAATCAATTGTTTAGTGCGCTGGAAATTTCTAAAAAGGTAAGGATCCTGTACTCGGTAAAATTTATTGAGTTGGTCAACAAGGAGATGGGATTCAAGAAACACACGAAGGTGACTAATGCCCATCTAGAGAGCAGGAGTCAAGAGACCGGTCACAGCATCGTACTCAGCCTCATTATTGGTGGTAGCATCAATACACACTCCGTCGAGGTGGATCAAATCCTGTGAGGGGGAATACAATACCCAATCTATGGAGGCGAGGTTTGGAGGCCATCTACTTGCTCCGTCGGCGAAACCGATATAGAGTGGCAGAACAAGATCCATCTATGGTCACGCATGGAAGCCAAATGTAAGGTTCAAAATGAAAAAAGTGAAAACCAAAAAAGGGAACAAAACTATACAACACGAACTATGGGGTCCGAGAAAAGTGCTAAGGGTAAAATCATTTGAGATAAACCCGTTGTGAGGGTTGGCCAAGGGATGTCCTTCAAAATCGGCAAGGGATGTCCTTAACAATAGGTAAGGATATATGCCCCCTTGCTGAGATAGGTTTGGACAATGTAAGGGAGTTGCCACATGGATTCAAACTTTCCTTTCCCATGGTTTCCATGAGCTTGGTCATAAACGAGCACTAGGTCACCTTCGTGGAAGGTGCGGGGGTGGACATGCTTATCATAATTGGATTTGGAGCGATGTTTGGCAGCCTTGGTGATTTGTAATGCTACTTGTCAGTCTTCGTCTGCCTGTTCCAATAGGAGTAAGCATTGCTCAAGAGGTGAGGTATCCAGGAGAAGGTTAACGACGATGTGTAAAGAGAGGATTTGACACTTAATGGGGAGAATCGACTCTATGCCGTGAACCAAATGGAAAGGGGTAAAACCCGTGGCGGTCTTAGTGGAAGTGCAGTAATCCCAAAGTGAAAGAAACAACATATGGTTCCAATTGGACTTGTGTTGGTTTACTGTTCGTTGAAGGATTGTCTTCAAGATTTTATTGATAGCCTCAACTTGGTCGTTCCCTTGAGGGTAGTAGGATGAGGCATACTGGTGGTCAAACTTTAGGAAGGTGGAAAACTCCTTCCAAATGGTATCTTCGAAATGTTTACCATGGTCGGATACGAGTTGTTTAGGGACCCCAAATTGAGCAATGGCATGATTAAAAAATAACCGTGCCACGGTCTCGACCTGGGACTTAAATGTAGGCATGACCTTGGCCCATTTAGTGAAATAGTCGACAACCACAATGATGTATTTATGGCCATTTTCTGAGGGGGGGTTACACTACATAAAATCGATGGACCACTTACAGAAAGGGCCAATAGTGATGATTGGACGGAGAGGGGCAGGAGGGGTCCTTGCTTTGGGGGAAAAAGATGGAAGTTCTGGCAATGTTTGACTGTGGTAATCCAATCAGTAAAAAGGGCGGGCCAGAAATACCCAGTGCGGATGACCTTTTGGGAAGTTTCCATTCCAGATAAGTGGCCACCATAGGCTCCATTGTGACAATCATTTAAAACTTGTTCATCCTCGTCATGTGTAAGGCATCGACGTAAAATAGTGTCGACGCCACGTCGATAAAGGACATCGTTGAGAAGGAGGTACCATTAAGCATGATGGCATATGTGATGTCGATCATCACGGCCGAGTTGGAGTGAAACTTTTGCATTCATAGGTAAACCAGGATGTCACCATACCAGGGGTCATCCGACGAAATGGTGAACAAGTGGTCATCGGGAAAGTTAGTGATGATAGGAGGTGATGCTAACGAAGATGGTAAGTCAGTCATGAGGTGTGCCAATGCAAGGTCTTTGGAACTCTTGGGTGTAACAAATGTCAGGTCGTATTCTTGAAGGATAATGATCCATTTAGCCACACAGAATTGAAGGAGGTGGAAACTCAAGAGATAGACCATGGGGTTGGATTCTTCCACAACTGTAGTTCAGCTCATAAGAATGTAGTGGCATACCTTATGAGTAGAGAAAGTGACGGCTAAGGCCAAATTCTCCTCATGGGGGTAGCGTAATGGTGGAATAGACAACGTATGAATCACATAATAGATGACATGTTCTTGACGCACACTATCTTTTTGGACTAACAAGCCGGAAATGACATATTCGGATGTCGAAACGTAAGGATGAAACCTTTCAAGAAATTAGGAGGTGAAATCAATGGCGCGGAAGTCAATGCTTGTTTTAGTGCTTCAAAATCCGCTTGCACATGTTCGTCTCAAACGAAGGGAACGTGAGTCCAAAGCAAGTGAAGGAAACCATGAACTTTTGTAGCATAGTCTGGAACGAAGCAACGAAGGAAGTTGGATTTCCCTTGAAGGCTTTGTAATTGGCATGATGTACGTGGTGATGGGAGGTCCAGAATGGATTGAACCTTCAAAGGATCAGTAGTGATCCCCTTTTGGGAAACAATGAAACCCAATAATCGGCCGACAGGAATGCAAAAAACACACTTGCGTGGGTTCAAGCGAATGTTGTATTTGCGATAACGCAAAAAGACTTGTCGGAGATAGTCCAGGTGGTTGGATCGTTTCTTGGATTGAGCAGTGAGGTCGTCTAAGTAGATAAGGATAATATGGACCAAGTCCTAAAAACAAAAGGTCATGGCCCTCTGAAATGTTGCACCAACATTTTTAATACCAAATGGCATAACTCGATAGGAAAAGGTGCCCCACGTTGTAGTGAAGGCAGTCTTATACTGATCATCTTTATGAATTTGAATCTGATTGTAGCCAGAGAAACCGACCATGAAGGATAGAATCTCATGGCCCACACATGCATCAATGAGTTGATCGATGAATGGCATAGGAAAGTTGTCTTTGGGACAAGCTAAATTTATATCACGAAAATTAGTACAGACGCGAATGGTGCCCTGTTTTTTGTTAACTGGTACATGATTGGACACCCATGTGGTCTAAGCGATGGGATAACGGAACCTAACTTGACGTATTTTTTCAATTTCGGCCTTCACTGCTGGTAGTTTGGAGGGGTGAATAAGCTATTTCTTTTGGCAGACAGGTGGGACATCAGGCCTAGAATCGATACGGTGCTCAATGATGGCAGGGTCAAGAACATGCATCTCAGTATATGACCAAGTGAAAACATCACGAAACTCTTGGACGAGCTTCTTATAGGAAGTGACTTAGTATGGAGTACATGAGGCACTTAACGTAATGTTGTCAAATATACCAGGTGTGATGGAAATATTGACTTGTATGGTGGGTGATATGTTAGCCATATTACCTTCCTCGAAGGCATCGGGAGTTGGGATGGGGTTCTTAAACCAATCCGCTTGGCTATGGATGAAGTCTTTTGTATCAACCGAGAGTTGGTTTCCCGTAATAGGGTTTGACTCCTCGAGAATGAAGAGGCTCTATGATGCATGCCATCCCAAGGGAAGTCAGGTGTAGTTAGTGCTTTGAGGACTTATTCGTCACTGCGAAAACATTGTGTGGATAGATCGAAAGAGGTAAAGATGGACGTCGGGGTCAAAGTTGGTTCGTCGCTCATGGAAATCATATAAATAGTGTTAACTTCTGTCGAGGAGGAGGATTCGGGTGGGTGAATCTCCTTGACGGTAGTAATGGATGATTCGAAAGAAGACTAACACATTTCATGGAGCACCAACCGATACTCTGGTAATTCAGGACAATGATAAGAATAATGGCCGTAGAATCCGCATATGGCACAGGAGTGGTTGGTGCGCAATGATTTGTTACATGGTTGGCGGATGGTTTCTAGTTCGACAAATGGAATATTGGGGTCATCATCCAACATCTTCATATGTTCTTGAAGGTTTGAAAACTGTGGACAACTATGGGTAGCGTGGCCCAAATCATCGCACAAGGAACACTTGGGAGGTGTGTGCACTGGAGGGGCAGGTTGTACGGTTTTGGTCACATTTGGTGCAGTGTGAGTTTGTGTGGTTCTACCCCCGGTATTCTTGGATGATTGAGGGACAGTGTTGGATGAAGGTTTTGTCACTACATCGGGAGATGGATGATTGGCAGTGGTGATCGGTTGGATCGGTTGCAAGATGACTTGTGGTGTCGGAGTGGGATTAGGAGCAGGTAAATACCATACGGGGAGTCTTAATGTCAACCCCTGGAGATTCAGCGTGGCCATGACGAGCATAATTACTACCCCAGATGGTGGAAACAAGAACGGGATTGTGTGGATTGGTGTGGCTCCAACGTTGTTAGGTATCGATTGCAGTTGAGGAAACAATGGTGGTTGTTGGGTAGGGACTGATTGATTTGATGAAATGGTGCGCAAGTCAGAGATCTCAACGATCGGATAAGGAGGTGGTAAGGAATGAAATGTGGAGACCATTGGAGTCTCTGAATAAATTCTGGGACCGACAATGGAAATAAAAGAGGTGGGCGCACCAAAAATTGGTTGTTCGACCATGGGGAGAACATTTTTTGGTGTAGCGAGCGCGTTTGGGTCATAGTAAGTGACTTGGTCGATTTTGAAAACCTGTCCCTCATGGGGAAACATCATCAAGCGGAACACCGATGAAGAAATAACCTTCATGGCATACATGTAACTTCGTCCTGGGAGCAGGTTGTAGTTGAGTTGTGCATTGACGACTTCGATGTCAATCAGGGCAGTTTTGGCATCTAATTGGACTGGAACATTAGCCAGAAGGCCTTGTGGCTGAGATTAATGGCCATCATAAGATCGTAAGACAGTCGTGGATGGCTATAGGATAATGGATCCGAGATTCTGCCACACGAATGTAGACATAATGCATGTAGAGACACCTTCATCGATGATGCATCGATGGATAACAAGATTCCAGATAGAAACGGAGACTTGAAATGCTAATGTGGAAGGAATGCGTTGTTCAGATTGGTCTAAATCGAATTCCATAATCCGTGAGTCAGAAGGGTCTATCGCACCTATGTCGAACAATAGTGTGTTGTACTGCACTGGGAAGTTTTTTAAAACTTCTAAGGCTGACATAGCAGCTGGGGACTGGGCTAATTCATTCACAATATTATAGTTGGGGGAAGCACGAGCATTGGGGTTGTTATTAATGCGTTGCAGAGGAAAGCGAGGAGATTTGTGGGGCCTTTCGAATGGTGTTGGGGGTATACATAACAATGGATTTGTGGGAAGAGTGTTAGGATCCTTGTCCGTAGGAATGGTTTCGGTCATTGAACCATACTGGTTACGGCGTGTTTGAAGGTTGATATTAGCTGAAAATATCATTAAAAGGTGGTGGGTACCTGAGTCAATGGGTTAACTAACAGGAGCAGCGTAAGTAACTAGCTGCTGTGGTGCACCAACCCCTTGAGGGGGAGACAAAGGTTGGGAGGTTACTACCCCTTGCATGGGTAGGGGGTTTTGAAACACCATAGGTTGTGCATGAGGTTGCGAGGGGGTTCGTTGGTGCCGAAGGTGCAGCATGTCATTGGATTTGAGAGTCATCATTCCAAAGTTGGTGAGCGTGCTCTAGATGGGGAAAATTGTGCATATAATGGCCATAGACGCCGCAAATAGAACATGGGTGGTTCATATGTAAATTATGGTTTTTACCTTGTCGAGGAGGTCAGTCAGGATTTTTGGTTAGCGAGTGCAACATCATTATTATCAAGGGGGTTTGGTGGTGGACCACCTCTACCAGGAGGTTGGTCGTTGCCATGATTACGACCTCATCCCCTATTTTTTTGTCCTTGTTGGTTCCATTGGGAAGGTTGCTTCTGTTGTTGGTTTTATTGGGCATAAAATTTCCCTTAGGGAATGGGGGGGTTGCAGTTGATGCTGGCAAAGCTGGAGGTGGATAATAAGCGGGACTTGCTTGAGGTTTTGCAGGTGCTGTTGGGGGATGGGAGTAGGCAGGTGGTGCGGCAGGGGGGCGTATGCGGGTGAGCTATGACCGTAGCAATGCGACATGAAAGAAGGTCCATGTATATAGGGGGCTTGAGCCGAGGGAACATACGAAGGTGTTTCCCCTGAATGGGTTGTGGCGTGTGAAAGGTCAATGGTGGTCATGGCGGAATTAGGCGTAGCATTATAAGCCGGGGTGGTGGCGGGAGGCATATGGACATATGTCTGACTACGAGATGCAACATGTACAATAATGACGTCAGCAGCGTGGGATGCCCCTAGTGCATCTTTCCCAAAGGAATCACCACGAGGAGCATTGGGTAAAATGGAGTAAAGGTTTCTCGACTGTGCATAGATGAGGTAAAACTATTGAGCTTTAAGTATGGATTCTTCTTCGGTTTGGGGTTGTTCAAATTCAATATCCTTGGTGATAAATGGTATGAGAGATTTTAGAAACCAATCTAAAAAGATGTGGTTTTCTAACTTGATCTTGCACAAACTACGGTGTTTACGCCATTCATGAATATGGTCAGTAATATGGGTAGTCTAGTTCTACCTACAAGATAGTAAAAAATCAACACCAACGTCGTAATGGACTGGTAACTGGAAGAACTATAGAAAATTCAAAGCGAGGGATGTAAACGTGGAGTGTGTACCATGTGGTTGTTCAATATACCACTTAGTTGCAGATCCAATGAGTGTCTGTTGTGAAAGGCGTAGGTGGATTGATTCATCCACTATTGAGTTGGAGGAACACCATAAGTGGAAGGACATGATATGGTTTTAGGGGTCCTCACCACCCTTCCCTTCAAACTTTGGGATTTCCAAAGGGAGTTTCATAGGCATGGGAGGACATGTGGGGTCATGTTGGGTCAAATCGTTAGTCAATCGAGCCAGATCAAGGAGGTTGAGACTGGCAATGAATGGAAAACTAGGAGGAGGATGTGACATAGTCGAAGTGGCCTGCATGCTATCCATGGCGGCGATAGTAGGGCCATCTTCACCGAGGGGTGGTGCAGTGGCAGGAGTTAGAACGGGGATTGAGGGACCGTCGGTGCTCCCAAGTGTACTACTAGTGACCAAAGGGACGGTGGTCGGAATAGATCCGATACTGATGGGTATGGAAGTAGTGACTAGAATTCTAGGTGTAGGTCCTGGGATGGATGCTGTAATGGTGGTTGCGATAGTGGTGGAACCACTTCCATAAAACAAGTCATTAAAGGGGTTGGGATTCACGCAAGACATGGGGCTAGATGGAGCTATGTATATGAGTAAATCTGACTCAGAACAAGAGGTAAAATAATGGGCATCGAGATGAAGATCCAACGACGAAGATGTGTGTCTATGGCAGGTGGGGCCAAGTGGATCATCTTGTGGGGGTAGTCCCCATAGGCGATGAGAGTGTCTTAGTGAATCAATGGTGATAGGTGTAAAAGTGTTGAAGATATGTGGGAGATAAAACGCTAAAAAATCCTAGCGCAATTGTGTGTGCAAAAGGAAAGCTCGTAAAAATACGACACTGAGGCCAACAACAAGCTCAAAAGCACGTGCGAAAACAACGTGCTACAATAAGTGGAGCGGAAATAAAATGGTCAGAATACCAACAAGAAACACTCCTAGAAAGAAAAAACGGTAGAATCACTAACCAAATGGGGGTATAGGAGCATGAAAACACTTATCTAAAAGATATGAAAGCTCACACAAATCGTATCCCCTGTAGGGTGATGAAATATGCAGTCACGCAATACGAAATGTAGAACCAAATGGATAAAGGACATCCCTTTACCAAGAGGAAATCCAGGTAAAAGAGTCCTAGAAGAATGGAAACTAAGCTACCCCATTCATGGCATGTCTGGAAAGGTGTATCGCAACTTCAATTCTTTGGCCATCGCGCACCCGGTATGGGTTCCAACATGCACGATGAGAACAACAAGTTGGTATCCTTCAGTATAGAATGGAGAGCGGTATTCCACTCAGAATTCCGAAACTAGTCTTTCCACTTGCCCTCCTAAGGGAGAGGCCCTTCAACAAATCGGTGTCAACCATACCAATAAACAATAGGGGATTTTGGATCCCTGACGGACAACAACTATGTCGAAAAATGTGTATGACAAAGGGGGTGTTATTTGGATGCCTAACCTCAATGTCATACCTAGCTACATAATTGTTTTGTGTTACCCAAGTGGGGTTAAAGTGTATTTAAGTAAGACAATTTTAAGTCTAACTTGAATTATGGGGAGAGTGTGTGTGCACAAGTGGTGTGAACCCAATATCGCCAGATAGTAAATACTGGAAAATAAATGACTAAAACTGAATAAAAAGTATTAACTGCTATGTGTAAGATAAATCAGCGTGTTGAAATATAATGAAAAGTGAAATATTTTAAATGCTACAGGAAGCAAACATCAGAAAAGTACTAATACAAAAATGGATGCAGTAAAACAAGAGGTTGTTTGGGCAAGGAAAGAGTAAAAAATGGTTGTAGGGTGTGGCTGTGAGGCGAAAAGTTGCACTCTGGGTATGACAAGCTGTAGAAAAATTGCGTCGAAAGAGAAAAACGAAAAATAAGAAAAAAGGGCACGGGTCTGGGTAGAAAGGGTGCAGTTGGGGCGCGGGTTTCAGACTCAGAAGTGTGCGGGTATTAGGGTGGAAAGCATGCAAAGGGAATGGATAGCAGGCTGGGAGGCATGCAAACGGCATGGATTACTGGCCCGAAGACACACAGAGCACGTGGCTTATTGGCCGGAAGGTGCATGGAGCGCGCAACTTACAAGCGGAAATGTGCGCTCTAGGTGCCAGTTTTGAGGAGAAAGTTGTGCTAGGGAGTGCGGGTTTCAGGACGTAAGTCGTGGTTGGGCCACAGGTAAATGATAGAAATTCACGGGTCGGGTTGTAAATACGGATGTGATGAATGGCACTACGAAGGAAAGGGCCAGATCTGCAAGTATGCGGGCCAAGGCTAGGCCATAATTGTAAAATGCAAGCAAAATAACAAATACAAAAACTAAACTAAACCAAAGATCGATGGGAATCGACTGAGTAGAGTCGCCAAAACTGTAGCTAGTGTTTTCACACCAGCTCGTGCTAAAGAGAACCTACTAAGGATTATGGAACCCTTAGTAGTAGTTCAACAATGGATAAAAAATAGATAATAGATAACTGATATGTGTGAGTGCAAATAACAACAGAAAATAAATCTAACTAATTACTGCAGTAAAAAATAAAAAGTAGATCAGAACCCATAAAATATGTTCTGTATTACGTTGCAAACAAAGGTTTACAATAAGGGTTACCTTAGAAGATGAGGTGATGGGGGCCCTTGCAGCAGTACAAAGAGTAGCATGTCAGGTCTTCAGAGTTCCTTTCTCTTCTCCAAATTCTCAATAGGTGGCCAAGACTCATCTAGATGGGCACAAGTGTTAAGTTTAGCCTAATTTGACTAGCAATATCACTGAAAGAAACATAATCACAAGAAAGACAAATATTTACCCTGGGAAACCCTCATGGGGTAGAAAACCCAGCAAATCTTTCCTCAATATAGATAATCAACCAAATACAAGATGTAGTCCAAGACTAGAGCTCCTTCTCCTCCTATGCAGACCTCTCTCTCACTTGTGTGCTACTCCCAAGTGGATGAATGAATGAGATAAGTGAGGAACATACTCCTCTACTTATACTCATCTCCCGACTAACCTTTTACCCTAATGGGGTTGACCTCTACCGGGAGAGTCTAATAACCCCCAAATAGTAAACTCAGGGCCGACCTCACATGGGAGATCTAATAACCCTAGTTACCACATTCTCTCGAAGGAATAAACATCTCCGGAATAATAAAATACAAATCTAATATTCTTTGAAGTTACAATATTTCAACACTCCCTTTAACGAGAAGGATATTATAACAACATCTGCAGGAGCAAGGAGTCATCGACTACATGATACATGATACATATAGAAATCATTGGAAGCTTTCTCAACATCATCAATAACTCAAGCAGTTACTGGAACATCTTCAATACTAGAACATCAACATCTTCAGTACTGAATCTTCATCTTCTGCAGCACTTGAACAGCTACAGCAATATCATCATCTGGATCCTCACGATCAACAACATCGTCGTCACACAATCATCATCATCACACGATCATAAGCATCGTCATCACATGATCATCAAAATTGTCATCACACGATCATCAGCATCGTCATCTAGATCATCATGATCAACAACATATGGATCATCTCGATCTACAGCATCTGGATCATCTCGATCTACAGCATCGTCATAGCAGCATACTCTGCAATACACAAGATCCTATTACAGGATGATCAATCCCTCTCACTTTAGGACATAGGTCCATGGACGATACAATCTAGATTAAATTCCTAGGATGATCAATCCTTATCAATTTAAGACAAGTCCCATGTCTATGGACGATGCAATCCAAACACATCATTTTGAACTAAATGTTCAGGGACGATGCAGTCCTATCATTAATTTTCGGAGACAGATGTCGATGGATCAATTCAAGGAACCGAAGTCCAGGGATAATGCAATCCCTCTCATCCACTAGGGACGACTTCTCGGAGACATATGTCTACGGATCAATTCAGGGGACCGAAGTCCAGGGATGATGCAATCCCTCTTGTCCACTAGGGACCACTTCTCGGAGACATATGTCTACGGATCAATTCAGGGGACCAAAGTCCAGGGATGATGCAATCCCTCTCGTCCACTAGGAACCACTTCTTGGAGACATATGTCTACAAATCAATTCAGGGGACCGAAGTACAAGGATGATGCAATCCCTCTCATCCACTAGGGACCACTTCTCGGAGACATCTATCTATGGATCAATTCAGGGGACTGAAGTCCAAGGATGATGCAATCCCTCTCGTCCACTAGGGACCACTTCTTGGAGACATCTGTCTATGGATAAATTCATGGGACCGAAGTCCAGGGATGATGCAATCCCTCTCGTCCACTAGGGACCACTTCTTGGAGACATATGTCTACAGATCAATTCAGGGGACCGAAGTCCAGGGATGATGCAATCCCTCTCGTCCACTAGGGAATTCTTTCTCGGAGACATATGTCTAAGGATCTCTTTTAGAACATGTGTCCAAGGATGATACAATCCACTTGTCAACTTAGACCCAGTATAAGTACCATTCACCGACCTCACTGTCGGTATCACCAATACAGGTATCCACATCATCGACCTCAATATCGATGCAGGCAATCTCATCATCAATGACCACATCACTCCCCCTTTAGAGGAGGGTCCTTCTGAACTACGCTAAGCTTGTCTCAGAAATATGCAAACTTTACTCGAGACATAGGTTTGGTCAATATATCAGCAACTTGTTCGTCAGTGCTTACATACTCGAGCTTGATAGCTCCTTTCTACACCATATCTCGTATATAGAAATATCGGATCTCTATGTGCTTTGACTTATCATGGAATATTGGATTCTCTGTCATCTTGATACAACTCTGGTTGTCACACATGATCACAGTGGGGTCCATCTCTAAGTCAAATAGTCCTGATAACAGTTTTCGAAGCCATACTGCTTCACAACTAGCAGAGCAAGCAGCTATATATTCCGCTTCAACTGTGATGAGAGCCACACTAGACTACTTCCTGCTAAACCATGAGATCATGGAAGATCCTAGACAATAACATCCTCTCGATGTACTTTTCCTTTCTGATACACTTCCTTCCCAATCAACATTTGTGTAGCCATGCAGTTTGAAATCATGATCTCCAAGATAACATAGACCAAAGTCTATCGTACCCTTTAGGTACCTCATCACATGCTTTGCAACTACCTAGTGAACTCGTCTAGGTTCCACTAGATACTGACCCAAGGTATTCACGGCAAAGCATATATCGGGTCTAGTATTTATCAAATACATCAATGACACAATAATCTATCTGTACAGAGTCATATCCACCAAATCTGGTGAGTCATCAGCTAATAGTTTCAGGTTGGAATCCATGGGAGTGGCCATGGCTTTACATTCCAACATGTCAAATCTCTTCAAGATTTCCACAGCATACTTTCCCTGGTTGAGAAAGATTCCTCTTGGGCCTTGCAATACTTCAAGATCTAGGAAGTAATGCATCATTCTGAGATCTTTCATCTCAAATTCTGAAGAGAGCTTCTTCTTGCACTTGATAATCTGTTTCTCATTTCCAGTCAGAAATAGATCATCCACATATAGCAACAATATGACAGGTTCATCATCCATAACTTTGAGATAAAGGTTAGGATCAGCTTTACTCTTGGTAAAGCCCAAGCTAGTAAAAAAATTGTCAATTCTGCCATACCAAGCTCTGGGAGCTTGCTTCAGCCCATACAAGGCCTTCTTTAGTTTGCACACATGGGTTCTTCCATCTTCCACCTCAAATCCTTGTGTTTGTTCTATGTACACTTCCTCCTCAATCACACCATTCGGGAAGGTTGTCTTCACAACCATCTGCTGTAATTCCCACTTCATCATGGATGCAAGTGCCATGATGGTTCTAATGGAAGTGTACCTTGCAACTGGTGCAAATGTTTCTTCATAGTCAATTCCTTCTTTCTGAGAGAATCCTCTGGCCACAAACCTTGCCTTATACTTTTCAATGCTTCCATCTGCAGCATGCTTTATCTTGTATATCCATTTGGAGGATACCACACTCTTGTCCTTTGGCTTGGGAGATATATCCCAAACATCATTCTTCATTATTGACTGGTACTCCTCAGTCATTGCTTTTACCCACTCCTTCTTATGAACTGCTTCTTCATAACTAGTGGGTTCTTGATCTACAAGATCACACATCAGGGCCACATAGTTTGAGAATGTCTTTGGTTTCTTGCTCACCCTAGTGGAGCCTTCAGGAGCTCCATATTTTTCAGCTCATAGTATAATGTCTCTTTCCCATGCTAGCTTTCTCTTCCTTGAAATTTCTGTGACAAGGGGTTCTTGTGGTTCCATCATGTCATGGTCTTCAGGAGTTGTCTCTTCAGGGATGGGTGCAGCTTCTGTGATTTTGGAAGGTGCCTCTTCCTCATATACTTCTTCATGTTGGCACTTCCTAGATCTCTTGAGAGCTGCCTCTTCATCAAATTTCACATCCCTACTTATTTCCATATGATGAAATCCTGGGATGTATATTCTGAATGCTTTGGATGCTTCACAATATCCAAAAAATATTCCTTTCTTCCCAAAAGGATCTAACTTGGTCCTCTTTTCTTTTGGAATGTGAATGTATACTGGGCATCCAAATATCTTGAGGCGACTTACCTCAGGATTCTTCCCTATGAATACTTCTTCTGGGGTCTTGAAATCAAGAGCACTATGAGATAGTCTATTTTGCACATAGACTGTTTTCCTAGATGCTTCAGCCCATAAATACATGGGTAGGTCTTGATCATGTATCATTGTCTTTACTGCCTCCATAATGGTTCTATTATTTCTTTCCGCAACACCATTCTATTGGGAATTGTAGGGAGTGTTTAGTTCCCTCTTGATTCCAGCTTCCTTACAAAATATTTCAAAATATTTTGAAGTATATTCTCCACCATAATCTGTCCTGAGTATCTTAATCTTCTTTTCTGAGTGGTTTTCTATCAAGGCTTTGAATTCCTTGAACTTTCCAAAGACTTCATCATTTCCTTTCAGGAAATATATCCAAGTCTTTCTTGAGTAGTCATCAATGAATGTAAGGTAGTATTCATATCCACTCAAGGATGTAGATGGCATTGGTCCACATACATCTGAGTGAATCAATTCCAATGTACTCTTAGTATTTGTTTCACTCTTTGGGAATGGGTTCTTGATATTCTTCCCTCTTGCACATCCTTTGCAGGTGCCCTCATTATTAAATTTTAAGTCTGGTAGTCCTATGACTACCTTGCTCACATGAGGTAGTGCTTTGTAGTTAATGTGAGCAAGCCTTCTTTGCCAAATCTCACTTGGGCTAGTGGCTTCATGAAAAAGGGCATCTTCTGGATGTCCTTTGAGCTTGTATAGACCTCCTTCCTCTTCACCAATAACAATTGCATCCTCAATTGATTTTCCTTTGGGCCACATGAGTACTTGGCCATCTATGAATGCAACCCTATAGCCTTTCTTATCTAATTCTGAGATAGAAAGTAGGTTCTTCTTCAAACCTGGTACATATAATATTTCTTTCATCTTTAATGGGGTTCCAGAATCAAGCTTGTAGCTTGCTTCACTAATTCCCTTTATGGGATATTGATAATCATCTCCTAGAGATACCTTCTGTGGAGAGGTCTTCTCCTCAAGACTTGAGAGAGTTTTCTTTTGTCCTGTCATGTGCTTTGAAGCACCACTATCAATGAGCCATGTATCTTCTCCAGGTGTCACAGACCCAAAGAGAGTAGAGAATAACACATATTCTTCTGCATCTTCTTTTTCTATTTTAGATCTTTTCTTTTGAGGCCTCTCATCTTCTTCTTCACTATCATCTTCTGTTATATGTGCTTGATGTATTTTTTAATGAGTGTTCTTCTTCTTTTTCTTTAAAGGACAATTCCTATCAAGGTGTCCCAATTTGTCACAACAAAAGCACTGGATTGATGAGAGGTCTCCTATTGAATTTGTTCTTCTTTTCTTTTGAAATCTGTGTGGAGTTTGAGACTCCTTGTGACCATTCTTCTTGGAGTTGAAGTGACTCCATCTTCTTCTTTTGGTGTGAGTGGCAAAAGCTTGGTCATATTCTTTGAGAAGGGCTTCCCTATTGGCTACCCTAGCTTCTTCTTGAATGCAATCCTCCCATACCACATCAAACTTCATACTTTCTTTCCTGGCACACATAGTTTGGATGAATGACTCCCAAGGTCTAGTGAGACCATTTAGAGCAGTCATGACTAGTTTATCTTCATCAAGGGTATCTCCAATGGCATCTAGTTGTTCCTTGAACTGGGAAACCCTTGATAAATAGTCTTGAATGGATTCTCCTTTATTCATCTTGGTATTCTTCAATTGAGCTCTCAGATTCATCTTCCTATTGATGTTCTTTCCCTCATACATTCTGGAAAGGGAATCATACATTTCCTTTGGATTCTTCTTGGATGACACTTGGGGAATCAAGTGGTCTTTGATAGAATCAACAATTATTCTCTTTGCCTTAATCAAATCCTTCATATGCTTCTCTTTGGCTTCATCTTCTTCAGGTTCTGCAACCTCATCCTTGATATATTGGGCAAGATCATTCTCTTCAAGAATGAGACCAATTCTATATTTCCATGACCAAAAATTTTCTATACCCTCTAGCTTGTCTTCAAGCTTAGTCCTTGGAGCCATCTTATCTGGGGGTCAAAGAGATTGAAGTTTCTCAAGAGATAGAATAAAACTTACCAGGAGATGTGCTTGATTGAGTTGAAAGTTCTGGTGTATTCTGCTTCTGGAAACTTCAACTTTTCACCTTCCGGATCTGTAACAAAATTTCTGGTTTTCTAGTCTTCTCTTTTCTGGTTTTTTGGTGCACAGGTTTGCAGCTTTTCTGGTTCATTGGTGCACAGGTGTGCAGCTTTTCTAGTTCTCTGGTTTTCTAGTTTTCTACACTTTTGGTCAAACTAGGGTTTGAATTTCCCGGAGTTCTACCCAACCAAAAATCTCGATCCAGGGCTCAAAACTTCAATTTTGAGAAGGGCTATCTAGCCATGCAATCAGAATCCAAAAATTCTAACTTTTGCAGAAACCCTAATTTTCACTGAAGGAGGAGAGAGAGATATTTTCACCTTGTGAAAGATGTCCTATTCAGGCTAGCTCTGATACCATGTTAATTTTAGCCTAATTTGACTAGAAAGATCATTGAAAGAAACATAATCACAAGATAGACAAATATTTACCCTAGGAAACCCCCATGGGGTAGAAAACCCGGTAAAGCTTTCCTCAATATAGATAATCAACCAAATACAAGATGTAGTCCAAGACTAGAGCTCCTTCTCCTCCTATGCAGACCTCTCTCTCACTTGTGCGCTACTCCCAAGTGGATGAATGATTGAGATAAGTGAGGAACATCCTCCTCTACTTATACTCATCTCTCGACTGACCTTTTACCCTAATGGGGCCGACCTCTCCCGGGAGAGTCTAATAACCCCCAAATAGTAAACTCAGGACCGACCTCACATGGGAGATCTAATAACCCCAAATACCACATTCTATATGAGGAATAAAAATCTCTGGATATACAATAGGGTCACCATAGAGGAATGTATCATCTCCGGAATAATAAAATACAAATATAATATTCTTTGAAGTTACAATATTTCAACAAGAGCTCAAAAGAGTAGGCTAGAGTGCAGTAGGAATTTTGGCAGCATAAGGGTAAGAAGAGTGATCATGGACGTGAAATGGGGGGCCTCCATCACATTTTTATAGAAATTTTAGGTGGTGGAGTATGGACCCATGGGTTTGGGAAACCAGTAGTATTGGCCAGTGGTATTTGATGTTTTCCCTCCTTTTTAATTTTATTTTGAATTTTTCCCCATTTTCTTTTTCTTTTTTGGGGATTTTGACCCTTTTTTATGGGATTTTATCCTTTTTTATGGGATTTTATCCTTTTTTGAAGGATTTTCATTAATTGATGAGGTAAATAATGATTTTTTTCTCATTTGGTTACCAATTTAGGGTTTTTGGGGTTTTTGGAGGCCAAAAATGTAGGAAAAGTGGACAAATGAATTATGTGACTAGGGGGATGAGCTAGTGAACAATTTTTAGGTGTTAACACCTCCATTGCACACTTGTCTATTAGTTATAAATATTTGATTTTGAAAAGCGTCATGAGAATCTCTTAGAGTTAAAAGTACACATTGCTTGATTTCTTTTAGTTTGCCAATAAAATATTTTTTTTGTTTTCATCACATGTGTTTGCTCCTCTAGCACACAATAAGAGGCCTAAAGACTCTTTCTACCCTAGTATGCTCTTCACCTCGCACTTCATGTGAGCTTGGCGAATCAGAAAGGTAGGAGTTGTGAAATACCCCTCTTACACTCCATAGGTGAAACATTCAAACCGCTTAAAATCAACATTGTAGTTGTCTTAACCAACTAAAGTCCTCCATAGGAGGTCACAAAACAATATTTTAGTTAGGTAGGATTGATTGGGCTAGACATCCATTAATTCCCACAAATCTAGTTTCATTAGTGATATTTTGAAACGTAGCATTGTTGTCTCATAGGGTACTTATAAAATCCTGCTATAAGCAAGTGTTAAAAGAAAACCCGGATCAGAAGTGCACCATGACCTAGGAGGTGAATATAGAGGTATAGCTTCCATGCTCTCCCCTACACGCCACTTAGATTTTTTTAGGGAGACGACACTATACCGTGTAGGCCGAACCACTAATCCACACTTGACGTAAGGTAACTTAGTGGCCCAACTTAGGATATCACCAAGGTGCAATTGTGAGTGCAATTGACTCCTAAAGTTAGTTATTTCCATTGGGAGGTGTTTCCAATTCTTATTGATTGGATCATTGACCCCATCGCTCGTAGAACTAGCTCTTTGTTACCTCCACTAGTCTATCAGTGAGTTGATACCATTATTACCATCAATTGTACTTTTGAGAGGCCGAGTTACATTTGAGAGGAAGGGCGTTCGGTCTTCTAGGGAATTTACATTTATTTTCTTTTAACTGCAAGTTCACTAACTCGTAATAAAAAGAACCTATATGTGGGAACTCATGCACTAAAACAAATATTGCACATATCACTCACTTATCGCACCATTTTGCATCTATTGTGGTTGGCATATTTTTGCATTTTTTCAATTGTGTTTATTCCATCATCACTCTCATATTAATGCAAAGACTTCACCATTGAGGAAAAAAAAAACATCCTAAGACAATCTCGTAGACTGCAAGGACTATGCCCTCTCTTGAGGGGTGTTTTCACACCTTCCCCCCATATTTCACATGGAGGTAATTCAAGTTGGGTTTGTTCCCATGAACCATTGATAGGATCATCTGGCTGAGGACACGCCTTTCTAGGAACATTTTATCCCCTCGTAGAATCTATTAATTACACCACTTCTTCCCCCATTGTCACCTACCCAAATTTCTGGGAATTATTATTTTATTTTGCCAAAATAATTTATGTTAATTTAATTACAAATTTTTGTAATTATGATCAGTTATGATCATGGATGAATGTAATTACTGAATATTATTATTTAAATAAATTAATTAGGAGACAAACACCCAAGAGGACTGTTGAATGAGTGTTCACTGACCCACTAGGAGGAATGGAAGTTGTTGGAAGGTATGGGACACATGCCAGCAGTTACATCACACCACTAACTATTGGTTATGGGACAATTTCCACTAAAATAGGGCATTATCCCCCAGGTGGAGGGAGTGAGCAGGCAGCTCATTTAATGACCCAGTAACATTTGAAAAGGCCTAGGAAGCCTATAAAGGAAAATTCGAATTGGGCAGGCAGCCCTTAATCAATATTTCTGCAGAATATTTTTCTCTTGTAAATCAGGTGATTTCAAGAGAGATTCAAATAAGGGAGGTTAGTGGTTATTGAAAACTGAGTTTCTGCATATTATTGAAGAGAAACAGAGTTATAGGAGCAAGTCTTTTGGACTGCTACCTATTGAAGATTTAGAAGATTACTGCTACAACAAGAAGACGTCCTAATTCCTGAAGTTTCTTCCTCCTGGTGGTTCAGCGAACAAGCTTGGGGGTCCTAAGATAGTATTTGACTGTTTTCAGGAGTTTGGTTGGGTGGAACAGTCTTCCTGGGTTGTTTGTTGCCCTACAGAGTTCTCAGGTTTTTAAAGATTTCCTAACTTATTCTTAGTAAATAATTATGTTATGTTTATCTAGTATTATTCTGTTTATTTTCTTTCGAAAAGAATCTAATTCTGGAAATGTTTAAGTATGAATGTTTAAGTTTAATGTTAAATTGATAAATCAATATCCCTATTTTTCCACATGTTGTTTGGCAGCATCGTACTCTAGTAGAGATATGCAAATTAAAATAGATTAGAAGATAGGCAAAATTTACCATTGAATTCGATAGATAGATAATAATCATATATGTATCAGTTTCTGTTCCTAAGTTAAATAATTGTAGGAGGTTCTATATAATAATTAGTATATATAATATTTCTTCAGTTATATGATAAACAGTCAATAAATAATTCATGTACAATCATCCTGCATTACATATAAATTATGTCCATGGAAGGTAGATAAATTACATACTGTATATTGTTTTAAGACTGCTGAATTTGAATAAAACATTCTTTATAATAAGTTGGAAACAATAGTTTTCACACAGGTTTCATATTCATACATTTCATTCACACACAATTTCATTGAAATTACTTCATCAACATTATATGCATAGAAATTAAATTATAGACAGAATTGTAATTTACACAGTCTTCACGATTTCTACACTATACATTCACATTGCTTTCACTTACTATAGTAAGGATGTATTATCTATAAATTTAACAAATGACAAGAATTTACTAAACACTACTATTATTACCATGTGTTTATTTCTCTCTTTTTCTGCTTACTTTGTTTTGTGATTATTGTAAATCTGAGTCTCGTATCAAGAAGAAAACCCTAGCTAGATTTATATTTTTCTCTTTTATTATATTATAACAAAACTTTACACTCTATTCAAACCTAGGATCGAAACCGATCCAGTATCTTTAATATTGTTCAGATTATCATCCTCAACAAAACACGAATTAGGGTTTGACCCTATTCGTTTCATTTGCAAAACATTATTGAAATATCAGTTCAACCTTTTACTCTAATTAGATTTCAAACATCGCCAAATAAGAATACACATTATCAACCTACAGTATCAAGACAAACCACACAGACTTATACGAAAATTTTAGCATACATTTCCATCTTAAGGTTGAAGTTTTATTTTATACACAGAACCTTTATCATCGACGATATCTTCAAACCCTAATCTAGCTCAAAAGACATTGTAGTAACCTTCAGCATGAAGTCGAATTACACAGACATTTAACCATTATCATTTAGCATGCAAATTTATTTTCTGAGGAAAGATGTATCATTTACAAAGTGATTGAGCCCACGGCTCGTTTCAAAACTTAACCTTTGAAATCGTGTATTCTCAGAACGAAGATTTTCAACTTTGATTGCAAACAGAATTAAAATCAGGGTTTATCCCAAGTTTACAGCAGTTCTAAAAGAAACCAATATCCCAGAACATCGATGAGTCATAGCTCCAGTCGGTCTCACAAAATTACACTTTATAAAAACCAAGAACCATTCAAACGAAAACAAGAGTCGCAAGCATGATTCAAGATTTCTTCAACTATCAACATCGACAGAGAAAACGACGAGCCTTGACAAGCCTATTACTCATTCTTAAGAACCACTTCAACCACCATCCAAGAGAACTATGAGAGTTATGGAAGACCCGAGGCTTACCGGTGTTAAGGCACGCTAACACCTTTTCCAAAAACATTACTCTTTTGTTTCCTTAAAACCCTGCAGCTGACAAACGATGGATTTTGAGTTAGATAAAAGTTACTTCTAAAAATGAAAATGAAACACAGCAAAGAAATATTTTTACTACAGAAGAATCGCTTACCTTCGTAAACCCTGGCCAAGTCTTGAAGTTCTCAGACAAACGACGAGAATGGTGCTGTGAATGATACTAGGAAACTTTCAACCATGATTTCGATAACACTCCGAACCAGAGACTTAGGTCTCCAATAAACAAAATGCCATTGCATAGATTTAAGACCTGTAACTTCCATTCGTTTAGAAAGTCTCAAGGTAGAATCCCTCCCAAGGTTTCAATAGAAATTTCGGCAGCCTGTCGGCCACCTCCAACGAAGATAATAACACAATGAAACCACTTTCTCCAAGTTCATAAACTCAACACACGGTAGATGTTAGGGTTTTCATCCAATGGCCCTCTATCATCACCATCGACGGTCTCCACAATGCCAGCTATTCTAACCTTGGTATTAACAATGTCAACATTTATTACTATCTTTTCATTGCAGGTTGAGTTGCCACTATGGCAAGTGTTTAAGCCAGCCTCAACCCTTGCAAAGGCGTAACACCTTATGCTTTAGAACAGGAATGAGGATATTCTTATCTACGTGGATCTTTAGAAATGCAATTTGACAGAGTTACAGGATCGAGTCTTAAATGCAGGATCATTATGTGATCTTTACCGTAGCTCGAAGATCGACGCCAGCTTTCCAAACCATCAACCTATCAAGATCCACATTAATGGCTTCTCAGTGTGTTTGTTGTGACTTTAACCATTGCTTTTTCATGTTATTTCAATATTCAAAATCGTCATAGTATCACTTTTATCTATGAAAAGTTTCGTTATAATATATTTCACTATAATGATATCAATTTGACTTATTACAAGGGTGGTAATACATTACAACATGTATTATTGTTTTATTACAATTTTAATGTTTGTAATTCATTGCAATAGTTCGTTATACATACAATGTTGATAATAAACCAATAATCATGATAATCACACCACTATAGTCACAAGACCTTGAAAATATCACGATTATAGGATGATAGAGATTTTGTTCAATGTCTTATTTTGCACCATAGTCAACCTATGGTTAGTCTTGTTTTAAATTATCTAAATACTATTAATGCCTAGTCTCTAGGAAAAACTACTTTGTTTGCTTAAGATATATATAATTATAGTGGTGGATAGGAAAGGTGAACTTTAAGCATTATATAGGTAATCAGTAAGTTTGTATAAGCTCGCAAACATATATATGCTTTCACATATAGTTTAGAAATCTGGAACATTAAATTTCTCCATTTCCCTATTCACTCTTATCTTTGATTGTACTTTTCGGTACTACCAGCTAAATGGTGACAACAAGACGGCTATCTTCACTACAATAAAAAAAGCAGAATCAGCTAGTACAATAACGATGACTGAACCAGATAAGTACAATGACAACTACGATAACGATGCTGCTATTTAAATGCCTACTCAAACAAGCTAACTTGAGTTGTTTTCACTCAGATGCAAGACGAACTTTGGAAAGCAGAAGTGCAAGTAGGTGAACCATACCTGTGTGCTTTTAAATTGCAATAGTCTCTATTTATTCTATTTTTATTTCAAAACGACGAAATTGGATTCACACGAACTGGAATTTATTGCAATCATGAAACTCCTTACCTATCATCTGCACATAGAACAGGTCTAATGCTTTAGCGTCGCAGCTAAGTAAGCTTCGGGGTCCCTCATAGGACTCCCTTGGACAGAAAAGAAGCAAACTGTTAGTATCATCTCAAAGAAAATGTATCATGTCTTATTTCTAACCTGGCATTTCATTTATTACATCAATCTTACGTATCAATACATTGAAAAGTGTCGCATCAAAAGTCGGATTTATTCGTGCATTTAACTATCATAATCATAGTTGTTATGAATGCAATTAAGTTGTCATTATCATTTTGGTTATAACGGAATTTTATTTGTGTTTAGTACAAACAGAGGTTTAATTAACATTGTTACAATTCAGCATTTAATATTTTCCGCAATTATAAATTATCGTAAATTAAGCTATTATTGCTATTAACAAAAAATTTTAAATTTTACGAAAATATGGGATGTTACATGTGGTATCAGAGCACAGATTTATACTCTAGGCCTGAATTAGGTCCAAACACGTAGTAAAAAACTTTTATATACAACAGAATATTCTTTTTGCAGTAGAAAATCATACTAACTTGAAAATTTTATTATTATGTTATCAGAAATTTATTTTCAGTTACAGGTATGGAGAACTCAGTTGAACATTTAAGTGACATATTTCAGCCAAACAGTCACAGTTCGGGACAACACTTTGGAGAGGAAGGTCACAGGGAGTTAAACAACAGTTCAATGGAACTGTTACGTGCCTTTCAAGAATTAAAGGCAGAAATTAAATCTGTGAAACTAGATAATGAAAATATTCTGCAAGCTCAAGAAAAACTCAATCAAGTGTTGTTTGAACACAGCCAAACAGAGGAACAAGAAAGAAACCATGAAGATGTTTCCAAGGTTGAAGATATGCCCCACGCTGATAAAAATCAGAACATCAAAATCAGTGAAGTAAAGGATAGCTCAACCTCATCTGGAGATGCTATTGCAGAATGCAAAAAGAAACGTAATTATACCAATGACAGCAGTGAAGAAGATTCCAAACCAAGAAGGAAAAATCATAAGGAATATGAGCAGATTTCTGGAGAATTCAAGAAGATAAGACCTCCAACTTTCAATGGAGAAATTGAGAAAGGCGAGATAGCTGAAGCTTGGCTATTAGGGATGAAGAAATACTTCCATATATACAACTATTCAGAGTTCTTAAAAGCAAAAATGGCAATATATAACTTAACCAGAAAAGCGGATATCTTGTGGCAGGGTGTCAAAAGGGTAAAGGGCATCAAGGATAAAGATGTAAGCTGGAGTGCTTTCAAACGATATTCAAAAAGAAGTATCTATCTGAATAGTACTACGAAGAAAAATCTAAATAGTTTTACGATTTGAAGTTGGGAGGTATGAACATGAAGGAACTGAACAGTACGTTTCTGAACTTACTGAGATATGTACCCTACTTCGTAAAAGAAAAACCAAAAATTCTAAGGTACTTAATTTGTTTACCTCTCAGCATTAAAGACAAAATTGAGTATGATAGTCTTAAAACATTATAGGAGGCTATGAGGAATGCAGTTTTCTGTTATGATACAAATCGGAAGAGAGAGGGTATGTCTAATTGGAAAAATCATAAGCCAAGCAATTTTGAACAGAAGAAGAAAAATTTCAGATTTAGTGAGAATTCCGGATTCCAAAGGAAGAATTTTCAAAATCGAAATTCCCAAGGGAATAATTCCAGAAATAATTCACAACAGAATTCTACAGCACCGAAAAATGCATCTAATACTGCCAAGACTAGTGAGCCAAAGACACATATTAAATGTTTTGAATGTCAAGGTCCTCATTACGTGTCAGAATGTCCCTTACGGAAGCGGAAAGCAAACAACATTAACTCTATACAGACTAAACCTACTATTGGAGACGTAGCAAGGGAGATGCCAAGAATTAACGCAGCACTTGACAATAGGCAAGCAGATCATCAAATCTCCATGGTAGAGATTGAAGGTATGATACATGACCATCCTGTTACTGTTTTAATTGACCCAGGTGCTAGTTTAAGTTATATATCACCAGATGTTGTAGAAAGTCTTAAACTGAAAACTGAAAAGTTTAATAAATCATGGCTAGTTAGACTAGCAACTGGAACAAAGAGGAAAGTTTCAGATTTTATAGAGAACTGTGTTTTATCCATGAACCATTGCAAACACAAATCAAGTTGAATATTTTACCTTTAGGTTCATATGATATTATAGTTGGGATGGACTGGTTAGAAGCCCATCATGTCATCCTAAACTGTTACGGAAAGATTTTTCATGCTTAAATGATGAAGGGAAAACTGTAGAAATAAAAGGCATTCCAAGGAAGGTAACCCTTAGACAAATTTCAGCCATGCAAGTTAAGAGAGCAGTTAGGAAGGGATGCCAAATGTTTGCAGTAAACGTGGTAAATGATGAGATTATGGATAAAGAGGACAAACTGAAATTAGAAGACATACCTGTCCTAAAATATTTTAAAGATGTATTTTCTGAGGAGATTCTAGGATTACCACCCAAAAGATATTTAGATTTTACCATAGAGTTAATACCAGGAGTTGTACCAAATTCAAAAGCTCCGTATAGAATGAATATACTGGAGTTAAACGAATTAAAATCTCAGTTGAAGGAACTTATTGACAAGAAGTATATTAGACCCAGTGTGTCTCCTTGGGGAGCACCTGTCATCTTCGTTAAGAAGAAAGATGGAACATTAAGACTGTGCATAGATTATCGCCAGCTTAATACGATGACGATCAAAAATAGATACCCGTTGCCCCGCATAGATGACCTATTTGACCAACTGCGTGGAGCAACAGTATTTTCGAAGATTGATCTAAGATCAAGATATCATCAAGTAAGGGTTAAAGATGAAGATATTTTCAAGACAGCTTTCCGAACTCGGTATGGACATTACGAGTTCGTAGTCATGCCATTTGGCTTGACTAATGCCTCGGCTGTATTTATGTGTTTGATGAATAATATTTTGCATAAGTACTTAGACAAGTTTGTTGTTGTGTTTATAGACGATATTTTAGTATACTCAAAAAGCAAAGAAGAGCATGATGAACATTTACGGATTATCTTACAAGTATTAAGAGATCATCAATTGTATGCCAAATTTAGTAAATGTGACTTTCACAAAGACAAAATTCAGTATCTAGGACACATAATTTCCATAGAAGGAATCTCGGTTGACCCCGATAAGATAAGGGACATTAATGACTGACCAGTTCCCAAAGATGTGTCGGATGTAAGATCATTTATGGGCATTACGGGGTATTACAGAAAGTTTATAGAGAATTTCTCAAAAATTGCCAACCCCATAACTTCCTTGCAAAAGAAAGGGAAGAAATTTGTTTGGGATCAGAAATGTGCTGAGAGTTTTAATAAATTAAAGGAACTATTGACGACAACACCTATCTTGAAGATAGCTGACCCCAACAAGGATTTTGTAGTTTGTACAGACGCATGCAATGATGGACTCAGTGGAGTCTTGACACAGGAAGGGCATGCGATAACATATGAATCTAGAAAGCTGGAAGTACATGAAAAGAATTACTCTACATATGATTTAGAGTTATTAGCAGTTATTCATGCCTTAAAAATGTGGCGTCATCACCTTATTGGCAGGAAGTTTACATTATTAACAGATAACATGGGTCTGAAATATTTATTGGATCAAACAAACATGAACGCTAGACAAGTTAGATGGTTGACATTGTTAAGAGAGTATGATTTCGAAATTCAGCATATCAAAGGAAAGGAGAATAAAGTTGCAGATGCCTTGAGTCGCCAGGCAAAACTAAATTTCATTTCAACAATCAGTAATTATTCAACCGATTTGGAAAATCAAATTCTGGAAAAAGGTGAAATAGATGAAGAATACAGAAAAATGAAGGAAAAGACAGCCAATAACAGTTCTGAAAATTGTATGGCAGATTACAGAATTAAGGAAAATGGACTATTTTTGTATAAAAACAGATTGTATGTACCAGATATACCAGAAATAAAATTTTCTGATATTAAATGAGATGCATAAAAGTCACTATTCTGGTCATCCAGGATATCAAAAGACCATCACTATGCTGAGAAAAAAAAACTATTGGCCCAGAATGAAAGATGAAGTAGCAGAATAAATTGCAAAATGCTTGGACTGTCAAAAGGTGAAGGTTGAACACCAACATCCTGCTGGATTATTGCAACCATTACCAATACCAAGCTGGAAATGGGAAGTGATCAGCATAGATTTCATTACTGGATTTCCTAAAAATCAGAAACAACATGATTCCATCATGGTGGTGGTAGACAAACTCAGCAAGGCAACACATTTCATACCAGTGAAGACCACACATAAAGCACCAGACATTGCAGAGATTTTTATGAAACAGATCTTTAGACTGCATGGAATACCAAAGGGAATAATTTCAGATAGTGACTCGAAGTTTACAGGGAACTTCTAGAGATCATTGTTTAAGGGATTGAATACAACTCTAAATTTCAGTACAACATTTCATCCATAGACGGATGGACAGGTAGAAAGGGTAAATCAAGTGTTAGAAGATTTATTAAGAATGTATGTTAAGGATCAGCCTGGTAAGTGGGAAGATTATCTGAACTTAGCAGAATTTGCTTATAATAATCATTATCATGCTTCAGCCAGACTTAGTCCTTTTGAAATTCTTTATGGTAGGAAATGTAATACACCTGTTTCGTGGAATGATCCAGTCAATAGAGTTGTTTTAGGACCTGAATTATTGCAAGAATTAGACCTAATTGTGAAATAGGTGCAAGGACATTTAAAAGCTTCCCAAGATAGGTAGAAAAGTCAAGCAGATTCAAAAAGAACTCATAAAGAGTTCCAGGTCGGTGAACATGTGTTTCTCAAGGTAAGACCGAAAAAGAGTTCACTGAAATTGGGGAGTTGTGCCAAGTTGGCACCCAGGTATTGTGGTCCTTTTGAAATATTATCTAAGGTTGGAGCAGTGGCATACCAACTGGCTTTACCACCTAACCTAAAAATACATAATGTTTTTCATATATCGTTTTTAAAGAAATATGTGCATGATACTACTCATGTTGTAAACTGGAATGACGTACAGGTGGGACAAGACGGAGATTTTTCGGTGGAACCGGATTGTATCCTCGGAAGAAGGGAAACTATTCTCTGGAATCGCAGCATTGAGAAAGTGAAGGTGCAATGGAAGCATCTTATCCAAGAAGAGGAAACCTGGGAGTTGGAGAGTAGTATGTAGGCAGCATACCCAACTCTGTTTCAGGAACACTCAAGGAGTGATTAGCCAACATCAAGGACGATGTTTAGACTTAAGGGGGGTGTATGTCACCTACCCAAATTTATGGGAATTATTATTTTATTTTGCAAAAATACTTTACGTTAATTTAATTACAAAGTTTTGTAATTATGATCAGTTATGATCATGGATGAATGTAATTACTAAATATTATTATTTAAATAAATTAATTATGAGACAAACACCCAAGAGGACTGTTGAATGAGTGTTCACTGACCCACTAGGAGGAATGGAAGTTGTTGGAAGGTATGGGACACATGGCAGCAGTTACATCACACCACTAACTATTGGTTATGGGACAATTTCCCCTAAAATAGGGAATTATCCCCCAGGTGGAGGGAGTAAGCAGGTAGCTCATTTAATGACCCAGTAACATTTGAAAAGGCCTAGGCAGCCTATAAAGGCAAATTCGAATTGGGCAGGCAGCCCTTAATCAATATTTCTATAGAATATTTTTCTTTTGTAAATCAGGTGATTTCAAGAGAGATTCGAATAAGGGAGGTTAGTGGTGATTGAAAACTGAGTTTTTGCATATTATTAAAAAGAAACAGAGTTGTAGGAGCAAGTCTTTTGGACTGCTACCTATTGAATATTTAGAAGATTACTGCTACAACAAGAAGAAGTCCTAATTCCTGAAGTTTCTTCCTCCTGGTGGTTCAACGAACAGGCTCGGGGGTCCTAAGATAGTATTTGACTATTTTCAGGAGTTTGGTTGGGTGGAATAGTCTTCCTGTGTTGTTTGTTTCCCTACAGAGTTCTCAGGTTTTTAAATATTTCCTAACTTATTCTCAGTAAATAATTCTGTTCTGTTTATCTAGTATTATTATGTTTATTTGCTTTCGAAAAGAATCTAATTCTGGAAATGTTTAAGTATGAATGTTTAAGTTTCATGTTAAATTGATAAATCAATATCCCCATTTTTCCACATGTTGTTTTGCAGCATCGTACTCTAGTAGAGATATGCAAATTAAAATAGATTAGAAGACAGGAAAAATTTGCCATTGAATTCGATAGATAGATAATAATCATATATGTATCAGTTTCTGTTCCTAAGTTAAATAATTGTAGGAGGTTTTGTATAATAATTAGTATATATAATATTTATTCAGTTATATGATAAACAGTCAATAAATAATTCCTGTACAATCATCTTGCATTACATATAAATTATGTCCATGGAAGGTAGATAAATTACATACTGTATATTGTTTTAAGACTGGTGAATTTGAATAAAACATTCTTTATAATAAGTTGGAAACAATAGTTTTCACACAGGTTTCATATTCATACATTTCATTCACACACAGTTTCATTGAAATTACTTCATCAGCATTATATGCATAGAAATTAAATTATAGACAGAATTGTAATTTACATAGTCTTCACGATTTCTACACTATACATTCACATTGCTTTCACTTACCATAGTAAGGATGTATTATCTATAAATTTAACAAATGACAAGAATTTACTAAACACTACTATTATTACCATGTGTTTATTTCTCTCTTTTTCTGCTTACTCTGTTTTGTGATTATTGTAAATCTGAGTCTCGTATCAAGAAGAAAACCCTTGCTAGATTTATATTTTTCTCTTTTATTATTTTATAACAAAACTTTACACTCTATTCAAACCTGGGATCGAAACCGATCCAGTATCTTTAATATTGTTCAGATTATCATCCTCAACAAAACACGAATTAGAGTTTAACCCTATTCGTTTCATTTGCAAACCATTATTGAAATAGCAGTTCAACCTTTTACTCTACTTAGATTTCAAACATCGACAAATAAGAATACACATTATCAACCTATAGTATCAAGACAAACCACACAGACTTATACGAAAAGTTTAGCATACATTTCCATCTTAAGGTTGAAGTTTTATTTTATACATAGAACCTTTATCATCGATGATATCTTCAAACCCTAATCTAGCTCGAAAGACATTTTAGTAACCTTCAGCATGAAGTCGAATTACACAGACATTTAACCATTATCATTTAGCATGCAAATTTATTTTTTAAGGAAAGAAGTATCATTTACACAGTGATTGAGCCCACGGCTCGTTTCAAAACTTAACCTTTGTAATCGTGGATTCTCAGAATGAAGATTTTCAACTTTGATTGCAAACAAAATTAAAATCAGGGTTTATCCCAAGTTTACAGCAGTTCTAAAAGAACCCAATATCCTAGAACATTGACGAGTCATAGCTCCAGTCGGTCTCACAAAATTACACTTTATAAAAACCAAGAACCATTCAAATGAAAACAAGAGTCGCAAGCATGATTCGAGATTTCTTCAACTATCAACATCGACAGAGAAAATGATGAGCCTTGACAAGCCTATTACTCATTCTTAAGAACCACTTCAACCATCGTCTAAGAGAACTATGAGAGTTATGGAAGACCCGAGGCTTACCGGTGTTGAGGCACGCTAACACCTTTGCCAAAAACATTACTCCTTTGTTTCCTTAAAACCCTGCAGCTAACAAACGACGGATTTTGAGTTAGATAAAAGTTACTTCTAAAAATGAAAATGAAACACAGCAAACAAATATTTTTACTACAGAAGAATCGCTTACCATCGTAAACCCTGGCCAAGTCTTGAAGTTCTTAGACAAATGACAAGAATGGTGCTGTGAATGATACCAGGAAACTTTCAACCATGATTTCGATAACACTCCGAACCAGAGACTTAGGTCTCCAATAAAAAAAACGCCATTGCAGAGATTTAAGACTTGTAACTTCCATTCGTTTAGAAAGTCTCAAGACCGAATCCCTCCCAAGGTTTCGACAGAAATTTCGGCAGCCTGTCGGCCACCTCCAACGAAGACAATAACACAATGAAACCACTTTCTCCAAGTTCATGAACTCAACACACGGTAGATGTTAGGGTTTTCATCCAACGGCCCTCTTTCATCACCATCGACGATCTCCACAATGCCAGCTATTCTAACCTTGGTATTAACAATGTCAACATTTATTACTATCTTTTCATTGCAGGTTGACGTTGCCACTATGGAAAGTGTTTAAGCCAACATCAACCCTTGCAAAGGCGTAACACCTTATGCTTTAGAACATGAATGAAGATATTCTTATCTACGTGGATCTTTAGAAATGCAATTCGACAGAGTTACAAGATCGAGTCTTAAATGCAAGATCATTACGTGATCTTTACCGTAGCTCGAAGACCGACGCCAGCTTGCCAAACCATTAAGCTATCAAGATCCACATTAATGGCTTGTCAGTGTGTTCGTTGTGACATTAACCATTGCTTTTTCATGTTATTTCAATATTCAAAATTGTCATAGTATCACTTTTATCTATGAAAAGTTTCGTTATAATATATTTCACTATAATGCTATCAATTCGACTTATTATAAGGGTGGTAATACATTACAACATGTATTATCGTTTTATTAAAATTTTAATGTTTGTAATTCATTGCAATAGTTCGTTATACATACAATGTTGATAATAAACCAATAATCGTGATAATCACACCACTATAGTCACGATACCTTGAAAATATCATGATTATAGGATGATAGAGATTTTGTTCAATGTCTTATTTTGCACCATAGTCAAGCTATGGTTAGTCTTGTTTTAAATTATCTAAATACTATTAATGCCTAGTCTCTAGGAAAAACTACTTTGTTTGGTTAAGATATATATAATTATAGTGGTGGATAGGAAAGGTGAACTATAAGCATTATATCGGTAATCAATAAGTTTGTATAGTCTCGCAAACATATATATGCTTTCACATATAGTTTAGAAATTTGGAACATTAAATTTCTCCATTTCCCTATTCACTCTTATCTTTGCGATACATCGGAATTGTACTTTTCGGTACTACCAGCTAAATGGCGACAACAAGACGGTTATCTTCACTACAATAACAATGGAAGAATCAGTTAGTACAATAACGATGACCGAACCAGATACGTACAATGACAACTCCGGTAATCATGATGCTATTTAAATGGCTACTCAAACAAGCTTACTTGAGTTGTTTTCACTCAGATACAAGATGAACTTTGGAAAGCAGAAGTGCAAGTAGGTGAATAGTACCTGTGTGCTTTTAAATTGCAATAGTCTATATTTATTCTATTTTTATTTCAAAATGACGAAATTGGATTCACACTAACTGGAATTTATTGCAATCATGAAACTCCTTACCTATCGTCTGCACATAGAACAGGTCTAATTCTTTAGCGTCGCAGCTAAGTAAGATTCGGCTTCACTCATAGGACTCCCTTGGACAGCACAGAAGCAAACTGTCAGTATCGTCTCAAAGAAAATGTATCATGTCTTATTTCTAACCTGGCATTTCATTTATTACATCAATCTTACGTATCAATACATTGAAAAGTGTCGCATCAAATTCTGATTTATTCATGCATTTAACTATCATAATCATAGTTGTTATGAATGCAATTAAGTTGTCATTATCGTTTTGGTTATAACGGAATTTTATTTGTGTTTAGTACAAACAGAGGTTTAATTAACATTGTTACAATTCAGCATTTAATATTTTCCGCAATTATAAATTTTACGAAAATATGGGATGTTACACCCATTGTAAGTAGCACCTCGCTGGATTCTCCCGAAGGAGATCCTTCGGATCCCTTTGACCCATCCTACCTCATAGGAGGTCAACCATTGTTTACAACACCACCTGGGTCTCCCCCTCATGGAAATCACATCCCAAATAGAATGGAAAGACCCGTCATCCCTAACTTACCATTTATGGCTAGTTTAAATCTACCTGATTTGGACAACCTGACAAATGAACCCATTTCTCATGATGCGACATGGACAGCTATGCCAGAAAAGCTTCCTTCCGATTTCAAAAATTCAAAGGAAAACATGGAGACGATCCCGTTAAACACATTAAGTATTTCCACTTATGGTGTTCATCTAATAGCATAGTGGATGACCCCGTGAGGCTTCGCCTCTTCCAACGTACCCTCACCAAAGTAGCAGTGAAATGGTACATAAACCTAGAAAGTGGAACCCATTCCACATTTACGACATTGTCCACTGCATTTCTTATGTACTTTCAACTGCCAATCCTACATGATCTAGGCCTTGAAATTCTCACTGATTTTTTTCAAAATACTTCCACCCACATCCACAAGTGGCGTAGACGCCGCACAATGCAAGATCAAAATACAACCTCCCTTTTTGTTGGATTGGTTTATCAAATCTCTCCAACCCTCCATAGCTAACGATGTCGCCACCTCCATTCCACAAAGCGAGAAAGAGGCTATTCTGAAAGCACAACATTTTGAACTCATATATGCACAGTTTGGATACCTTTTCACAATCCTCCTGGATGCCCCGCGACATTGGTTATTGGATCCTACACCTTCAGGCTCGTCACATTTGGCGGATGGGATTATTGGGCCCATTTCCCATTTAGTAAAGGTTACCCCCACCACATCGGTTCCATTCAACATGGTTTTATATTATGCATCCATGCCACCTTCGTTGGTACCCCCTACACCGGTACCAACATCATTAGTTGGTTAATTACAGTATGGACCATACAGTCCTACCTACCCAAACGTTAGCTAAGCGATGGTGGTTCCCACACCGCCAGTGGCGCAAATCGCTCCTACATCCACATATTACGGAGCGTAAACGGTATTTATCCCACCACCGATATATAACCCATATTACCCTTTACCATGCCCAACTGGCCAGCAACCTTCCCCCCACATTGGGGTTAACCTAGTTCATCCTACGTATGTTAATCATGCTTAACAATTTGAAAAATTGAACGCCGCAAACCCCCATAATCCACAAATTCAAGGGAAGAAGAAAGATAAGAACAAGAAGAATCAACAACCAGGAAAAGGGGGAAATCCCCCTCCCCATCAAAACCAGAATATAGGTGATCCAAATGTGGAGACTAATAATCCCCCCACGCAAGGGAAGAATCCCCCCCCGAGAACCAATTATTGTTGCTCCATTTGTGGCGATGATGTTCATTACACACATAATTATCCTTTTCTCCCCGACTTCCAACAGTTAGTGATAGCTAAAAATAGGATGGTTATGAACCCTCCTTAGGCAACAAATCATCCCCAACCACAAACTATTGTGTTACAACAAGCCTTCACCAATCAAGGCACAGTTACACAAGAATAATATCCTCTCCCACCAAGAAATGGCTCTTTCCAAAATACCTATACGTTGGATATAAACCTTCAGACGCGAACCAAGGGTTATGACAGGCCTTCCACCCCCCAAGTGGAAGAATTCTCTATCCCCTCGGGGTGACCTTTACAAATATCATGCCTGAATACTGAACAAATCCCATGGATTCCGAAAGCACTACTCAGGCGTACCCCTAATAACCCCCACATGAAAGCTTCCCACAATTACAGTATTGTGGATGACTTAGCTCAATCCCCTGCGGCTATTTCCATATTAGAGGTGTTACAGTATTTCCCAACATAGAGAAAGGTATTACTCAATGCACTTGTTTTCGTCGACCCATCCAAATCGCACCTCATGACATTTGGTCTTGACAAAGGTGACCTGCGACTACCATCATCAGTCGAATTCCAAGTTCCAGTTATAGTAAAGAATGTCATGATCCATCGCTGTATAATCAATGAAGGCGCATCCACTTGCGTCATGTTGTCCAAATTCTAGAAACAATTAGGATCCCCAGAGCCGGTCCTCTCATCTATCGTTATTCATGCATATGACAGGAGACCATCCCAACCAAGAGGATTGTACCAAAATGTCCCCATAGAGATGGGGGGAAAGATGGTTATGATCAATATCGAAGTAATCGATGCTAAGCGCAACTACAACATCCTCTTGGGGTGTAGTTACATGTATTCCATGAAGGCGGTATCCTCCTCATAGAGAAAGGTATTACTCAATGCACTTGGTTCCGTCAACCCATCCAAATCGCACGTCATGACATTTGATCTTGACAAAGGTGACCCGCGACTACCATCGTCAGTCACATTCCAAGTTCCAGTTACAGTAAAGAACGGCATGATCCATCGATGTATCCTCGATGAAGGTGCATCCACTTGTCTCATGTCGTCCAAAGTATAGAAACGATTAGGATCCCCAGTGCCAGTCCCCTCATCTATCACTCTTCATGCATATGATGGGAGACCATCCCAACCAAGAGGATTGTACCAAAATGTCCCCATAGAGCTAGGGGGAAAGATGGTTATGATCGATATCGATGTAATCGATGCTAAACTCGACTACAACATCCTCTTGGGGCGTAGTTACATGTATGCCATGAAGGCAGTAGCCTCCTCAGTCTTCGGCGTCATGATGTTTCCCTTGAATGGGAAGGTAGTTACCCTTGACTAACTTAACTATTATGACCCTAATACCACAAGCAATCTCGACAATGCCCTACCAACTATACTAGGTGATGATAAACTGTATGTTGACATTTCCCCCGGTATGTACAAGGACTACTATTATTTAGGAGCATATTCGGGACCACCATCGAAGATCCATACATCTATCGATGGCCTAATGTGCACAATTTTCACCATTGGAAATGGAGCTACCTCCACCTCAAAACCATCATCAAAACCAGTGTAGATCCATGGACTTGAACAAACGTTAGGTCTATTGATCACACCAATATTTCAAATCCCTTTCGTGTATCCCCCCATGGGTGTACAATGGATGTCGGTTATGGCTCAGTTAACTCTACCTGGGCTAACTCTAGGAATACCAGTTTGATACCTTACACCACCCTTCCCAAAGATGGCTTCTAAACCACTCTCCCATTATGATTTTGACCTTGTTTCAGCTAGTACGGCTACAAGGCCCGTAACACATCCAATTACGACATATGTAATGTCCCCATTCAAATAAATCTCAAGAAGAGAAAATCCCACCAATCTACTAGTTTCCTAGGTTGGGGTGGAAACATTAGATTTGGAATAAGGGAACCATGAAACCCCAAATAGACATTAGCTTGACCAAATATATTAAATTGGGAATAAATAAATAATTAATATAGGAAAATAAGGTGGCACTTGGTCATGAGAGCACATTGGAGGTCTGGGGCCCACTTAAGCAAGATTCCCCATGCCACATAGCATTCCACTCTCACCTATTTGAATCCTAGGTGGAGTCCAACATTATTGGGGGATTTGGAAGGGAATAATACTTGGCATGACTCAATGAGGGTTGAATTTGAGAGGAAGAGTAACTCCCATGAAAGAGGAAGAGGCATCTTGGAGTTATTGGGACACTTGGGCTAGATTCCCTAGCTTCTATGACAACAATGATGAAGATGCTATGACAATTATGACAAAAATCAGACCTGAATCCTGAAATTTGACATATATGACATGTCATGGCTAAAAATAGCCTCCAAGAAGGCGCACAAGGGAGTTAGGGCAGCCAAAGAGACACCCATTCGAATTGAGTGAAGGAGGAGGCTAGGAATTGATGGACAAGTGGCACACATTGGAATCTCTTTCCAATTCGAGTTGGCATGAATATCATGAAGGGAATTCGAACCATGGAAGGCTTGGGAAGGTAATAAATGACAAGAACCAAGAAGGAGATTATCTTTTGATCATTTCTCATTTTGCAAATTGGAGAGCATAGCTTGTCCAAGCTAGTAGAGTGTTATTCTACTTGGCTTGGTACCAATTTTGAGGGTGAAAGATTCCCATCCTAATTGGAAATTGGAGAGGACATTAATACCTTTGATTTGGAGTTACAATGGAGTTATTTTTGCAGGTTGAATCTATAGGGAATATCGTGATTCTTTCTTCTTATACTTGTTCCCATCTCTATTTCACATTTCTCTGCATATTTTGGCTCTTGGAGGAAGGGCTCCTTTGGTGAGATGATGATATATTTTTGAGAGTCCAAGATACACCATTTATTTTTATTCTGATATATATACTTGGTATTTAATTCTCAGAAGACTCTCAGGTCTAAATACCAAGTGAAACTATGTAAAAATACCAAACAATACATAAATGGTGCCATTTTCCCTACATCTTGTTGTGAGAGCTTGAAGTTGCTTTATTTCGATTTGTATCAGTTCATATATGTGATTTTTATTATGTATGGAGAGTAATTAATTTACTTAAGAAGTTTCATATACATTACATAAGTCTTTGGAACATAAATATTGAATTTCATAGCAAGTGGTGAAGTTTCCTATCATTTCCCCTATGTGAAGACATGTCCACAAACCTCTACTTTATGGGAGTTGAAGAAGCCTTTAGAAACTAAATAATGATGAATTTGGGTGCCCATTGAATTCCTTTAACTAATACATGTCTCTATTATGAAATTTTGGATGTTCGTACTGCATTTGGGAAGCCATTAGTGACCTCTACCCTTGGGGGTTTGAACCTCGAAATTGCTAGTAAAATTCCCCAATTTCTCCTGAAGTTAAATTAATGTTGTAGAATTATTTTGAGAGTGAAAGACACCTATCAGCCTAATTTTTATGTCTTAATACCTTTAAAATACCTTCAGACCCAATTTGGAAGCATTTGGAGCCATTTGGAAGCATTGGAGTCATAACTTGTCTAAGGGTCGAAGGTGCCAAAAATTGCAATTTTTCCAATTTATCCAAATTCTTTCTAAGGGACACTACAACATACAAACCTATGAAATCTGAAAATATACCTCAATCAGTTGTCCCCACGTCCACTAATGGGGCACCAAACAACCGAATTTGAAAGGTCCCCTATTACTAAACCCTACATCCAATTTAGTAGAAATCACGAAGCCTAAAGTAGGGGGCATCAACCATCAGGAGTTGAAATACCCAATAATGATCAATACTCCCAACCAAAGGGTCACACTGCCATGTGATATTTTCCGGCAACAAGACCATGCAACAAATCTATGTCCTACTCTACCAGAGCTAAGGCATTTTCTTAATACCCTCGCAGTGAAAGGGGGCACACCTCCATCGCCCACAACTAAATCCAAAACATTGTGTATGAGTCACGAATGTGTCATATTTTCTCAATATGGGAACTATACACATCATTTACCTGACCTCCCTCGCTATCGGGTGGTCGTGGAAACTATTCTCCTCACCAAACCCTTGGAAGATACCTCACCTCTCGCATCTCTAGAAGAGCATCCTATCAGCATGGGTACTATAGTGATCACCACTTCAGTGAAACCATCAGTCACACCTCCAGAAGTCATGCTAGTTGCAGAAAACATGGTATAGCCTATAACGTTGCAAACCCTGTCTAAACTTACAACGATGACATCACATAATGGATGCTCGTCATGTGGGAACTGTGACCATATGTTGCCTCCCAGTTCCATCGCATGCATAATGGAGAAAATCAACGGTTGGGAAGTACAAGAACACTCCCATCCACACATACCAAGAACCTGCCAATATTGTGGCAAGACCACCCACTTCTCATTCCAGTGCCCCATTTTGTGTGCTAAATGTGAAGCTCTCCTCTAACTAATGATACTAGAAGGTCAAATACAACCCCTCTATGTAACCTCGCAGAGGTCACAAACTAAGGAGGAAACACCTACCTTACTGGATACCATCGATGTTGAAGCCCCTTTGGCCAATGTCCTCAGTTGCATTGATTCATCATCTTCTGACAAAGACTTGGATCCCCCACAACCATCGCATGTTGCCTAAACATCAGGGAAAGGTGCACTATGTTTCTGATTATTCTTTCTGCATTGTCAATACCTTAGTCACATTCTTTACTACACTTGGGTATGTGCAAGATTACGACCGATACATGTAGGAAACTCTTGTTATTTCATTATAAGAACAAGAATCCATCCCTTGAAAACAGTCCTGGTCTTCTCTCACAAGTATCATTCTGAAACTGGCATATAGGAAATGTTTTCCCCCTAATTACAATGCATTTACCAGTATTCCCACTAATAACCATAGGCCCCACATTCCCAGCCTTGATGTGCCATCAACATCATCACTGCAAATAGCATGTTCCCCCATGGGTGTTCACACCATTTCCCACCTTTTCATTATTTGAAACCCGTGATGTCGACCCCCCACAAGTCCGAGGAAACTGGTACAGCTTCAAAAGATTACCCCTTAGCTTATCATTTTATAGTTGCACATTTACTCCATTGAGTAGACAACATCAAATTCCTTGGACCATGTTATGAGGAAGATTCACAAATCCCACCCATACCTCCATGATCACTTTACCCCCCACAATCTTCTTCGTATCATCACCTTCATAAAGACACCTATGGGGCTCACACCCTCAGAAGTAACCATTTCTATTAATTTATCCCATAGGAATACACTGCATGGAATTAATTCATGGGGAACCTGTCTTTGCATCTGTAAGTTAACCCCCACTTCATCATTGTAAAGTGTCCCTCGATCCCTCGACACACCCAAAATTGTGGGGATCCCACCAACATTCTTTATGTAAAAATAGTTCCCCCATCACCGCACATTACGGGAACACCATATTATTTTGGCAGCAACCCATGGTCTCCTTTGATCGATGCATTTGATTCTTCATATGTTCAACAATATTTGTTTTTTCGGCTACCATCACCCTTTGTTTTGTGTCTCCATCAAAGCCCTTTCATTTGCAGTTTGTCTCCGTCCATTTCAATGTGTCTTTTCGTAAGAAAAGTTTTCGTCATCCACTCCCCATACATCGATCAAAGGAAGTTATGTGCCTCACGCTTATCAACCAATCTTGTGTTAGGTTTGTCCATTCACCAGTTGGTTACAATATGATCCCAGTTCTCAAGATAGGACTCTTGTCCTATCATATACTTCAACTCTCGTCGATGTAAGAACACTATATTCCGAGAGTTGTAGTAGTTGCAGTTGTACCTTGGGATCCCTTTCAATCATTATAAGGGATCACTTCGAACTTAGTAGGGAGAGCCATTAGTTCTCCCTAATTAGGTAGTTTCTCCTATGCTCAACATCAACACATCATCACATTAGGGGTATATGTACTTTTGAAGGTAGCAGTGTTCACATTTGGAAATCATGATAGCAATCTATTCAGTATGGTGAAGCCCTCAGGAAGATTTACAAACCAAGTTTAGTCCCCCACCTCAATCGGTTCATCATGGTCACCAGCAGTTCCACTTCTTCAATATTTCACAGAAGCTTCAGGGGAATTTACTCTAACATGGATTGAAGCCTCCTTCACCCATTGTCACCTACCCAAATTTCTGAACATTATTATTTATTTGCAAAAATACTTTATGTTTAATTTAATTACAAGTTTTGTAATTATGATCAGTTTTGATCATGGATGAATGTAATTACTGAATATTATTATTTAAATTAATTAATTAGGAGACAAACACTCAGGAGGACTGTTAAATGAGTGTTCACTGACCCACTAGGAGGAATGGAAGTTGTTGGAAGGAATGGGACACATGGAACCAGTTACATCACACCACTAACTGTTGGTTATGGGACAACTTCCCCTTAAATAGGGCATTATCTCCCAAGTGGAGGGAGTGAGCAGGTAGGTCATTTAATGACCCAGTAACATCTAAAAAGGCCTAGGCAGCCTATAAAGGCAAATTCGAATTGGGCAGGCAGCCCTTAATCAACATTTCTGCAGAATTTTTTCCTCTTGCAAATCAAATGATTTCAAGAGAGATTCGAATAAGGGAGATTAGTGGTGATTGAAAAAATGAGTTTTTACTTATTATTGAAGAGAAACAAAGTTGTAGGAGCAAGTCTTTTGGACTGCTACCTATTGAAGATTCAGAAGATTACTACAACAAGAAGAATCCCATATTCCTGAAGCTTCTTCCTCTTGGTGGTTCAGCGAACAGGCTCGGGGGTCCTAAGACAGTATTTGACTGTTTTCAGGAGTTTGGTTGGGTGGAACGGTCTTCCTGAGTTGTTTGTTGCCCTACAGGTTTCATCAGGTTCTACAAATTCTTCATATTTAATTTCTCTTATGTTAAACAGTATTTTCTGTGTTTCTGTTTTTGAAAGCAAAATCTAATCCTAGAATTGTTCTAAGTCTGAATGTTTAAGTTTAATGGCGAAGATGAATTGATAAATCAATATCCCCATTTTTCCACATGCTATTTGGCAGCATCGTACTCTAGTAGAGATATGCAAATTAAAAAAGGATAGAAGATAGGCAAATTGTGCCATTGAATTCGATAGCTAGATAATAATCTGGTATGCATCAGTCTCTGTTCTTAAGTTAACTAATTGTAGAGGGTATGTATAATATTAATATATATAATATTTTTGCATTTTTATAATAATCAGTCAATTAAATAATTCTTGCAATCATCCTACAAATGCATACATTATAGCCATGAAAGGTAGATGAATTATACAATGTACATAGTTCTAAGACTTTTAACATTGAATAAAAATATTCTTGATAATAAGCTGGAAAACAATAGTTTTTCACACTGATATCATATGCATATTTTTTCACTCTCACACATTTTCATTTTAATTACTACACTAGTATTTTATGTATAGGAAATTATTTTATAGACAGAATTATAGTTTACACAGTCTTCATGAATTTTTGCACTATGTATTCATATTTCTTTCATTTTCTATAATGCTGTTGTAATATCTAGAAATGCACAAATGATAAGAATTTACTAAACATAATTATTATTACCATATATTTATTCTTTCCTTGGATTTGCTAACATTGGTTGCATTTATTGTAACTCTGAGATTTGTATCAAAAGGAAAACCCTAGTTATATTTATATTGTTCATAACAAAACTCTACACTCTTTTCAACCTGAGATCGAAACTAAGCTAGTATCTTAAAACAAACGATCATATTACCACTTCAACAAAACACAAATTAGGGTTTAACCCTATTCTTTTTCATTGCAAAATGTTACTGAGTTATCGGTTCAATTTTCTACTCTATTGTTCAAACATCAACAAATAAGATTACACATTACCAATCTACAGTTTTAAAACAAACCATAGACTTATACGAAGGGTTCAGCACACCTTTCTCATCTTAACGTTGAAATTTATTTAAATAGAACCCTTATCATCCACGTATTATCCAAACCCTAAACTAGCTCGATAAACATTATAGTATCCCTTAGCATGAATACGATTTACTTCATCAACTTACAGTTTCCAAGCTAACAAACCAGATAGCTTTACAACGTTTTAAACATACAATGTATTACAAAAGGAGTATTATTCTTACACACAGATTGAGCCCTCGGCTCTCTGTCTTACGGTCACAAACATTTCGAAAGACAAGTCGAATCTCATGACAACCTCAACATTACCACGGAATAACTTCTAAAACAAAGACGAAGCTCGAGCAACGTTTATATTCTACTTTTAACAAAGAAACGAAGTTACACAGGGTTTATCCCAAAATTTTCCAATAGGCAGGAGAGCCCGAACATTTAAATCGACGAGCTAAATCTCCAGTCGACAAACAACAAGTTTGCAAAATAAAACACCGAAGTATCATTGTCAACAATCATGTTTCGAAGACTTCCCAAACCACCTTCAATGCCAGAGCCACATCACAGACGAAGGGCACTACGAGGGTATGGAAGACCCGAAGCTTACTGGGTAAGAGTGCGAGGCTTCCCTTTCGCCATACCCTAGCCAGAAGTGCTATTTACACCCTACAACTGACATTAAACCATAGTTAGAAATATGATACTTTTTATAAATCGATTTTTGAAAATGTAAATAGCTTTGTTAAAAATGAAAGCTTACCTCCATAGCTTGACGAGGACATTGTCACAAATGACACCAAGGAGCCATTATTCACGCCCAAACTCTGTACATTCTCACATTCCACTCTTGTTTATCTCGGAGGTATTAAAACTTAAAAACTATAACCTTCGAACTAGAGAGTCTAGCTTTTCAAAAATACTTCATCGTTACAGTAAGAAAACCTGCAACGTCAACTTAAGGAGAAGGTCTCGGGTTCGAAACCCTTGCAGACTTCGGCAGCCTTTCGGCCACCCCAGCCGAAACAATATCGTAGTGAATTAGGGTTTCATCCAACGCTTTAGATTCATCACCATCGACGGTCTCCACATTGCCAGCAAACTAAGCCTTGGTACAACCAACATCTACAATAAATACTCAACCTACCTTACAGTTTCACAACGCCAGCATGGCACACACTGGAGCATGCACAACTAACACATGGTGAATTAATCCTA
The DNA here is from genome assembly GCA_027924585.1 of Larix kaempferi. Taxonomy (NCBI): domain Eukaryota; kingdom Viridiplantae; phylum Streptophyta; class Pinopsida; order Pinales; family Pinaceae; genus Larix; species Larix kaempferi. The sequence continues at coordinate 35,051,168 of BSBM01000093.1, forward strand.
TACATTGACGAGATTTGGAGACAATCATGTCTACCTGGAACAATGGACATCCAACTCAGCATAGACACGACACCGAGCCTTTAATTCAGGATCAATATATGATCTCTACCATAGCTCGAGACCGGCGCTATTAAATGAACCAACAAATTGTCAAGTTTCATTTTAAATGCCTATCAGCATCCTCGACATGACTCCCAAACCCTGCATTAAATTCGCCACAGTGTTAGAACCACTATGCAAAGAATTCACTATATTATTACATATTATGATTATAGTCTCGATATAAAACAATGAAATAACGAATTACAACTATTTATATAGTTGAGGGATAATCAAATGTTTCCTCCTTATTACGTTGAGTTTCAATATGAATCCCTAATGTGGATAATAAACCAAAAAAATCGATATAGTTATATAACTATGTACATAGGACTTGAATAGACCACGATATGGAATAATACTTAATAGTTCAAAGTCTTAAGTTGAAATAATAGTTAATCTATTGTGTAAATGTTTGTTATTCATTGTTACAAATGCCTAGTCCTTGGGAAGGACTATTTTTTGATTATTAAGACCTAAATAATTATAGTAGAGAATAGGAATGGTTAACCATAAGTCCTTAAGTTAATTAAAAGTGTTCTATAAAACTCACATACAAATATGCTATCACATATAGTTTGGTATATTGGAACAATAAGTTCTCTGGATTCCTATCCACTTTTGGTACTGTACTATCCTAGTACTACTAATCAAATGATGACAACAATGCAGGCAATACAATGACGACAACAAAGCAGCTAATACAATGATGACGACAAAGCAGCTAATACATGTCGACAACAAAGCAGCTAATACAATGACGATGACAAAGCAGCTAGCACAATGATGACAACAGAACTAGCTAGTAAAATGACGGCTACAGTGAGGATGTTGATACAAGACGAACCTTGGAAAGTTGAAGAGAAAGCACGTGAACCGTACCTGTATGCTTTTACATTTTCAACAGTCTCTATTGATTCTATTTTATTTTCATACGATGAAGTTGAACTCACGCTAATTGGAATTTATTTGCAATCATGAAACTTCTTACCTGTTGTATGCACATAGAACAGGTCCAATGTTTTAGCATTATAGCTAAGTAAGCTTTGGGGTCCCTCATAGGACTCCCTTGAGCAACAAAGAAGTGAACTGTTAGTATCTTCTCAAAGAAATAGTACTACATCACACTTCTAACCTAGCATTCCATTATTATATATTTCATACATTGCATTGCTTTAAAAAGTGTCGCATCAAAACTCTAATCTAACCATGCATTTGACTATCTTAATGATAAGGGTTACGAATGTAATTAAGTTGTCACTGTCGTATTAGTTTCTTCAGAAATTATATTGGTGTTTAGTATAAACAGCTGTTAGTTAACATTGTTACATTCAGCAATTGTTATCTTCCGCATTTATAAATTATTATAATTTAAGCTAATATTGTTGTTAATAAAAAAATTAAATTTTTACGAAAATATGGGATGTTACATGTGGTATCAAAGCACAAATTCAAACTCTAGGACCAATTTAGGTCCAAATACGTAGTAGAAATTTTTATATACAGCAGCAAAAAAAAAAAAAAAATTGTACTAACTTGAAAATTGTATTATTATGTTCTCTTCAGAAATCATTTTCAGTTACAGGTATGGAGAACTCGGCTGAACACTTAAGTGACAGATTTCAGCCAAACAGTCACAGTTCAGGATAGCATTATGTGGAGGAAGGTCACGGGGAAATAAATAACAGTTCGACAGAACTGTTACGTGCCTTTCAAGATTTAAAAGAAGAAATCAGATCTGTGAAATTAGATAATGAAAGGATTCTGCAAGCACAAGAACAACTTAATCAAGTGCTATTTGAACACAGCCAAACAGAAGAACAAGGGAAAAACGATGAGGATATTTCCAAGGCAGAAGACATGCCTCACACTGATAAAAATCAAAACATCAAATACAGTAAAGTAAAAGATAGTTCAACCCCATCTGGAGATGCTATTACAGAACGCAAAAAGAAACATAATTACATCAATAACAGCAGTGAAGAAGATTCCAAACCAAGAAAAAAAAATAAAAAAGAATATGAGCATATTTCTGGAGAATTCAAGAAGATAAGGCCTCCAACTTTCAATGGAGAAACTGAGAAAGGTGAGACAGCTGAAGCTTGGATGTCAGGGATGAATAAATACTTCCACATCTACAACTATTCGGAGTTCTTAAAAGCAAAAATGGCCATATATAACTTAACTGGAAAAGCAGATATTTGGTGGCAGGATGTCAAAAGGGTAAAGGGAATTAAGGATAAAGATGTAAGCTGGAGTACTTTCAAATGATATTTCAAAAAGAAATATCTATCTTAACAGTATTACGAAGAAAAATCTAAAGAGTTTTACGATTTGAAGTTGGGAGGTATGAACATGAAGGAACTAAACAGTAAGTTTCTGAACTTACTAAGATATGTACCCTGCTTCATAGAAGAGAAACCAAAAATTCAAAGGTACTTAAGTTGTTTACCTTTCAGCATTAAAGACAAAATTGAGTATGACAGCCCTAAAACATTAGAGGAGGCTATGAGGAAGGCAGTCTTCTGTTATGATACAAATCGGAAGAGAGAGGGTATGTTTACTTGGAAAAATCATAAGCCCAACAATTTTGAACAGAAGAAGAAGAATTTCATATTCAGTGGGAATTCCGGATTCCAAAGGAAGAATTTTCATAATCAAAATTTCCAAGGAAATAATTCCAGAAATAATTCACAGCAGAATTCTACAGCACCGAAAAATGCATCTAATATTGCCAAGACCAGTGAGCCAAAGACACATATTAAATGTTTTGAATGTCAAGGCCCTCATTATGCATCAGAATGTCCCTTACGAAAGCGGGAGACAAACAACATAAACTCTATTTAGACTGAACCTACTGTTGGAGACGTAGCAAGGGAGATGCCAAGAATTAACGCAGCACTTGACAACAGGCAAGCAGACCATCAAATCTCTATGGTATAGATTGAAGGTATGATACATGACCATCCTATTACTGTTTTAATTGACCCAAGTGTTATTTTAAGTTATATATCACCCAATGTTGTGGAAATTCTTAAACTGAAAACTGAAAAGTTTAGTAAATCATGGCTAGTTAGACTAGCAACTGGAACAAAGAGGAAAGTTTCAGATTTTATAGAGAACTGTGTATTATCCATGAATCATTTGCAAACACAAATCAAGCTGAATATCTCACCTTTAGGTTCATATGATATTATAGTTGGGATGGACTAGTTGGAAGCCCATCATGTCATCCTAGATTGTTATGGAAAAAGTTTTACATGCTTAAATGATGAAGAGAAAACTGTAGAAATAAAAGGCATTCCAAGGAAGGTAACCCTTAGACAAATTTCAGCCATGCAAGTTAAGAGGGCAGTTAGGAAGGGATGCCAACTGTTTGTAGTAAACGTGATAAATGATGAGATTATGGGTAAAGAGGACAAACTGAAATTAGAAGACATACCTGTCCTAAAGGATTTTAAGGATGTATTTCCTGAGGAGATTCCAGGATTACCACCCAAAAGAGATTTAGATTTTACTATAGAGCTAATACCAGGAGCAGTACCAAATTCAAAAGATCCGTACCGAATGAATATACTGGAGTTAAACGAATTAAAATCTCAGTTGAAGGAACTTATTGACAAGAAGTATATTAAACCAAGTGTCTCTCCTTGGGGAGCACCTGTCATCTTCATTAAGAAAAAAGATGGAACATTAAGACTGTGCATAGATTTTCGCCAGCTTAATAAGATGACAATAAAAAATAGATACCCATTGCTCCGCATAGATGATCTATTTGATCAGCTGCGAGGAGCAACAGTATTTTCGAAGATCGATCTAAGATCAGGGTATCATCAAGTAAGGGTTAAAGATTAAGATATTTTCAAAACAGCTTTCCGAACTCGGTATGGGCATTACAAGTTCGTAGTCATGTCATTTGGCTTAACTAATGCTCCAGATGTATTTATGTGTTTGATGAATAATATTTTGCATAAGTATTTAGACAAGTTTGTTGTTGTGTTTATAGACGATATTTTAGTGTACTCAAAAAGCAAAGAAGAGCATGATTAGCATTTACGGATTATCTTACAAGTATTAAGAGATCGTCAATTGTATGCCAAATTTAGTAAATGTGACTTTCGCAAAGACAAAATTCAGTATTTAGGACACATAATTTCAGCGGAGGGAATCTCGGTTGATCCCGACAAAATAAGGGCCATTAATCAACTAGCCGGTTCCAAAACATGTGTAGGATGTGAGATCATTTATGGGCATTACGGGGTATTACAAAAAGTTTTTAGAGAATTTCTCAAGAATTGCCAACCCCATAACTTCCTTGCAGAAGAAAGGGAAGAAATTTGTTTGGGATCAGAAATGTGCTAAGAGCTTTAAGAAATTAAAGGAACTATTGACGACAGCACCTATCTTGAAGATAGCTGACCCCAACAAGGATTTTGTAGTTTGTACAGACGCGTGCAATAATGGACTCGGTGGAGTCTTGACATAGGAAGGGCATGCGATAGCATATGAATCTAGAAATCTGAAAGTACATGAAAATAATTACTCTACATATGATTTAGAGTTATTAGCAGTTATTCATGCCTTAAAAATGTGGCATCATCACCTTATTGGCAGAAAGTTTATACTATTAACAGATAACATGGGTCTGAAATATTTATTGGATCACACAACCCTAAACGGTAGACAAGCGAGATGGTTGACATTCTTAAGTGAGTATGATTTCGAAATTCAGCATATCAAAGGAAAGTAGAACAAAGTTGCAGATGCCTTGAGTTGTAAGGCAAAACTAAATTTCATTTCAGCAATTAGTAATTATTCAACTGATTTGGAAGATCAAATTTTGGAAAAAGGTGAAACAGATGAAGAATACCTAAAAATGAAGGAAAGGACAGCCAATGAAAGTTCTGAAAATTATATGGCAGATTACAGAATTAAAGAAAATGGTCTATTACTATATAAAAACAGATTGTATGTACCAAATATACCAGAAATAAAATTTATGATATTAAATGAGATGCATAAAAGTCACTATTCTGGTCATCCAGGATATCAAAAGACCATCACTATGCTAAGGAAAGAATACTATTGGCCCAGAATGCAAGATGAAGTAGCAGAGTACATTGCAAAATGCTTGGACTGTCAAAAAGTGAAGGTTGAACATCAACATCCTGTTGGATTGTTGCAACCATTACCAATACAAAGCTGGAAATGGGAAGTGATCAGCATAGATTTCATTACTGGATTACCTAAAAATCAGAAACAACATGATTCTATCATGGTGGTGGTGGACAAACTTAATAAGGCGGCACATTTCATACCAGTGAAGACCACACATAAAGCACCAGACATTGCAAAAATTTTTATGAAACAGATTTTTAGATTGCATGGCATACCAAAGGTAATAATTTCAGATTGTGATTCGAAGTTTACAGGAAACTTCTGGAGATCATTGTTTAAGGGGTTAAATACAACTCTAAATTTCAGTACAGCATTTCATCCACAAACGGATGGACAAACAGAAAGGCTAAATCAAGTGTTAGAAGATTTATTAAGAATGTATGTTAAGGATCAACCTGGTAAGTGGCAAGATTATCTGCACTTAGCAGAATTTGCTTATAATAGTCATTATCATGCTTCAGCCAGACTTAGTCCTTTTGAAATTCTTTATGGTAGGAAATGTAATACACCTGTTTCATGGAATGATCCAATCAATAGAGTTGTTTTAGGACCAAAATTATTACAGGAATTAGAACTAATTGTGAAACAGGTGCAAGGACATTTAAAAGATGCCCAAGATAGGCAAAAAAGACAAGCAGATTCAAAAAGAACTCATAGAGAGTTCCAGGTGGGTGAACATGTGTTTCTCAAGGTAAGATCGAAAAAGAGTTCACTGAAACTAGGGAGTTGTGCCAAGTTGGCACCCAGGTATTGTGGTCCTTTTGAAATATTATCTAAGGTTGGAGCAGTGGCATACCAACTGGCCTTACCACCTAACCTGAAAATACATAATGTTTTTCATATATCGTATTTAAAAAGATATGTGCACGATACTACTCATGTTGTAAACTGGAAGGATGTACAGGTGGGACAAGACGGAGATTTTTTAGTGGAACCGGATTGTATCCTCGGAAGGAGGGAAACTATTCTCCGGAATCGCAGCATTTGGCAAGTGAAGGTGCAGTGGAAGCACCTTAGCCCAGAAGAGGCAACATGGGATTTGGAGAGTAGTATGCGGGAAGCATACCCAACTCTATTTCAAGAACACTCAATGAGTGACTAGCCAACATCGAGGACGTTGTTGAGACTTAAGGGGGGGTGTATGTCACCTACCCAAATTTCTGAACATTATTATTTATTTGCAAAAATACTTTATGTTTAATTTAATTACAAGTTTTGTAATTATGATCAGTTTTGATCATGGATGAATGTAATTATTGAATATTATTATTTAAATAAATTAATTAGGAGACAAACACTCAAGAGGACTGTTGAATGAGTGTTCACTGACCCACTAGGAGGAATTGAAGTTGTTGGAAGGAATGGGACACATGGAACCAGTTACATCACACCACTAACTGTTGGTTATGGGACAACTTCCCCTTAAATAGGGAATTATCCCCTAGGTGGAGAGAGTGAGCAGGCAGCTCATTTAATGACCCAGTAACATCTAAAATTCCTAAGAAGCTATAAAGGCAAATTCGAATTGGGCAGGCAACCCTTAATCAACATTTCTGCAGAATGTTTTCCTCTTGCAAATTAGGTGATTTCAAGAGAGATTCGAATAAGGGAGATTAGTGGTGATTGAAAAACTGAGTTTTTACTTATTATTGAAGAGAAATAGAGTTGTAGGAGCAAGTCTTTTGGACTGCTACCTATTGAATATTCAGAAGATTACTACAACGAGAAGAAGCCCATATTCTTGAAGCTTCTTCCTCCTGGTGGTTCAGCGAACAGGCTCAGGGGTCCTAAGACAGTATTTGACTGTTTTCAGGAGTTTGGTTGGGTGGAACGGTCTTCCTGAGTTGTTTGTTGCCCTACAGGTTTCATCAAGTTCTACAATTTCTTCTTATTTAATTTCTGTTATGTTAAACAGTATTTTCTGTGTTTCTGTTTTTGAAAGCAAAATCTAATCCTAGAATTGTTCTAAGTCTGAATGTTTAAGTTTAATGGCGAAGATGAATTGATAAATCAATATCCCCATTTTTCCACATGCTATTTGGCAGCATCGTACTCTAGTAGAGATATGCAAATTAAAATAGGATAGAAGATAGGCAAATTGTGCCATTGAATTCGATAGCTAGATAATAATCTGGTATGCATCAGTCTCTGTTCTTAAGTTAACTAATTGTAGAGAGTCTGTATAATATTAATATATATAATATTTTTGCATTTTTATAATAATCAGTCAATTACATAATTCTTGCAATCATCCTACAAACGCATACATTATATCCATGAAAGGTAGATGATTTATACATTGTACATGGTTTTAAGACTTTTAACATTGAATAAAAATATTCTTGATAATAAGTTGGAAAACAATAGTTTTTCACACAGATATCATATGCATATTTTTTCACTCACACACATTTTCATTTTAATTACTACACTAGCATTTTATGTCTAGGAAATTATTTTATAGACAGAATTATAGTTTACACAGTCTTCATGATTTTCTGCACTATGTATTCATATTTCTTTAATTTTCTATAGTATTGTTGTAATATCTAGAAATGCACAAATGATAAGAATTTACTAAACATAGTTATTATTACCATATATTTATTCTTTCCTTGGATTTGCTAACATTGGTTGCGCTTATTGTAACTCTGAGATTTGTATCAAAAGGAAAACCCTAGTTATATTTATATTGTTCATAACAAAACTCTACACTCTTTTCAACCTGATATCGAAACCAAGCTAGTATCTTAAAACAAACGATCAGATTACCACTTCAACAAAACACGAATTAGGGTTTAAACCTATTCTTTTTCATTGCAAAATATTAATGAGTTATCGGTTCAATTTTCTACTCTATTGTTCAAACATCAACAAATAAGATTACACATTACCAATCTACAGTTTTAAAACAAACCATAGACTTATACGAAGGGTTTAGCACACCTTTCTCATCTTAACGTTGAAATCTATTTACACAGAACCCTTATCATCCACGTATTTTCCAAACCCTAAACTAGCTCGATAAACATTATAGTATCCCTTAGCATGAATACGATTTACTTCATCAACTTATAGTTTCCAAGCTAACAAACCAGATAGCTTTACAACGTTTTAAACATACAATGTATTACAAAAGGAGTATTATTCTTACACACAGATTGAGCCCTCCGCTCTCTATCTTACGGTCACAAACATTTCGAAAGACAAGTCGAATCCCATGACAACCTCAACATTACCACAGAATAACTTCTAAAACAAAGACGAAGCTCGAGCAACGTTTATATTCTACTTTTAACAAAGAAACGAAACTACATAGGGTTTATCCCAAAATTTTCCAATAGGCAGGAGAGCCTGAACATTTAAATCAATGAGCTAAATCTCCAGTCGACAAACAACAAGTTTGCAAAATACAACACCGAAGAATCACTGTCAACAATCATGTTTCGAAGACTTCCCAAACCACCTTCAATGATAGATCCATGGCACAGACGAAGGGCACTACGAGGGTATGGAAGACCCGAAGCTTACCAGGTAAGAGTGCGAGGCTTCCCTTTCACCATACCCTAGCCAGAAGTGTTGTTTACACCCTGTAACTGACATTAAACCAGAGTTAGACATATGATACTTTTTATAAATCAATTTTTGAAAATGCAAATAGCTTTGTTAAAAATGAAAGCTTACCTCCATAGCTTGACGAGGACATTGTCACGAATGACACCAAGGAGCCATTATTCACACCCAAACTCTAAACATTCTCACATTCCACTCTTGTTTATCTCGGATTTATTAAAACATAAAAACTATAACCTTTAAACCAAAGAGTCTAGCTTTTCAAAAATACTTCATCGTTACAGTAAGAAAACCTGCAACATCAACTTAAGGAGAAGGTCTCGGGTTCGAAACCCTTGCAGACTTCCTACCTAGACTTCGGCAACCTGTCGGCCACCCCAGCCGAAACAATAGCGTAGTGAATCAATTACCAAGTCTTAACTCTTTTCCACGAAGTGTATTAGGGTTTCATCCGATAGTTTAGATTCATCACCATCGACGGTCTCCACATTGCCAGCAAACTAAGCCTTGGTACAACCAATGTCTGTTGTAAATACTTAACCTACCTTACAGTTTGACAACACTGCCATGGCACACACTGGAGCATGCACAACTAACGCATGGTGAATTAATCCTATACATCGACGAGCTTTGGAGACAATCATGTCTACCTGGAACAATGGACATCCAACTCAGCATAGACACGACACCGAACCTTTAATTCAGGATCAATATGTGATCTCTACCATAACTCGAGACCGGCGCTATTAATGAACCAGCAACCTGTCAAGTTTCATTTTAAATTCCTGGCAGCATCCTCGACGTGACTCCCAAACCCTGCATTAAATTCACCATAGTGTTAGAACCACTATGCAAAGAATTCACTATATTATTGCACATTATGATTATGCTCTCGATATAAAACAATGAAATAACGAATTACAACTATTTATATAGTTGAGGGATAATCAAATGTTTTCTCCTTATTACATTGAGTTTCGATATGAATCCCTAATGTGGATAATAAACCAAAAAAATCGATATAGTTATATAACTATGTACATAGGACTTGAATAGACCACGATATGGGATAATAGTTAATAGTTCAAAGTCTTAAGTTGAAATAATAGTTAATCTATTGTGTAAATGTTTGTTATTCATTGTTACAAATGCCTAGTCCTTGGGAAGGACTAATTTTTTATTATTAAGACCTAAATAATTATAGTAGAGAATAGGAATGGTTAACCATAAGTCCTTAAGTTAATTAAAAGTGTTGTATAAAACTCACATACAAATATGCTATCACATATAGTTTGGTATCTTGGAACAATAAGTTCTCTGGATTCCTATCCACTTTTGGTACTGTACTATCATAGTACTACTAATTAAATGACGACAACAAAGCAAGCAATACAATGACGACAACAAAGCAGATAATACAATGACGACAACAACGCAGCTAATACATGTCGACAACAAAGCAGCTAATACAATGACGACGACAAAGCAGCTAGAACAATGATGACAACATAACCAGCTAGTAAAATGACGACTACAGTGACGATGTTGATACAAGACGAACCTTGGAAAGTTGAAGAGAAAGCACGTGAACCGTACCTGTATGCTTTTACATTTGCAACAGTCTCTATTGATTCTATTTTATTTTCATACAATGAATTTGAACTCACGCTAATTGGAATTTATTTGCAATAATGAAACTTCTTACCTGTTGTTTGCACATAGAACAGGTCCAATGTTTTAGCATTATAGCTAAGTAAGCTTCGGGGTCCCTCATAGGACTCCCTTGAGTAGCAAAGAAGCGAACTGTCAGTATCATCTCAAAGAAATAGTACTACATCACACTTCTAACCTAGCATTCCATTATTATATATTTCATACATTACATTGCTTTAAAAAGTGTCGCATCAAAAGTCTAATCTAACCATGCATTTGACTATCTTAATGATAAGGGTTACGAATGTAATTAATTTGTCACTGTCGTATTAGTTTCTTCAGAAATTATATTGGTGTTTAGTACAAACAGATGTTAGTTAACATTGTTACATTCAGCAATTGTTATCTTCTGCATTTATAAATTATTATAATTTAAGCTAATATTGCCGTTAATAAAAAATTTAATTTTTTACGAAAATATGGGATGTTACACCCATGTCCCAGCAGTATAGTAGAGTTGACACCTTTTTCCCCTCTCACTATAATCAATTTGACAACATTTTACGAGCATGGGTATGCCCGCTCATTTGTATAAAAACTATTATTTATCACAACTCCAACGGTTGTCACCAACACTATTCTCCCATGGGAGAACCTTTTTTTGTCCACATATTTTTCGTCCTATAGAATAGCAGATAAATTGCAAAAAACATGATGCATTATCGGCTCTACAGTACCCTCTGAACCTCATACATTAGGGGGCATATGTTAATGCCTAAAAATCGTACACATGCAACATTTCGGAGATTCATCCAGTAAAGCGTCATCAACATAAATAATGCATCTCACTATAGGCATCCTCAACAGAACTGAAACACAACATGATCCCACAAGTGTCCATAAACAGTCAAAACAAAGGGTAGCATGGGTATTGCATAGGTTACACGCGCTATAGCGCAGGTTATCTGAACAATGCTCGCGCTACACCCATGCAGATTTTCCTTCAATAGTCACGCTACTGTCAAAAGGGCGGGACCACTTCATCCTAGTGGCACATTAAAGGCTCAATCCTTCCCAAGGATCAGAATTCGTCTCCTTACTCACTTGGTGGCATCAATCAACCCCCTTGTGTACCTTGGAACTAGTTCATGAAGGAGGAGATTTCATATTTAGATCTAGTTGATTGTTGGCCACCTCTTGGCCTATAAAATGAAGCCATTGGCATGCATTTGGTAGAGAGAAAATAGAGCAAGGTTATGCTGTTGGATTCGAGTTGGAGCTTCCTCATATCCCACCATTTCCTACCATTGTGAGAATTCCCAAGCTTGCTTGCGACCTACCGTCAAGGGACAAGTGTTTATTTCCATTGTTCTTCCATCTACTTAGCATTTAGTTTGGAAAAGAAAGGCCTCCCTAAGGGAGATTGTTGGGTTCCCTTGAAGCCTTCACCTCCTAGGTGTTGTACAACTATTCCATTGAGAAATACAAGAGTGGTTTAGCATATATTTGGTTGTTGTTGGATTTTGCATCTTTCCCCCATCTCTTTTAATTTATTTTCATCTATATTTTTTATGTTTGGATGTGAACTACACTAAAAATATATTGCATGATCACTTGGAGGAATACCAACCACCAAAAAGGGGCTCCAAGGACTAAGGCCTTGCAACAACCTACAAGTCCTAGCTCCTCACCAAGTGGAAGAGTGCACTTGTACAATTTTTCCATAACAGTGACCATTCCCATATGATGTTATTTACATCGATGTTCATATTTTTTTTGCAGCAACAACCCATTGTTGATTTTTATTTAAGCAGTTTCTATCCAACACCTTAAGGTCCTTTGATGCTCCTATTAGATTCCACTATTTTGTGAGTCTCAATAGTAGCATCTGAATATTAATAAATATCACCAATTTCCCTACCCAACGATATTGCACAATCTTCCTCTGGTGATTGTGCAATGACCATTTGGCCTTTTACAACATCTACTCTTGGAATGAATTCATCTATAATCTAGTTGCACACGGGTCCAACACATTAATCCTCAAATGCAAGAACATTTTCCTTCAAGTACGCATCCATAATTTCATGTGAAGATTTTGTAGGTGCACTATTATGTATATCCTTCCTTGTCGATGCCCAAAAATTAGTTACTATTTGATCAACACTCTAGAAGGGATTGTCCAAAGCTTTATATATAGCCTCCTAATAACTTAACTTGAGACACCAAAATTGTTCACCTTCCTTCTCAATCCCCAAACCCTAGCAAGGGTATCCACAATCACTACAAACAATAACCAACAATACAAAGGTCAAGCAAGGCATCCCACCAAGCTCTACAAGTCAATCCTAGAAGCTTCCAAAGAATCCAACATCACACCAATTTTCAAACCCCAATATCTCCCACTTGCACCACACAAGCTATACAAAATATTCACATTAGCATCCAACAAACTACAATACATGAAAGTTGCATATCGCAAGCTAAGGAACCCTAGTGCTAGCATCCCACAAGCACTAATCCTTGTTACAAAGTAATACATGATCTTCCAAACTTCTTCGAAATGCTAACATTGCACCATCTATTAATCTATAATATACAAAGTAGGTGTTCTTAATAAAGACACTCTCCTCCCTTTATATACACTATGGTGAAGAAGGCTAACAATAAAACATGGACCAAGTCCACTAGAAACTCTCAACTAATTCAACAAATAAATCACCAAATGGAAATATTCAAAGAAAGGTGTTTGTTTGTCACTCTAGGGTATGTCCAACCCCCAAGGTAGTGTGGCCTCCAGGTTGAGTTTCCACATGTCAAGTGCTCCTCTAAGATGGTGCATGTTCCAATCAATTGCTTCTCAACTCAATCTTTCCTCTAACTATGTGTAAGGTGTTTACATGCTCCTAGGGTCAAGTGGTCAATCTCTAATCACCTAATGTCCTCCAGGGTTAATATTTTCCAAGTGTCGATCATCATCAACAAATGAATCCTTATGGAAGATGTCAAATACCCCACATATTCCAACTATCATGTCAAAAGTTACACCTATAGGAAATACAATGCCAAAATCGGCGCTATTAGCATTGACTAATGTGTCTCAAATGGGTTACATTAAAATTCCCTAAAGTCAACGCTAAATCTGACACTCTATTGCACCGTATTTAGCACCAACTATTGTTTGAAAGTAAAAAAAAAAATTAAAAATGTGTGGGAATGAAATAAAATTAGGAAATAAAAATTACACCCAATATTTCAACTACATTCATAATGCCATAGCAACCACATCTAGGGAGAGGTGCAGGCTCGGATTTTGTATGTTTAACCTTCAACGAGGAAAGGAAGGAGGGAGATTTGATGAGAGAGGGCCACCATTTGTTTGCATTCACTACATGAGGGAATTAGGGAAACCTTGAGATAACATTAACACTGCGTGAGGTTAGGGGCCACCAAGAGATTGCATTCAATGCCAGAGGTATTGCTCGCCTTCAAACACATAACCACATACTTACCTTCACTCCGCCCTTGTGTGGTAGCTCGCCCTTCCTCCAATAGGGATTGGAATATTTTCTCTTAGCTTGCAGAGCTTCACTTCACCCACTTCTCCCTTGTGTGGTAGCTCACCCTTCCTCCAGCAAGGATTGGATTGTCTCCTAGCTCAGAAGGATTGGATTGAATTGGAAGAGGAAGCAATGGAAAGAAAAGGGAAAAGTACCAACAGTGGAGGAAAAGAGGTATATTAATATGTATTTATAGATATTTTAATTGGTATGAATTTGGATTTTAGGATTTTTCTTTATGACTTTCTAATTATAGTTTCATAATTTAATATATATGTAACCCAAACAAATACCTTTTTTTCAATTGATATGGAGAGGAAATCGACATAGATAGATTTGCATTGGATTCAATTTTGGGGGTGGAGGTAGTAAATAAAATCGATGATGTAGATATAAAACTCTTTCTAGATACATTGAAAAACGTTCAACTAAAATTAAGAAACCCTCACAACTAATGAACCAGTAGCATGAGAATCAATTAATTCCCCAACCGCTTCTAGGTTGAGAAAAAAATCCAAGAGAAGATCATCAATAGTAACATAAAAGAATCTAGAATGGGATGTCGAGATATCCAATGTCTTGGCAACACATGGGACACACAATTCCTCTTCCACATCACCAACTTATGGATCATGTATCGGTTCATACAGTACTAGGATAGAATATGATTTGGTTTTGGGGGAAATCCGTAAATTAGTGGCAAGAAAAGTCTTTATCAGTGGGTTAAAGGAATCCTACCTTTCAATGATTTTGAGACCATATCCATCTCCCATTCTCCAATATTCCAATGCAATTAAAAAAGTTGGTCATTCAAGACATGGAAGTTGAGTTTGGCAAAGGTTGCTTGGTTAAGGTTGGTCAGTTAAGAAGTCCAAACTACAAATGTCATGGAATTGCAAAAGGTTTCGATTCAACCAAACCAAGAAAATTAAAAAGTTCCCCCCCAATCAAAGACATAAGAAAAAAACTAATTGACATACCTATAAAGGTATGGAAATAATTGATCAAATCTTATGAGAAGTTGGGTTCTTTAAGAAAGGTTGTTGAGGAGAGCACCCAGGTATTGAATTTTTCTTATAACATTATTTCAAATTTATTAATAATTTTTTATAATTTATTTGTGCATAAATAAATTCAATTAGTTTCTGTTTCAGGATAAGGCCTCAAAGACGAGGCTATCAAAGATCCATGCCACTCACCATAGTGGAAAAAAAGAATTAAAAGCTTTGTTTTGCATGTTTGTAAGTATCTTGAATACGTGAAATGATTGTTGTAGATTTCTAAGTAAAAATAAAATCATTGATTATTAATTTTTCCATGTGTCATATTTTGGCAGGAAGACAAGCATGGCCATCATCCAAGTCACATGGAGAAAGAAATGATGCAAACAAAAAGTGGGATGATTTTGTGATATGGATGGAGAATGAGGTGAGATGGATGGTAATTAATGTCATTGAAATTAGTAAAGATTACTCTAAATATCACATTCATTGATTAGTAAAGATTACTCTAAAGATCACATTCATTGATTAGTAAAGATCATAGTAAAAATATCTACTAATACTACCTATAAATCATAGATTAGTGCAATCTTTTCTTCTCCACTACCACAGTATTAAATAATTTAGTATCCAAAGGTCGACTCTTTCTCCTAGGTGCCATCTCCAATCAATCTAATGTCTCATAGTGATTGTTGATATGTCCCTTTTGATACTTAGTGACATCTAGCGTATGCAAATGTCCCTTTACTAAAATAAATATATTAAATAATGTCAACATTATGATAATTTCCATATAGATTCATGATCCTTGAGCATAACATGTTACCCGATGGCCATGCATGATTCCATGATTTTTTCCTTTTGGGTGGTTATATCATTAGGATAGAATTGAAGTATGTGACAATAAGGAGGAGCAAGGAATATGGATAAGGGGATTGACCTTCCAATTTTGAATGTTTGATGGTAATAGGACAAGGGGGTGATGAAATAGAAAAAAATAAGAGAAATGAGGCAAGGTCAATCTTCACCTTCCACTTTGTCAAGTGTGAAAGCATTAAGGTGGGAAGAACTAAGATGAAGATGAGGGACATAAGAAAGTGGGATGAAGGAATCATCGTATACCTTTATGAAATAAAGATGGTGCAAAACATAAAACAAACATGACAAAGCTAAAGGTGGAGCAGATGTATATATTGTATACATAGGTGCTCCCACCTCCACTTTCTATTTTTTAAACAAATTTAAAGAAATTTGGCTAAGAAATGTTGAAATCATAGGCATGCTATACATGAAAAAATAGACCAAAGCTATGAGTCAATTGTGTCAAATCAACCCTTTTATGGTGAAAACAAACCATGTGTTAGTTCCAATGTAAGCTCACTACCCACCACTATGCCAACTTCATCACATACAAAATATGAGTGCATTGACCACATCACACGCTAATATGTAAATTTGTATTAACTTGGGTTTACACATTCCAATACCCCTCCATAAACACAAATTGGAGGATTTAGGAGATGATATTAATACACCCTTGTAATGTTAGATTTCTAAATCCCCAAATGAACATGGAAAATCTTCTCAAATGAGATTTGTTAGGTTTTAGAGGATCTATTGTGAAGAAAAGTTAGTTATATAAGTCCATCAAAACCCCACCTATGAAATTATTAACACATAAGAAAAATCATTACAATGTGTTGTTGCAAATAACATTTTCCTTGTTGTAAATTCACAACCCATGTCGCTAAATTTGGTGTTGTTGTCTTAGAATGCACCAATGACCTATTTTTTTTTATCTTTTAGAACCATGCATGACTTGTTGCCCCCTCAACAAATTCCCCTTCAGTTTGCAAAATGAAGGGGCCCCCATTAGAATTTTGTAAATAGTTAGCTTTTGGTTTGTTTTCAATTTATCTTGTTTGGTTTGTTCATGGTCCTCTTTCTTTGATTCACTCCCTATACTGTTTTTCTCTAGCTTGGTTTTCATTGCATGAGGTTTGGTGATTTGATTGATTTTAGTTGCTTGAACTTTTTGGATTCTCGGGTGGTGACTTTATGATGCTTGCATGATCTATATTGATCTTATCTGAACTAGTTCCATACTCTGGTTGTGAAAATTGGATTAAATTCATTTTTTGACAATTTTGTCAAAATTTGGTCTTTTTAGTTCATTAAAGAATTAAAAGTGTGATTTGGAACATCATGGTAAATTAACTAAACACTCAATCTCAAGTTTCTCATTCATGTCTTGTCTTAAAAGAGTCAACATTGTTTACTTTGAAGTAAAGTATTATTTCTTACAAAATATAGTTATCTTTGTTCTTTGGTAAATAAGTCTCATATTTTATTTATATAAAATATTAATGGCTTTTATATATATATATATATATATGTGGAAATATTTAATTTTCTAAATTAATTTTTTTTATAAATGTTTCAAATCATATTATCCTTTTCTAATAAGAATAAAACAATATTATACTTATATTATATAATAAAAGTTAACATTATTAATTATTTTCATTATCCAGTTATATTTAATATTTCTAAAACAATGTTGATAATGTTTTCAACATAATTAGCTTTGACATCATAATTAAATATACGTTACCAATATGAAAGGTCCATCTAATATACATATTCAAAGAAATAACTTTATTTCTACACATAAAATTTGATTACCAAACATTTTGTCATTTTCTATCTGAAATTTGGTTCCCACGTATTCAATTTTTTTCACACGAAGTCACTTTATCAATTTGCATTAATGCAATTCACTTAGTTCTTTTTGGGATAGTGTACATTTTAATAGGAATAAAATAAAATTTTAATTGTGCATTTCATAAACTTTTGTTTTATGTAACTATTATATGAATTCACTTTGACAAAGTATTATGTCATAAATTTTGAACATTGACTTTTGTTTTTTTACGAATAGATGAACTGGAATCGCATAACAGTAAACAATCGTCATTGTGTTGTCATTGGAAAGTAAAATAAACTGCTTCGACTTTCTTGTAAAATGGAGATGCAATAACCTGCATAATATACCGCCACGTTTGCTACACCAAGTTGTCAAAAGATAACAGATCACACATTGTTGGGAGGAAATTATTTTTGGGTTGTTCCCATTCATTAAAAACCTTACCATATTTCAAGGAAAAGGCCATTGATGGCTTCAAAGAGATTACCAGCCGTCAAACGCAGAAGAAGATGCTAAATCATATTACATGAGGATGTAAAGGGTAAGGCGCTCAGTTATAAAGATCATATATTTGCAGGGTGCCACGTCGAATCGAGCCATCACGCCTTATTTATTAAGGGAGAAGATCTTTACCTGAATATTACTGAGATTTCCATGAAGTGAGAGGTCGCTGCCAAGTTATCAGTATGCTATTCTCTAGATTAATGACACATTAAAAAAAAACCTGAGATTCCAGAAGATATGGGCTGTTGAGAAGAGATCATTCCAAATTTTAAGACACTCCATCATCCGCATATGTAGGATTTAAATCAATACTAACAACACCGCAGATCCTTGAGATCGTTTGGTTCTTTCCACTGGTTCAGGACGTTTATATCTGGAAATGAATGATTATGCAGCGCATGACATTTACAAACAGAAAACTAGCAGCAAAGTAAACAAGGGGCACAATGTATTCATATATAAACGATCTCTGAATATTTATTTCAATATTACTGTATACAAAACTTACAGTCTCTTCACCAGCTCTCCATATCTCTTGTCAAAATTTGAACCCCTTTTTCCTTCCAGTTTTTCTATATATATTTCTTCTTGATTCTTTTATTTAGGGTTTCCAAACTATTCTTAACACAACTTAACTATGTTTAACAAATCTCTTTTACCAATATACAAAGTAAACTTAAATAAACTAAGGCTTAACACAACTTAATCCTTAACACAACTTAACTATGTTTAACAAATCTCTTTTACCAATATACAAAGTAAACTTAAATAAACTAAGGACAGAATAAAAATGACTCTGCATTCTTCACAACAGAAACAAAATTGGTCTTTAATCAGCTGTCTTGGTTCCGGTGGCATCAAGGGTACACTCATTTTGGATCAGCTCCTTGATTATGGGGAGGATCAATTCTTTGACTCTGCAGTGTATCTCGAAAAACATGGATGCCTAATTCAATCAAAATACCCTAAATTGTCATTGTTAACCTGATGCTTCTTCCTTTCAAGAAAACATTATTTTTTCCAGTATTTCTTCTATCTGAGAAGCTTTTCATTATTCTTCTTAACCCTTGAGAAAATTTACACAATTTGTTATATTTCATGAGCAACTTATTCCATTCTTTATTGGTCTCGTTCAACTTGTCTTGTACCTGTTTATTCTCCTGTTGTAATTCTTTAATCAAGCCTTTAGATTTATTTGATTTCTTTTCGAGCCTTTGGTTAACTTGGTGTTCTGTGTTTTCAAGTTGAGGCGGGATTTCATCAACTAGTCATTTCACTCGGGCTGTCGAAATCTCCATTTCTATCTTAGGAACATTGTTAAATCATTCACATTGAATGTCCTGTTCTTCTTCAGAATCCATAGGCACATAGGGATGAACCAAAGGTGAACAAGGAACTGCACTGATAGTCTTTTCCAAATTAGTTAACATTTCAGCCACCTTCTTCTCTACTTCCATGGATGAGTCTGATTCTTCATTAATGCTCTCCTGAGCCTCCTTGGGTTCCTAAAACTGCTCGTTTGTCTCTGAATCCACAAATTTAGTCTTTTTTTCATGACCTCGATCCATTACTCCTTTGCCCTTGTTAATTATGGAACTGTCCCTTGTTTGCGTAGGTTTTTAAACAGAGGCTTTAAAACTCTTGGCTTCTTGGGATTCTCTGATTTTGCATCTGGAAGATTGTCTAAATCTATAACTTTATTCTCCTTTAGAGAAGGGTCAAAGATATCCTGGGAATTAAGCCTTAATTTTTTCATAACTCTAGTATGTGGTCCCTCATCATTTGAAGGATCATCAAAATGCCTTGTCTTCTGCAACTGAATATTCTCGGGTTTTGGCAGTGGCTTCACATCCCCCCTCATTCTTAGTCTCATCTTTCCTTCTTCCATTATAAAACTATGTTTTGCACTCATTTAAACGCATTTACACTCTTCAAAAATTCTCAAACTTGCGGAAAAAATGCTAGCATCTTCTAGTAGAAACTTATTGCCTAGGGTTCCAAATTCAGAATGCATCACAAAATGGTCCCAACTTCTATTAAATTTGTTTAGCTCTTGAATTATTAACAGTGTAATCAAACCCAGATGAAAGATGTTATTCTGGCTTTTGGGAAAATTCCTAACCCTAGCTGCCATTTTCGAAAGACTCTTCAAGAAATAAAAGGGGAGACTCATCCTTGAAATGTTATCTAAATGCATTAGGAAACGCATGTGATAGAGATGGACAATTTTGTACCTTCATTCCCCTATGATATATATTTTTGAACCATCTTCAATAGGTCAATATACTCTTGTTTTAACCAAGCTCGTGGAATCCCTTTGCACCAATCTGGATTTCGATACTTGTCCAAGAGAAAACAGTTGCACTGTGCAGTATATATATATTGAAGCTTGAACCACTGTTCACCGTCTCGTGGTAGTTCAGTCGCTATGGAAATAGAATTTTTCGAGACAGGAAACGTCACATATCCCACCGTGATAGTTTTTCCATCAAATCCTTCTGCAAACGCTGTGGAGACCTCTGTATGTTGACCTTGTAATTTTTCACAGAAGCAAAACCAAAAAACCATTTTGAATTTGACGCAAAATTTTGGATAAGCCTCAAGAATTTCAGCCCCAATGGGTTCATACCTCATGACATGACCACTTCTATGTGCAGACATGGTTTCTTCGTTCAACTACTGTGGAGAATTAGGTTAAAATTCTGTGTAGGGTGTTTCAGTCTTATAGGGCGGCTAACAATATTTCAGAGGGAACCATTAGTAATTTCTTCAAATGGATCACATTAACAAATTTAAAAATTATGAGAAGAGAAACCCAAATGGATTTATAAAACCTCGAGGACTATGTATGCACCTAGATCTATAATTCGCCATTTGGTTTCATATATTGTGACTACGGGCTTCCAAAGATTAACATGAAACGAGAGGTTGTTTTAGTGATTACCCTGACAACCTGTGTTAGTTCCGTAGTGCTAGTGGAAAATTTGGTAGCGACCCTGATTTGGTAGTGCATCCTTTGGTAGTTTTGTAGCGCAACTGAAACTTTAAACCTTATCCCATGATCCTGCTCAACTTAACCAAAGTTAAGTCACTTAATCAACAATCATACCTGCAAAAATTAAGAATACAACAAAGATACAATTTGTGCCACCTTGTCACCTTACAGACTAATAATCTGAATTTTAAAATAAAGGGGATGAGCAACACAACATCACAAAACAACATACTAATGTCAAAAGATTTCTTTGGATAAATCAAACCTAAGGATAATCTTAAAGGAATGAGGATTAAATTTGAAATTTTTAAGGAAAAAATGTAGGAAACCTTGAGTGCAGACCTAGGTACTAACATCGGTTCCTACTCGGGGTAGCATTTCCCTAGGAAGTGCTTAGATCTCATAGACCATTTCCTGCTCCATGTTGATAAGTGTATTACAGTAGTTTTAAATGCATCTAAAACAACAAAACCTGCAACCATGTACCAGCGCCTCCATTGGGCGTTGGAGTCTTATCAAATAACTATCTAATCTACTGGTATTTACAATGATTATAGGATGTTAGCAGCCTCATCAAGTGAAAAAGTGTTTGAGAAAATGCCCATTGACTGGGCCTCCTGTTACAACACATCCATCCAAATTTTTTAGTATGAATGTATTATTATGAAACTTCAGCAATTCGAAATGGCCCAAACCACAAATTATCAAATTTACCATGTTTAGATCTTTCCTCCGTTCAGGCATCCCAACGCAAAACCAAATCTCTAGAAGAAAAGGTATCTTTTTTTGTTATTTTATCAAAAACTACTTTAACTTTGTCATGATGTTTCTGAGTTTCTTCCAGCAAAGACAACCTGAGTTGTTGAGTTTCAATCATTTGAAATATTTGTCATTGAATAGCATTGGGCTCCTCATTTTCTTCTTGTAAACAAATTAACACAGGTAAGCCTAGATGAACATGAAACATTGCTTCAGTGTCATATACAAGTTGGAAAAGGGACATGCAAATAGACTTTTTTCGTACTAATTCTATCAACCCACAATGCATATTTAAGTCTTGTATCCCAGGTTCTTTTGTTCTCTGAAGTACATTTTTAATTCTATTGATAAGGTTTTTGTTGGTAGATTCAGTGAGACCATTCCCTTGTGGGTAATAAGGCGTGGATTGATTAAGAGTAACGTTATAATTCTCACCAAACTGAATCATATCAGCATATTTAAAGGCATGCACATTTTCAGTCAACAATCTGTGTGGACATCCAAAACGTGCAAAAATATGTTCTTCTAGAAAATTGATGGTTACCTTATCTATTTCTTTCCTCGTTGGAATAGATTCTACCCATTTTGTGAAAAAAAATTGTTGCTGTCAAAATCCATCTATGCTATCCACTTGATGGGGGATGAATTTCACCAATAAAATCTAATCCCCATTGCTAAAAAGGAGCGTCAATTACAATTGGTTTTAGTGGCAATGGTAAAAGCTTATGTTTCCCTGCAAATTTTTGACATTCTGGACAGGTCCTAACTTTGGAAAATACAACAAAAAATAAAGATGGCCAGTAATATCCATCCCTCAAGATTTTGTATGTTGTGTTTTTCCAATAGCAATGACCTCCATAAACACCACTATGAAAATCTATTATAATCGATCCAATTTCATTTTGATCTATACATCTTAATAACACTCCTCCATGATCCTTCCAAAACAAAGTTGTGTCAACAATGCAATATTTATGAGCTTCTGACTTTAAATATCTGAATTTTTTCTTATCAGAATCAGGCGAACATTGAAAATTCAAGCGGAAGAATACAATATCTTTATACCAAACTGACTTACAATATTGATCAACACCATGTGAACTTACATCATTCTCCCTTGTTTGACCAAAGAGCAAATTGATTCAGCACCAAATTTAAACCCAAATCTTTACAATTTGAATCAACAAGTAATCTAGCCAAACCTTGACCCTTTATCAACTTAGTGGGATTGATTTCAACATCATATTCTAGCAACTTAGCTATCCACTTACCTCTCTTACCTTCGCTACCGGAATGAATCAATATATCCTTCACAACACTAATTGGGACGAAAGCAACTATCTTCGATTGGAGAATATACAGTCTGAAATATTTTAAGGCCTTTATTAGAGCATAGGCATGTTTCTCCCAAATATTATATTTCAATTCTGCATCTCTCAAAACCTTGCTAAAGAAAGCAACGGGATGTTCATATCCATCTTCGGTTTTTTGCAATAGTATTATTGCAATAGTGTCCGCTGGAGCAAAAGAGAATGTTTGAAATTCCTTTGAATAATCTGGACTAACAAGTACTGGAGATTCAATCAAAGCCAGTTTAATTTTATCAAAAGAATCTTTGGATTCCTTCGTCCATTTAATTTCAGCATCTTTTTTCAACATAACTATAATATGCTTAATAGTCTCAGCAAAATTAGGCACAAACCTTCTAAGGAAATTAATATTACCGAGAAAAGATTGAATTCCTTTTTTGTTCCTTGGAAGATCAATTTTCAAAATCGCTACCACTCTACCAGGATCAATTTTGATTCCTTGTTGATAAACAATATGCCCAAGAAGTCTGCCCTCTGTCATTGCAAAATTTGACTTTTTAGGATTCAAAGAGAGACCATACTTCTTGCACTTCAAGAAAGTTTTCCTAAGATGTTGAATATGTTCTTTATCTAGTTTAGAAAAGACTGTAACATTATCCAAATAAATAACAATGAATTTATATTTTTTCCCCACGAAATCTATATCCATAGCTCTTTGAAATGTCGCCCCAACATTCATTAAACCAAAAGGCATTTTTTCATACATAAATGTTCCCCAGGGGGTTACAAAAGCAGTATTTTCCTTATCTTTCTCATGAACAACAATCTGATTATAACATGAGAACCCATCAATCATTGAGATTCTTTGTGCACCAACTACCCTTGCAAAATCTTATCCATCTTTGGTAAGGGGTACTTATCCTGTAAGGAACTTCTATTTAGATTCTGAAAATCAACACAAAGTCTGATTTCCCCATTTTTCTTCCTCGTGGGCACTAGATTAGAAACCTGGATTGAAAACCTCAAGGGAACAATGATTTTTTCATCAAGTAACTTTTTCAGTTCCTTTTCAATGACAGGTAGCAACATCGGATTTACCTACCTTAATTTCTGTCCAAATGATTTCATACCAGGCTTTAAGGGTATTTTATGTTGCAAAATACTTGTATCAAAAGTATTCAAATCTTCATAAGACCAAGCAAATACATCCACAAATTCCTTCATTAACTCCACATACCTCTTCTACTGCTCATCTGACAGGGTTTTTGATAATTTAACCATTTGTGGGTCATACTTTGTACCAATATTGCAATCCACCGTATTGTCTCCTACAAGTTCAACCAAGGGATTGCAAACTGTATCGTGATTATCAAACAACTAGTCAAGTGGAACCAAACATTTAGGTATAACGTTTCCTTTGATATCAATAACATCATGACCAGAAACTTTATTTAGATAAATTGAATCTTGAGATTCTTTGATTTCCTCTTCTTGATCAATCAAAGACCTAGAAAATTCACCAATTATCTGCAAAAAAATTGTTAATTTCATAATAATCGTCAAAAATCTGCCAATTTTTAATGTTATATGGGACTGAAGGTCTATATCTAACTTCTACCACATATTTAAGATGAGGCTCAGTTGGGACTCTTAAACAACTTACAGCCAATGCTAAAGAATCTTCCGTCTCATTGCAGTTTCTAGGAACAAAAGAAATATTAAAGGCTGAAAAATAATTTTCAATCAAATCCCAAACCTCATTACGATAAACTTTGAGTCTTTTCTTTTACTTGATAAATTTTCCTCACTTGCTGAACCACTAACTTTGAATCACCATATACTGCTAACTCATATATATTCATATCCTTAGCAGCTCTTAATCCCAAAATTAAAGATTCATATTCGGCTATATTATTAGTAGCTTCAAATTTGAGTTTATACATCAAGGTAATTATTTCATCAATAGGGGAAATGAGAATAATACCTTCTCCAGAGCCCTCTCTAGAACATGCTGCATCAAAGTACATTCGCCAAATATTATTTTCAAGTTCTATGGACTACCTTTTGGGAACCTCTTTCTCAACCTGAAGAGAAGCTTAAACTTGATTATCAAACTCTAAAACGCATGAATAAATACCTTCATGTATTGCATATAAAGGATGATTTGATGGATTTTGATGATCGCTAACAATACATTCCAGTTGGATTTCACTGTATAATTTTCTAGTCTCCCCCCCATAGACAGGAATTATGGCATAAGAATAGTCCATTGTAATGTCCCCCCCATATTCATAGTACAAGATCTAGACAACAACATTCCATACTTCGGGGGAATGTCAGCTACTACCACATCCAAGAGGATACTCTTCATAGGGAGTTGGACCAAACTGAGTACCAAGTATTTTATAACTCCCAAACATTTAACAGCTCTTGAATAAAAGGCATATAATTCATGGAATGGTTTAGTAATATTTAAATCAAGATCCTCCATCACAGATTTTGGCATTAGTTTATGGGATGCTCCAGAATCCAAAAGACAATTATGTAACATTTTATCATGGACAAGCATTGTAACATAAAAAGGAGGAGGAAGACATGCCTTTTCATTTAATTGAGGACCAAAAACAATGGTTGGGTTCTCATCCTGGAGGTTCACAACATTAGAGGAAGGGAGGTATGTAGGAGGTTGTAAAATATTCAAAATAGACTCTTTAAAAGACTGGTTTTTTACTAGCTCGGCCAAAGGAACAGGGATCTTGATTTTATTAATTTCCTGGTCAAAATTAAAAGAACTTGATACCTTCTCATAATACCTTATTTCCAAAGTCTTGCTTTTGTTACCCACTTGATCATGTTTCTTTTCCACTTCTTTATCTGATGACTGTTTTTCTATACTGGAAGCCTTTTTCTGAGGTGTTTATAATCCTAGCTTCTGCCCCGATCTAAGATTATATTTCTTTTGTTCTTTTAACTGAGTTGCATTTTCTAAATCTTCCTTAAGCTGATTTTTCATCAAAAATTCATCATATTCCTCCTGTGTGAGAAATCTAACCAATTGATATTCATCAAGGATCTAAGCTTCTTGGTCTGGCTTTTCTCCCTCCACACCACCAAATTCATCAATCCCATCCTCTGTAGCATTTTGTAATGGAGGATGAATATTTTGATCTTCATTGGATGCTCTATCCCTTCGAATAAAATGTGGAGTGAATGGTTGACATAACTGATTAGGATTCCTATTAGGAAATCCTTGTGCATATCTCTTTTGAGTTTTACTATCAATCTCCAGCTTGAGTAATTTTGAATTTAAGTCCTTGGTCATTTTGGTCAACTCATCAATTTTCTTATCATGTTCCTTTGAATCTAAGGTTGAAGGTCCAATTTCCCTTTTATGTTTCCTCGTGTCACTTTCTTGATAATGAGGCTTGACTCTCAATCGGTCAATTGCTAAAAGATTAGATTCTACCTCCAAAGCATCCTCTATCATATTTTCAAGAGTTGTGTCCCTTCTTTCTCTGAGAAATAAAGAAAATTATGGATCAAATTCATTTGCAAAATTAAGTTTAGTTGAGGTCTCCATGGGTTTATTATCAGCTGGGATTTTACCATACATTTTGTTGAATCTTTTGATGAAATATGCAACTAACTCATCATTTTTCCTCTTCAATGCCCCAAATTCTATGATATAATAAAGGTAATATTTTTTCTCTCCCCATTGTCTCAAGAAGGTCCCCTCTAATGAATCAATTTCATTAATAGAGTTATCAGGTAATTCTCTAAACCACTTCCTGACCTTGCCATCCAAACTTTGCACAAAAGGTCACATCCAAACATATTCATTTTCGATATTTTGATTGTCAACATAACTGTAGTATGCATTCATGTGCTCCTCAGCAATAACTTCTCCCTATCCATTGAATCTAGGGAGATATTTCAGATAATATCCTCTAGGTAATGCATTTAATGGTTGAGGAAAAGCTAATGGAGAATACATGGCTGCTACAATAGCATCCATCCTAGTAGGTTGTTGCTAAGCTATTGGAAAAGACAAATATTGAACTTTCGACTGAACATAAAGAGATTGACTAGTAGAAAATGTATATGGGGTCGAAGCAGATTTCAAAGTTTCAGGAGAATCTAATTTT
Organism: Larix kaempferi; assembly: GCA_027924585.1. Taxonomy (NCBI): domain Eukaryota; kingdom Viridiplantae; phylum Streptophyta; class Pinopsida; order Pinales; family Pinaceae; genus Larix; species Larix kaempferi. The sequence goes on from BSBM01000093.1 coordinate 35,078,652, forward strand.
TCAACCTTCAATTCCTTTTTTACTTTTCTTGAAGATATAGGTTTTGAAAAGGGTTTAAACTCAATAGTTTCGAATTTGTGTTCAAATACTTGAAAATCAGGGAGGAAAATTGATGAAACCAGCTTCTTACCTTCCTCTATTGGAGAATGAAAACCAATACCATGAACTGAAACTTCCTTTTCTAAAGAAACTGGAATATTTTTTGATGTACATGAAGATGATGACTAAAGTTTTTTTTTTGTGCTCTTTTTTCTTTGATAATATTTTCAGGATCAAATTGAGCTGTAAAAAGAGGAGATGATTACTTTTCTTGAATCCTGGTCCTTTAGGAATCTAGAATTGTCCAATGAAATCGCCACGTGAAAGTGCAGTCTGTAATATTTCATGATTTTTTCCACCTCAAAACCAGATCTAATCATCAAATCTTACCCAGGGAAGATAACTTCGATTCTTCACTCCCCGACAATGGCACCAGAAAATGTTGTCCCTAAGGTATGCACTGGAATGCTATAGGGAAAATCTAGGGCATTTGATTGCAAATTGGGATTTTAAAAGGATTTTGGGTTTTCTATGGTTGAATATTTTATTAGTCTTCCGAATTCAGGTGAAGGGATTCCAGGAAAACAATTATATATTATACATCCAGGGATTTCACAAACACAGATACAAAGAGATCATCTCTTAATTCACTACTAGAATTTATGATATAAAACAATACAGGTATTCATACATTCATGGAATCCATTTCATAACAAAGTTACAAATTGAAGAGGTACAAGAAAGAGGAATATTTTCAATTTAAAGAACAGTTAAGACTCGAAAATCATTAATCTAGAAATGAAAGATTATGCAGCGCATGACATTTACAAACATAAAACTAGCAGCAAAGTAAACAAGGGGCACAATGTATTCATTTATAAATGATCTCTGAATATTTATTTCAATATTACTGTATACAAAACTTACAGTCTCTTCACCAGCTCTCCATATCTCTTGTCAAAATTCGAACCCCTTTTTCCTTCCAGTTTTTCTATATATATTTCTTCTTGATTATTTTCTTTAGGGTTTCGAAACTACCTTCATAACTAATAACTGGCTTTCAAAATAAAAACTAATAGGTCTAAGCCATATGAGTCTTGAGTCTAGAATTTAGGAATGTTTAAACTGCTTGGTAATAATCCTTAACACAACTTAACTATGTTTAACAAATCTCTTTTACCAATATACAAAATAAACTTAAATAAACTAAGGACATAATAAAAATGACTTTGCATTCTTCACAATAGAAACAAAATTGGTCTTCTATCAGTTGGAGACTACATCTTGGTTCTGGTGGCATCGAGGGTACACTCATTTTGGTTCAGCTCCTTGATTCTGGGGAGGATCAATTCTTTGACTCTGCAGCGTATCTTGAAGAACGCGGATTCCCAATTTAGTCAAAATACCTAATTTTTTAGTGTTAACCTGATGCTTCTTCCTTTCGAGCAAGCATTCTTTTTTCCAATATTTTTTCAGTCTGAGAAGGTTTTCATTATTCTTTTTAACCTTTGAGAAAATTGACAAAATTTGTTATATTTCATGAGTGGATTATTCCATTCTTTATTGGTCTCGTTCAACTTGTCTTGTACCTGTTTATTCTCCTATTGTAATTCTTTAATCAAGCCTTTATATTTATTTAATTTCTTTTCGAGCCTTTGGTTAACTTGGTGTTTTTTTTTTTCGGGTTGAGGAAGGCTTTCATCAACTAGTCTTTTCTCCTAGGTTGTCGAAATATCCATTTCTATATTAGGAACATTGTTAAATCCTTCACACTGAATGTCAAGTTCTTCTTCAGAAGCCATAGGCATACAGGGATGAACCAAAGGTAAACAAGGAACTGCATTGATAGTCTTTTCCAAATTATTTAACATTCAACCCCCTTCTTCTCTAATTCCATGGACGAATCTGATTCTTCATTAATGTTCTCCTAAGCCTCCTTGGTTTCCTGAAACTGCTCATTTGTCTCTGTCTCCACAAATTTAGTCTTTTTATCAGGACTTGGATCCATTACTCCTTTTCCCTTGTTAATTTTGGAATTGGCCCATGTTTGCGTACATTTTAAAATTGAGGCTTTAACTCTTGGATTCTTTGGATTCTCCGATTTTTCATCTGGAAGAGTTTCTAAATATATAATTGTATTCTCCTTTAGAGAAGGGTCAAAGATAGATCAGGAATTAAGAATTAATTTGTTCGTAGCTCTGGTATGTGTTCCCCTGAGGTAATAGTGCTTTGGGACTTCAGGATTTCCCTTTCAATTTTTAGTTGTTTCCTCATCATATGAAGGATCATCGAAATGACTTGTCTTCTGCAACTGAATATTCTCAGTTTTTGGTGGTGGCTTCCTAGCCCTCCTCATTCTTAGTCTCATCTTTCCTTCTTCCTTTTCAAAACTCTATTCTGTACTCATTTCAATGCCTTTACACTCTTTGAAAATTCTCAAACTTGCGGAAAAATTGTTAGCATCTTCTGGTACAAACTTATACCCTAGGGTTCCAAATTCATAATGCATCACAAAATAGTCCCAAATTCTATTAAATTTGTTCAACTCTTGAATTATTAATAGTTTAATCAAACCTTGATGAAATATGTTATGCTGTATTTTGGGAAAATTCCTAACCCTAGCTTCCATTTTCGATAGACTCTTCGAAAAATAAAAGGGGAGACTCATCCTTGAAATGTCGTCTAAATGCAATGGGAAACACATGTGATAAAGATGGACAGTTGCATACCTTCCTTCCCCTATGATATATCTTTACACCATCTTCAACAGGTCATTGTACTCTTGTTTAAGCCAAGCTCGTGGAATCCCTTTGTGCCAATCTGGATTTTGATACTTGTCCAAGAGAAAACGGTCGCACTGTGCAGTATCGACAACCTGGAGCTTGAACCACTGTTCACCGTATTGTGGAAGTTCAGTTGCTATGACAATAAAAATTTTCGAGACAGGAAATGTCACATATCCCACCGTGACAGTTTTTCCATCAAATCCTTCCGCAAAAACCCTGGAGACCTCTGTACGGTGACCTTCTAATTTTTCGCAGTAGAAAAACCAACCAGCCCTTTTGAATTTGATGCCAAATTCCATGTAAGCCTCAAAATTTTTAGCCCCAATGGGATCATACCTCACGACATGACCACTTCAATGTGTAGACATGGTATCTTCGTTCAACTACTATGGAGAATTAGGTTAAACTTATGTGTAGGGTGTTTTAGTCTTACAAGGCGGATAACAATATTTCAGAGGGAACCGCCAGTATTTTCTTCGAATGGATCACACTGACAACTGTAAAACTTATGAGAAGAGGAACCCAAATGGATTCATAAAACTCCGAGACTCTATATGCACCTAGATCTATAATTATCCATCTGGTTTCATTTATTTTTATTATGGGATTCCAAAGACCGAAATGACACAAGAGGTTGTTTTAATGATTACCCTAACAACCTATGTCAGTTCCATAGTTCTAGTGGACAATTTGGCAACGTCCCTTATTTGGTATCCCTATGGCAATTTTGTAGCGCAACTGAACCTTTAAACCTTATCCCATGATCATGCTCATCTTAACCAAAGTTAAGTGTAATACCCCCAATTTTGACTTGGAATGTATTCAATCAAAATTATTTAAATGATATAAATATGCTAGTATGGATTCCTAGTGTGGAACTTAAGGCCAAGGCCCAACTAGTGAATGGCTAGGCATGTATGATGTATATATTTTTATTTGGACCATATGATTGGCTTATCATGCCAACTCAAAATGTATGTAATATTATGTTGAAAATTAATAAAATGGTCCAATATGGCTGTGTAAAGAGCATTAGAGGGGCTATGATTCCACCGGAGGGGAAGAGGAAGGGGGGCTATGGGGAAACCAAATCCTATGTTACCATGTTTCAACCTTAGAACTCATCCCCAATCTTCCATGTGCCTTAAATGATCCAATTACCTTCTTTTGACTATTAAACCCAATCATTGAATGCATGTGTGAGGTTGGTGGGGGAAGTCATTTCATGTAGTTATTGAAGCATGGGGGTTGTGACAATTATGTTAGCTGTCAGCAGTCCTATATCTTCTATGGTCGGAAGCTATTTCAATTGTATTTTCTCCCTTACCTCATATCCTTGGAGTCAAAACTCATTTCATCATTCTCTCATGCAGGTTTCTACATTACGTAGAGTTTTCCATTGTTCTTCATGTCCATTACCAAACTATGTTTAACCCAGAAATTCGAATTTGAACACAGAGCTGCATTTTTGGAAGGGAAAATAGGTGGTTGTAAGTGAGCATGGAGGTTGGGAAATATATGAACATTTACCCATTGAGTTCTGCTACTTCTAGATGCTTAAGAAGCCATGGATTAATGTTGCAGGAGGTTCTCCATTAGCATACAGCAAGTTGGACTCTTACTGCAAACACTGGTAAGAACTGTAAGGGTTGTATTTCCTGAGGTAACTATGGATCAGTGAAGGTAAATTCCTTCCTTGTGTTGTGTGGGGAAATTGGAAGGAGTTCCATGGCTGTGAAGGCTTAGTGAGACCCTTGTAGAGATCTAGTTGAGATTTTGGCTAAGCACATTGAGCATAATGGGTTGTGGGATAAGAGAGAGAAGCATGTAGGTGTTTCCTTCACCCTGGTGGCCTCATAAACCAGCTTGGGGGTGGCCTCTCAGCAGGAAGAGTATATGTTGGACAGAGTGCCTAAGGTTGGGTGTAAAATTGCTCTTACACAACTAGTTGCTTGGATATTCTTTGTTTAAAGATAAGTATTCTTGTGTATTTGATGTGCAATGATTTTATTTGTATTCATGTGATAATTATGCTTGTAAATTGCATGTTGTGTGTGTGGACTTAGTTCATTCCTCTATTTGTTTTATTTTCATGTCTACACATGCATTTTAAATGTTAAGAATTCGTAATTCTGCTTATGGGAGAAATTTTGAGGCCATTGTTTAGTTAATGTCCCCTCCTGTTGGCCGGATTGAGGGACGAGGACGTTACAGAGTGGTATCATAGATTTTTGGTATAACACCATAGTTGTATGGGTCGAGAATGCACATTTACACGCAAAAATCAGAAAATGCCTCTGTGGAAGACGAGTTCTGTTAAATGACAGATAAGGGCTAAAGTCAATTTCGTAATAAGCCCTTATTCCCAACTTTAAATTTTATGTAATTTTGAGATTTTACATAAACAATTTGACAGGTTCAAACTATGATGTGGAGGATCCACGTAGACAGAAGACATGATGTGGATCAACCACATCAGACCCGTGCACATGAGGTTTCCCTAATGGAGTGTGGAGGAGGGTGAAGATTTGACCATTGGTAGATAGGGAAGGTCAACAGCCGTGGTTCACAATGCTTAGAAAAGTGCACTGTGGTTATCTATAGGAGGGCGAAGATCTGACCATCGGATCTTATGGAAGATCAACGGCCCAGACTCATCGCGTGCCAATAAAGTGACCAAGGGTTAATTTGGGGTGAGCGACACATTGTGCTCAAAACCACTTGGGCACATGTTAGATTTTGATTGACTACGCATCCCAAAGAGATTTTTTATAAAACTGCTTCGTGGGGATGCGATACCACTTTTGGTAAAATGGAAAACCATCAACGTGCTCCCACTCAAGGTTGGTGGTGTGGCAACATGGTGGTTGAAAAGAGATGACATGGTGTGGCAGCCCCCTTGACCCCCATTTTTATTTATTTTTAATCAACAAAGTTAGATCTGTATCTCAACAACGGTCATTAGAGCAACATAAATTTCGCATAAAAATTTGGTCTGTGAGGGTGGATGCTACAAAACTACAAAATTTTCTAAGTCTGTAAGAAATGGAAAAATATAATAGTGAATTCCAGAAGTTTATAGCAAGTGACTAGAGTACCAGATCAAAGAGCCGAAAATTGTTGAGTAATCCTGGTTATATCTATTATCTAAGCCAGTAGAGAGTTTGTTCTATATCTCCATAAGTGATCTTCTACAGATGTTTGAAATTGGACTTTTGGGATAAATGCACCTACAGGAAAAGTGCAGAATTTGGGCCAAATTGACAATTTCCAAGGACTGTAACTTTGTCCTCAAGAATCAGAATTGAGCATGCTTATAGTCGTTGGAAATATTGTCCAAATAGGAACAATTTTACAAGTTCAAACTATGAATTGGTGATTCATATTTTTCTGTATTTTGATCAGAAAAGTGCATGTAGCCATAATTAACAAATACTGTCAATATGGGTAATTTCCAGAATACACGAAAATTGATTTTTATTTTGTAATAAATCTAACAAGTGTGTTTATATAAACACTTTTGCAAATTCAGAATCATATCAGTGATTGTTAAAAGATCAGCAGTAGGTATAGTGAAGTTGAGAACCCTCTGATCTTGGTTGGGCCAAGAAGGTCATCATCATGGATGATGCACAGGATCCTTATGAAGTTGAGGCAGATGCAATGGAAGAGAATATTCAAATTGAGAATGAAGACACAGAATCCAATGTTACGAGAAACCAAGTGACTTCCCCCAGACATTGCAGAAACCATGAGGAGCCTAAGGGTGGAGCTGCAGATTTATAAAGAAGACAATGAGAGGATACGTAGAGCTCAAGAAGAGCAGAATTAGTTGAATGCAACTATGCTCCAAATTCTAACGGACATTCAGAGGAAGATTAACTCTGGACATCATTCTGAAAATTAGGAGAAGAGTGGGAGTAGCTTAAGAAGGCACTCTCACAAAAGGCCCCATAGTTCAAGAAGGATTTCTAGAGATAGGTCATATACAACAGAAATCTCCTCTAGTGAGTCATGAATCTAAGGATTCCAATGAAGGATCAAGCTCTTCATCTCATAGGAAGAAGAGGAAGAGGTATTCAAAGAACAACTGACATGAAGAATTTAGGAAGGACAAACCTCCTACCTTTGATGGTGAGATAAAATATGATCAAGAAAATGAGGCTTGGCTTCTTGGGATGAAGAAGTATTTCCAAGTCCAAGACTACTCTAGAAATATGAAAGCAAGAGTGGTTATCTTCAACTTGAATGGAAGAGCATCTATATGGTGGGATCACCTTAATTAGGCAAGTGAAGAAGATCAATGAAAGGGAGATAGTGTGGAATCAATTCAAGAAATACTTCAATCAAAAGTACCTCTCTGATAGGTACCATGATGGAAAAATTAAAGAATTCCATGAGTTGAAATTGGGACAAATGACTATGGGAGAGTATGCAACTAATTTTTTGGAGTTGTTGATATATTTCAAGTATATCAAAGATGACAAAGTGAAAATTCAGCGTTTCTAAGTGGGATTCCTCAGTCCTACAAAGATAGAATTGAGTTTGATGAGCCTCGAACTCTAGATGAGACCATAATAAAGGCCAAGTATTGTTATGATAAAGCCAAAAGCAAGCCATATTTCCATAAGGCATGTAAGGACAAGAAGAATGAGAATTTTGAACAAAGGAAGAAAGGGTTCAATCCTCCTCATTTCAGAAATCAGCCAAGGAAGCCACCACAAACTGTGATAAATCTAGCTAAGATGATGAGAGACAAGCCAAGAGAACCACTCCAATGTTGGGGATGTGGAGAGGACCATTTGCTTAGAAATTTTCCACATTGGAATGGGATTGCAAAGCAAGTTCACAACATTCAAGAAGTTGAAACGGTGTTTCAAGTGGAAAGGATTGTCCCTCGGATTTATGCTGCACTATAGGACCACCAAGAAGATTATCAATCATCTGTGGTTGAGATTGAAGGTAAGATTGCTAAGAAATCTATTTCTATTTTTATTGACCCTAGATCTACTCACAATTATATCAGTCCTAAAATTGTTGAGATTTGTGCTTTTAAGAGAACCAAGAAAAGTAAGTCATGGTTGGTTCAACTGGCCACAAGAACCAAGAGAAAATTTAGTGAAATGGTGGAGAAATGTCCATTAGAAATGGGTGGATTGTCCACTTGTGCAGATCTTAAAATTTTACCACTTGGTTCATATGACATTCTCATTCGAATGGACTAGTTGGAAGCACACAGAGTTAAACCAGATTGATACAACAAGATTTTTTAGTGCGTTGATGATGAAGGAAACCCAAGGGTTTTGAAAGGAGTTCCAAAGAAAATTCTTGTTAGGCACATTTCAGGCATGCAGCTGAAGAAGTTTTGTAGGAAAGGTTGTCAATTGTATGCATCCCATATATTGGACAAAACAAAAAATGAAATTCCAAAATTAGAGGATTATTATGTGATACATGAATTCAAGGATGTGTTTCCCGAGGAAGTTCCAGGACTACCTCTCAATAGGGACAATGATTTCACAATTGATCTTGTGCCAGGAGCTGCACTAGTGTCTAAGACACCTTACAGAATGATCACACCAGAATTATTAGAGTTGAAATGAAATTGCATGAATTATTGGAAAATAAATACATAAGGCCAAGTGTGTCTGTTAGGATATTTAGACACTTAGGAGTTAGTTAAGATCAACTTGTGTAATATATCCGTTAGGGATAGTGTGTTTCTTTAGTATGCATTAGTATGCATTTGTAAATACTTAATCCGACGGTCACGATATGTTTCCGACATAGAGTGATCCGACGGCTCAACTTCTCTTAGATCAAACCTAACCTTGATCCGTGGCTTAACACCCGATTGGTCCATGATCTCTATTTAAAGAGCATGGAGGGTCATTGTTTAGTTGATCGATTATGAGAAGCTCATTTGTAACTTTCTTTCTTTGCATAATAAATTGTTCCGTAGAAGCTATTTGGCAGGGGCCGTGGAGTGTTTCCCTCAAGAGGGTTTAAACCACGTCAAAACATCGGTGTGTTGATTTGTGATCTTTTTGTGTGAAGTGGTTGCTCTTGGTGTTCGGTCCTTTGGTAGTACCCTGTGTACTCGAACATGGTATCAGAGCTTTTATGAAGTGCCGCTTCCGGTTATGATCTAGATCTTGAACTGTTGTTGCCGAAACTCGAAAGGGTTTCTAGTTCTGGTATTTCTGTGCATTTCTGGGCTATGGGAGGTGTTCCATTGCGTCCGGAGCGTCGTTTCCATTGGGAAATAGTTTTCGTTTGATCAAAAACGGTTCCCGGTTGCTCCAGAAACGCTTATTTCATCAGATCTGAAGGTATAATGTTACAGTGACGCATTTTTTTATTTCGTCTTTTCACTTTTTTTCTACTGTTAGATTTTTTTTTGGTTCGGATTGTTGTTTTCCCGTCTGCGTATGCTCTTTGCTGTGCACCTTGAGCGATCTCGGCAAATCAAAAACAGAAAGGGAAAGGGTTTTTCTCGGTTGCGTATGCTCTTTGCCGTGCACCTTGCGCGATCTCGGCAAATCAGAAACAGAGAGAAAACGTATACTTTCCGGGCAAGCTAACAAGATCTAACTCCACAAGTGTGGAAAAGTTTTTTTGTTTCGATTTGTGGTTTGTTTTGCAGGAAAAAGGGCAAGCACGCAAACCGAGCAAGAAGAGTAAAAAAAAATTAAAAAAAAAATAAATAAATAAATAAATAAAAGCCCCCTTCCTCATTCCCATATTTTACATGCCTTTTAATCTAGCTCACTTGGTTCAAAGTTGCTTTATTCCTTAATAGGTCTTGAGTTCAAGTCTTAGGAAGTTACTTTTAAAAGAAAAAGTGCATGCAATTTCTATTTTCAAGTTACTTTATTGTAAAAGTGCATCTCACTTAAATAATAAAAAATAAAAATACAAGTGAGTCACTTAAGTTTTTTTTATATTGTTGCACTATTTAAAAGTAATATCATTGTAAAAGTGAAATCACTTATTTTACAAAAGTGGTTCACTCCAAGCAACTTTTTTTTGTAAAGTGATTGTCAAAAGGTTCATTTTGGGAAGAGGGGGGTTTCTTTTTTTAGCTGGACATTCTCTAGCTGCCACGTCACTATTGGGGACATCTTCAACAGTTTCTTTGTTCAAGCATAACTTCATCATACAGAGTCCGTTTTCAGTGCCGTTTTTTTTGAAACCGCCTATTTTTTTGAGATCTTCACATCCAGACTATTGGTTTCTATTTTTACAGCCATTAATTTATAAATATGGCCGCCTCTTGTGATATTCTACTTAACAGTTCCAACTATTTCTCATGGAAATCTCGTATGGAGGATGTTCTACGAAGTAGGGGACTTTTCAGAATTACAACAGGGAAAGAAAAAGAACCCACTGATGATGATAAGAAAATAAAATGGGAAAATAGATGTGATGAAGCTCGTGGATTGATTGGGATGTCAATCTCTACTGATTTGCGATTCCACATATCTGGAATTGATGAACCTAATACTGCTTGGGACAAGTTGGAAACTGTGTTTGGTAAACACAATGAAATTCGAGGCCACCAACTCGAAAATGAGTTGATTTCTTTAAATCCAAGTGACTTTTCATGCATTCAAGATTATTTATCTAAGTACAAAACTCTTAAACTCTTATGTGCAGAATGTAAGATTGAGAGGGAAGACAAACAGTGCATTTATCATATTCTTTCCAAACTTGGACCTGCATATTCTGTTTTTGTATCTACATTTTACTCCATGAAAGCATCATTGAATGCAGCTAGCTATCAAGAGCCTAGTCTTGAATCCTTTTGTGATTCCTTGATTAGGGAACAAGATAAACTCATTCATCTTGGAATAATCAACAATGCAGATACATCTGGGAAAGCCTTATTGTCCCAACAGAAAGAAAAGTCCAAGCCTCCCAAGAAACAAAATTTTTGCAATAATAAGTCAAACAAGGGTCCAAAACCCTCTCAGTCAGCTCCTTCTTTAAAAAATGACAAAGGATCCAAGCCAAAAGGCAAGAAGACTGAGCGTCATTGCAACTATTGTGGGAAAGATAATCATGATGAATCTAAGTGTTTCAAGAAGATGACATCCTTGGAAGCAGCAATGAAGAAGCACCACATCAGCCTAGATTCGCCTTCAGAATCTACCTCTCATGGACATGCACTTTGTGCTTCTGGTTATTCTTATAATGCATCTTCTTCTTCTACTTCAAATGAATGGCTCATTGATTCTAGAGCATCTTATCATATGGCTAAGGATCAAGCCATCTTTTCTACTATGCATGAATGTAACACCAAACAAATATTTGTTGGTGATGATAGATCTCTAAGTGTTGTAGGAGCTGGAACAGTTCCAGTAGATAATGGTCATTTTAGTGATGTACTATGTGTTCCAAGAATTTCCTGCAATTTGTTATCAGTCTATCAGATCACTCATTCTGGTGAAGGTAAAACTGTGACCTTTACACCTCACCAAGTTGTAATCAAGGATTTTAAAGATCCTCAACAGGTCCTAGCTACCGGAATTGTTGATGATATTACCAGGTTGTACAAGTTTAACAACTTTGGGTCATCACCTTTCCCTTCAGTTTTTGTTGCTCATAGTAATAACTTGAGCAAACTTTGGCATGAGCGATTTGGTCACTTAAATTATCGCTCATTGCAACAACTATGTAAAGAAAATATGGTGACAGGTCTTCCGATGGTATCTTGCAGAGATGGTGTTTGTTCCGGTTGTGTACTTGGAAAACATCATCGGGACAGTTTTGACAAACGTGCCTCTTGGCACGCCTCGGTTCCCTTGGAGCTTGTGCATAGTGACTTGTGTGGTCCTCTTCCATCTGCTTCCTTTTCTGGTTTCAAGTATTTCTTAACTTTCATTGATGATTACACCAGACGCACTTGGGTTTATTTCCTAAAACTTAAGAGCGAAGTATTTAACATGTTCTTGGCCTACAAGGCCCTTGTTGAAAAACAATCTGGTCATCAAATTATCAAATTAAGATCTGACAATGGAGGAGAATATGTTAACAAACAGTTCACTACTTTCTGCACTGAACAAGGCATCCAACAACAGCACACTGTTCCATATACACCACAACAAAATGGTGTAGCTGAGCGGAAGAACCACACTTTAAAAGAAATGGCTAATTGTATGATCCAATCTAAGGGACTAAGTCTTCAATTTTGGGCTGAAGCCATAAATTGTGCAAATTACATAGTTAATCGCACCCCCACAAAAGCATTACAAGGTATAACACCAGAAGAAGCATGGAGTAAAATTAAACCTGATGTAAGTCACTTTCGTGTGTTTGGTAGTGAAGCATGGGCACATTCCGGATGAAAAACGGAAAGCATTGCAGCCTAAAAGTGAAAAGTGCATATTTGTTGGATATTTTGAAGATGTAAAAGGTTATAGACTTCTTCAACCACATTCTCATGCTATAATCATTAGAAGAGATGTTAAATTTGATGAAAATATCTTGGCCTGCGATCCTAACTCGGCGAGTGTGCCATCTTTGGCCTGCGAGCCTAATTCGGCGTTTGTGCCTTCTTCTTCTTCTTCCAACTTCCTTGACAGGTTTCCAACTCCAGTTTCTGATGATGACAGTGAGGATGAAAATCCACCTCCGCCTGCTCATGTTCCTCCAGTTGCACCAGCACAAGTGCTTCCTCGATGGGTCCGTTCAACATGTGAAGCAGCTGGTGATCTTGCCGGTGATCCTAGAGATCAACGTCGAACACGTTCTCAGTTTCAGCGAGCCTCTTCTCTTTTGGCTCAAGTTTCCAAGAATCATGATCCAGAAACCTTTGCAGAAGCTTCAGGGAATCCAGATTGGGATGCAGCCATGGATGAAGAATATTGTTCCTTAATGGCGAACGATACTTGGGATGTTGTACCTCTTCCAAAAGGAAGAAAACTTGTCAGATGTAAATGGGTCTACAGAACTAAGTATGCATCAGATGGAAGTGTTGAAAGACTTAAGGCAAGGTTAGTTGCCAAAGGTTTTTCCCAAGTTGAAGGGATTGACTACAATGAAACCTTTGCTCCCGTCGCCAAAATGAACTCCATCCGCCTTGTTCTTTCCCTTGCAGCCTTACACAACTGGGAAGTCCATCAAATGGATGTCAAGTCTGCCTTCTTACATGGTGATTTACAGGAGGAAATTTACATGGAACAACCTCCTGGCTATGTTCAGAATAACTCTAGCCTTGTCTGCCGCCTTAAGAAATCCTTATATGGCATTAAGCAAGCTCCTAGAGCTTGGTATGCCAAAATGGATAACTTTCTCCTTGACACTGGTTTTTCTAGATGCCATTCTGACCCCAATGTCTATACCAAGAAAGTAGGAAACCATCTCATCATACTTGTTCTATATGTTGATGACCTTATTCTTACTGGTAGTGACCCTAAGCTTATAACCCATGTGAAATATTATTTTCTTGGTCTCCAAGTTCTGCAAACCAAAGAAGGAATCTTTCTTTCTCAGTCTAAGTATGCTTGTGACCTTATTCGTCGCTTTCACATGGAAGATTGTACACCAGCCCCTTCTCCCTTCCAGTCTGGAGTCAAACTTTATGCCACTTGTACTTCACCTGAAGTAGATGCCACCTTGTATCGTCAGCTTGTTGGTAGTCTTTTATACTTGACTCATTCCCGTCCTGACCTTTCCTTTGCCGTTGGTCGAGTTGCCCGTTATATGCAGACACCTCATGAAAGTCACTGGAAAGCAGCTAAAAGAATACTTCGATATATTCGAGGTACAGTTCAGTTTGGGATTCATTACAGTACAGGGGGGAAACCTTTGTTGGTTGGTTTCACTGATTCAGATTGGGCCGGCGATCCTGATGATCGAAAGTCTACTGCAGGTTATGTTTTCAGTCTGGGATCTGGACCTATTACTTGGGCTTGTAAGAAACAACAAGCTCTTGCTCTTTCTTCAGCAGAGGCAGAATATCGAGCAGCAGTTAATGCCAGTCAGGAAGCTTTATGGCTTCGACAGATCCTTTCAGAGTTTGGATTCGAGCAGCAGCAGCCTACTCCACTTTGGTGCGACAATCAAAGTGCCATCAAGCTTGCCAAAGATCCAGTTCTACATCAACGCAGCAAACACATTGAGCTACATATGCACTTCATCAGAAATCTTGTTCATGATCGTGTTCTTGAAGTGCTCTTTTGCCCTACAGATGATCAAGTTGAAGACATCTTCACCAAGTCTCTTACAGAAGCGAAGTTTTCTAAACTTTGATCTATGTTAGGAGTTCAGGAACTTGTCATTAAGGGGGGATAGGCTCTAATGCCTCCTTCCTTCTCCTAATAGTGTCACTTTTGTAAATCCTTCAATCCTATCCCAAGTTGTTCTTAAGGGGGGATGTTAGGATATTTAGACACTTAGGAGTTAGTTAAGATCAACTTGTGTAATATATCCGTTAGGGATAGTGTGTTTCTTTAGTATGCATTAGTATGCATTTGTAAATACTTAATCCGACGGTCACGATATGTTTCCGACATAGAGTGATCCGACGGCTCAACTTCTCTTAGATCAAACCTAACCTTGATCCGTGGCTTAACACCCGATTGGTCCATGATCTCTATTTAAAGAGCATGGAGGGTCATTGTTTAGTTGATCGATTATGAGAAGCTCATTTGTAACTTTCTTTCTTTGCATAATAAATTGTCCCATAGAAGCTATTTGGTCGGGGCCGTGGAGTGTTTCCCTCAAGAGGGTTTAAACCACGTCAAAACATCGGTGTGTTGATCTGTGATCTGTTTGTGTGAAGTGGTTGCTCTTGGTGTTCGGTCCTTTGGTAGTACCCTGTGTACTCGAACAATGTCTCCATGGGAAGCACCAATACTATTTGTAGAGAATAAGGATGATACACTCAGGTTATGTATTGATTATAGGAAGCTAAATAAAGTGACAGTGAAAAACAAGTACCCATTGCCTCGAATTGATGATATTTTTTATCAAATGAGAAGGGCTAAAGTATTTTCAAAGTTAGACTTGAGGTATAGTTACCATCAAGTAAGGATCAAAGAAGAAAATATTCACAAGACAACCTTTAGAACAAGGTATGGACACTATGAATTTGTAGTGGTGTCATTTGGTCTCACTAATGCACCAGCTACCCTCATGTGTCTCATGAATAGAATTTTCCACAAATATTTGGACAAGTTTGTTCTTGTTTTTCTAGATGACATTCTTATTTACTCTAAGAATGAAGAGGAGCATGAAGAACATATGAGAATGGCTTTGCAGTTGTTAAGGGAGCATAATTTGTATGCAAAGTTGAGCAAATCTGACTTTTACAAAAATAAGATTCATTATTTGGGTCACATTATTTCAGAGGAAGGAATATCAGTGGATTCGAAAAATATTGAATCCATTATGAATTGGCCAAATCCAAAGAATGTGACATATGTGAGATATTTTATGGGTCTTTCTAGTTATTATAGAAGATTCATTGAAGGATTCTACAAGGTTGCACACCCAATCACTTATTTGCAAAATAAGGGAATGAAATTTGAATGGACCCATAAATGTGAAGAAAGCTTCCAGCTATTGAAGAAGCTTCTTACAAGTGCTCAATTTCTGAAAATTGTAGACCCGAAAAAAGAATTTGTTATGTGTATAGATGCATGTAAACAAGGACTTGGACTAGGAGTTCTTGTGCAAGAAAATAATGTGGTGTGTTATGAGTCTAGAAAATTGAAGGAGCATGAAAAGAATTATGCCACACATGATCTAGAACTTGCAACCATAGTTCCTACCTTAAAGATGTGGAGGCATTGTTTGATGGGTAGAAAATTTGAGTTGAGGACAGACCATTATTTGAGCAGTCAACATTAAATGCAAGGCAAGCTAGATGGCTGGAATTTTTATGTGAGTTTCATTTTGAAATCAAACACATAAAAGGAAAAGAAAATAAAGTGGATGATGCACTCAGCAGAAAGGTGCATGAAATGTATGTGGCAGCCATCACAACTTGACAATCAGATTTGAGACAACAAATTGTGAATAATCTTGCTGAAAATGAATTGCATGTGCAGATAAAAGATAAATTGCAGCAGCAGAATTTAGAAAAGAGGTATGAAGGCTATCATTTATAAGAGGATGGAATTCTTGTTTATAAAAATAGAATATATATTCCAAATGTGGCAGATTTGAGAAGAATTGTTATGGATGAAATCCATAAAATGCCATATTTTGCTCACCCAAGATATTAGAAAACAATTGCTACAGCTAAGAAACAATATTTTTGGTCGAGGATGAAGAAAGATATTGCTGAGTATATTTCAAGATGTATGAAATGTCAGCAATTGACAACTGAGCATCAACACCCAGCATATTTGTTGCATCCTTTTCCAATTCCAAAATGGAAATGGGAAGTAATTTCAATGGATTTTATTATAGGTTTTCCAATGATTGTGAGACAACATGATTATATCATGGCTGTGGTGGATAAATTGTCTACGTTAGCACATTTATACCACTTAAATCCACCTATAACGCATATGCCATTGCAAAGATTTTTATGAAGGAAATTTTCAGGTTGCATGGATTGCCTAAGGCAATAATTTTAGATAGAGACGCCAAGTTCACTTCAAATTTCTGGAAAATTCTTTTGCACACTTAGGAACACAGCTAAATTTTAGCACTGCCTACCATCCACAAACATATCGGAAAATAGAAAGAGTAAATTAGGTTCTTGAGGACATACTTCGCATATATGTGATGGACAAACCATCCAAGTGGGAAGATTATCTACACTTGGTATAGTTTGCATATAACAATGGGAAGCAAGCTCATTGGGCATGAGTCATTTGAAGTTTTATATGGTATAAAGTGTAGGACACTAGTGACATGGGATAATCCAGTGGACATAATTGTAATTGGGAAAGAATTGCTTAAGGAAATGGAACAAGAGGTTGCAAAAATTAGGCATAATTTAAAGGCAACACAAGATAGGAAGAAAAGCTATGCAAATAAGAAATTAGAATAGAATGCATAGAGAACTCGATGTTGGGGATAATTTTTACCTTAGAGTAAGGCCAAGGAAGAGTTCATTGAAGATTGGAAGTTGTTCCAAGCTATCATCAAGATATTGTGGGCCATTTGAAGTGCTTGAAAGAATAGGGCCAGTTGCATATAGAATTGCATTGCCTGCTAACACAAGAGATCATAATGTTTTTCATGTTTCTTTGCTTAGGAAATATGTACATGATCCTAACCATGTGATTTATTGGGATGTGATTCAGGTGGAACCCGAGGGAGAGTTCCAAACCGAGCCACTATGCATCCTAGAAAAGGAGGTAACATTGCTCTGGAACCGAGCCATCGGACAGGTGAAGGTGCAATGGAAGCACTTCGGTCTCGATGAGGCTACGTGAGAGTTGCAAGATGCCATGAAAGAGGCATACCCATTTTTGTTTTGATTTTGAGTAGACACCGAGGACGGTGTTATTCCAAGGGGGAGGGGATTATAATACCCCCAATTTTGACATGGAATGTATTTAATCAAAATTATGTAAATAATGTAAATATGCTAGTATGGATTCCTAATGTGGAGCTCAAAGTCAAGGCCCAACTATTGAATGGCTAGGCATGTATGATGTATATATTTTTATTTGGACCATATGATTGAATTATCATGCCAATTCAAAATGTATGTAAATATTATGTTGAAAATTAATAAAATGGTCCAATATGGTTGTGTAAAGATCACTAGAGGGGCTATGATTCCACTAAAGGGGAAGAGGAAGGGACCCTATGGGGAAACCGAATCCTACATTTCCATGTGTCAACATTAGAACTCATCCAAAATATTCCATGTTCCTTAAATGAGCCAATTACCTTCTTTTGACTATTAAACCCAATCATTGAATGCATGTGTAAGGTTGGTGGGGAAATTCATTTCATGTAGTTATTGAAGCATGGGGGTTGTGAGAGTTATGTCAGTTGTTAGCGGTCCTATTTATTCTATGGTCATAATCTATGTCATTTTTCTTTTCACCTTTACCTCATATCCTTGGATTCAACATTCTTTTGATGATTCTCTCATGCAAGATTCTACACTATGTAGAGTTTTCCACTATTGTTCATGTCCATTACCAAACTGTGTTTAACCCAAAAATTCAAATTTGAAGACAAAGTTGCATTTTTTTAAGGGAAAATAGGTGGTTGTAGGTGAGCATGGATGTTGGGAAATATAAGAACCTTTACCCATTGAGTTCTGCTACTTTCGGATGCTTGAGAAGCCATGGATTAATGTTGTAGGAGGTTCTCCATTAGCATACAATAGGTTGGACTCTTACTGCACAAACTGGTAAGCACTGTAAGGGTTGGATTTCCTTAGGGAACTGTGGATCAGTGAAGGTAAATTCCTTCCTTGTGTTGTGTGGGGTAGTTGGAAGGAGTGCCATGGCTGTGAAGGCTTAGTGAGACCTCTATAGAGCTCTAGTTGAGCTTTTGGCTAAGCATGGTGAGCAGAATGGGTTGTGGGATGAGAGGGAGAATCCTATAGGTTTTTCCTTTGCCCTGGTGGCCTCATAGCCCAACTTGGGGGTGGCCTCTCAGTAGGAAGAGTATATGCTGAACAAAGTGCCTAAGGGTTGGTGGAAGATCGCTCTTACATAGCCAGTTGCTTGGATCTTCTTTGTTTAAAGATAAGTATTCTTGTGTATTTGATGTGCAATGATTTTACTTGTATTCATGTGATAATTATGGCTATAAATTGCATGTTGTGTGTGGACGTGTTTCATTCCGATGTGTGTGTTTTTTTTTCATGTCTACAAATTCATTTTAGATGTTAAGAATTCCTAATTCTGCTTATGGGCGAAATTTTGAGGCCCTAGTTTAGATAATGTCCCCTCCTGCTGTCCATATTGAGGGATGGGGACGTTACATTAAGTCACTTAATCAACAATCATACCTATACAAGTTAAGAATACAACAAAGATACAATTTGTTCCACCTTGTCACCTTACAGACTAATAATCTGAATTTGAAAATAAAGGGGATGAGCAGCACAATATCATAAAACAACATACTAATGGCCAAAGATTACTTTGGATAAATCAAACCTGAGGATATTATTAAAAGGAGGAGGATTAAATTTGAAAGTTTTAAGGAAAAAATGTAGGCAACCTTGAGTGCATACCTAGGTACTAACAGCTACTTCTTGCTAATCTAATTATTTGAATTCTAATTTCCTATTTATAATATGGCTCCACACCGATTCATGCTCCCAACTTATCCATGAAAGAAAATATCCATTTTCAAATATTGAAAGTGTCGATGCCTACTAAGGTAATACGTATATGTACAACCATAAATGCTTGTTACTAGGACTAGTTGTAGGTTATATTAATATTGAATTATAATGCTATTATTGGTTAATACATACAATATAGGTCCATTGCTAATTGCCACACAACATGTATAAATAACACATAGTGATTACACTTACTCATCATTCATTCATCATTTTATATTAATTATTAGTTTACTTATCTAATATATTTCTATATTATTTTGAATTGGGTTATTTCCTAAGTGCATTAGGTTATATTTTCATAATTTTGGTTATTTATGCTTCATATAGAGTTGTGCATGCTTTATACCCAACCATCAATGACTACACTTGAAGTTTAATTTCATGGCACTTGGGATATTTCTCAGTCATGTAGGATGTGGAATCAATGTGCATAAATATAAACATATGGGATCGTTGTGATGATGGGATGAAGTAGGGTGGCATGAACAACATTTATTTTGTGCATTAGTTTGAGGTCACTTGAAGTGGACACTAGTGTGGAACCTTTTCCTTTATCTCAACTGCATAGAAACATACTAGACTTGGGATTTGTAGGTATTTAGGAACTATCTTCCTCATTGTGGTGTTTAAAAAAATTTCTACCATGTGTCCTTTTTGGAATAGGAATTTTCTTTGTTAGTTTCATCACAGTTTCATACCTTTTTCATCATTATGTGTGTCGATTAGGTTGTTGTATTTCCTTTTCTTCGCTAGTTAACTATGTTACTTTAATTCAATGCCAATGGATCCTTCTATTTCTTTATGTGTAATTGTTGTTTGTTCTTATATTCTTCATATGGTAAGTTCGCACATTCAAATACCCATTTGAAAAGTTCCTTTTCCCCATAGTTATTCCCCCCTAAAATAATTGTATGCTAAATCATCTTTAGGGCACAATGTTGCTATTCCATTCCAATTTTAAACTATTCTAACTATAAAAGAGGAGTATTCACCAAAGCTTCCTCTACCAATGTTGCATGGACGCAATAGCTACCTAGGAGATTAATTGGCATGTAGAACTAAATACACAACCATGTGACTAAAAATTTGTGTGTAGATATTGTCATGATAGTTCATTATGTGATTCAAGATGGACAAGTTTATTTTGATCCTAAGATAATGGCATATGGTTCTAAAAGGTTGTATAAGGAAATTTGTTCATGATGGTATCTATCGTTATTATCCTTTCAGATGGTATGATCCTCTTTAGAAATGTGTGATGAGTTTCAATAGTGGGTCAGATAAGCACCTTATAGGATTTAACAACAATGTCTAGGGATTAATTCTTTAAATTTGTATTGCTATTTATAACATGTAGATCCTACATGAAGAATATTAGTAGCAAAGTTTCCATAGGATTCTATTTTTCTCCCATTTTCGTCAGTATATCCTTACATGTAGCATTAGATAATAATTTTGGCATCAAGGTAAACCCCAATTAAAATGGGCACCCATGGTACTTGGCACCATATATTGCATGGGATAATTTCCATATGGAAAACTTCTCCAGTTGAAGAGACCCTTCATATCAAAAACATAGTGGAGGAGTTTTAGGGTTGAGGTAGACAAGTAATTAGTGGGAATACATGTACATAACGAAAGTAGGGTTGCAACTACCATCCCGTAGGAATTCTCTTGAACCATGCTCACAAGATAAAACATGAGGGCATCACCTAGTTATACTTGAACTTAGAGCTATCCATTAACACATTCTCAACAAGCTATGACCAAATGCCAAGGTAAACTGAGGTAGTACTCATAGCATTCTATATCTCCACTTCCATGCCTTTGTTAGGAAGGTTTGATACCTAATTCAATGGTGAAAGGGTGATGCACATGTATCTATGATACATAACACACGTTGTTGGCATAATAATTGACTGCATCAATGGTTTCAAACTCAATAGTATTATACATAAGGAGCTCCAAATCTTATGAAAGAACATTATTATTCATGGCATTATACCTACTTGAGAACCTAAATAATTTCTGTAGGTGTGTGTAATTACAAGATGACCAAGATGGCGTAGAAACATCCATGGTGTTGGGTGGTTTAGGGTTCCATATGAGGAAATAAAGTCAATTTAGGGTTTAGTTAAATAAATTTATAGAACCTCATGCAAATGAAAATACCCTCCATGTAGCTTCCATGCATGTTCCATATATCATAATTGCTCAATTCAATACTTTTAAGGGCCATACTTACTCATCGTACTCCAACTACAACTTGGAATCCCCTAAGCATTGCATATTGTAAACATGGCATCACAACCTGTATCTACTATAAATATAACTATTAAATATAGATCTACCAAAAATAGCAGCTTCAATCCTAAGAATAGGAAATATGGAAAATAAATGGAATTGTTATGAGATCAATTCCAAATATAGTACATATAAAAAGAGAGATTGCTAAAAATAAAAAATCTTTTACATGTCAAATAAATAGTCTCACTGATTTTGTTTTTTTTCAAGGAACCCCAATATATAATGGGAATTGGCATGTAATCATCGAGAACCAAAATGCTAAAAATAGCACTATCATGAAACAACTTGCATGTCAATTAAAAAAGGATCATCATAATCATGAGCTTGTAAGGACTAAGAACATGTAGAATTCTTTGATATGTGGGCCCTCGAAACTTTGATCCTAGAAAATAGGAGAAATTCTAAAAATACTATTTCCTAAGAATATTAAAAAAAAAAACTAAATCTGTAGAAAACCCTGATCATTAATGAAACCTTGAATGACCCTCTAACTTGGATGGAACTAACAGGATGGGATTTCACTCAATCTTAACCCTCCAATTGTACATGCAAATCTAGTTCACATGGAGAGTGTGTCCATGTATGCCTTTCCCATACAAAAATGCATGAGCTTGCGGATTTAAAAAATGTTGCATGGTTTGGTTTATATTCCCTAGGAGAAATATTCCAGATGCCATTGAATGACTTTTGGATGCGAGTTGGAACTTGTGATAAAATGAAAACCAACACTCTAATGGATGAACGGTCAAGCCTGTTGGATTCATGACATGGGAATCTAGCTAGGGACACCCCTATCCCATCGGCTCATGTCCAAAAACTTGATGTACTTGACAATTTATTAAACTAGGGATTTTCTCAGTAAGAGGCAATGCAACTTTTTGGTCTAGGGGTGAAATTTTGAAAACCCCACCTTGAGGTCCTGTGGAAAGTATGTCCATGTATTCCTTACCCAAACAAGCATGCAAGATCTTATGGATTTTAAAAACATCGAACGCTTTGGTTTTTATGCCCTAGGAAAAATTTGGCAAATGTCCTTGAATTAGTTTTGGATGCGAGTTGCAACTCACTATAAAACGAAAACTAGGAATCCAATGGATCAATGGTCAATCCCATTGGATTCGTGAATTGGAATCTAGCTAGTTGTACCCTTATCCCATGGATCCATTGACAAGAACTTGTTCTATTCCACAGTTTTGCAAACTAGGGTTTTTCTCAGTAGAGGCAATAAAATATTTGGATTCTGGAGTCAAATTTTGAAAAACCTACCTTGAGGTCATGTGGAGAGTGTGTCCATGTATGCCTTTCCCAAGAAAACATGCACGAGCTTATGGATTTCAAATATGTTTCCTAGTTTGGTTTATATGCCCTGGGATAAATATTCCAAATGTCCTTAAATGATTTTTGGATGCGAGTTGCAACACACAATCAAATGAATGTCATCACTCTGATGGATCAAAGTTCAATCCCATTGGATTTGTGACATGGGAATCCATATATGGGTACCCTTATCCCATGGGTTCATGGCCATGAACTTGATGTACTCGAAAATTTCTTAAACTAGCGTTTTTCTCAGTATGAGGCATTGCAACTTTTTGATTAGAGGGTGAAATTTTGAAACCCTACAGTGTGGTCCATTGGAGAGTGTGTCCATGTATTCCTTGCTGAAACAATCATGTAGGAGTTTACAAATTTTAAAAACGTTGAATGGTTTGGTTTTTATGCTTTGGTGGGATAGATTCTCCAAATATCCTTGAACAACTTTTCAATGCGATTTGCAACTCATGATAAGATAGAAAACCATGACTCCAATGGATGAACAATCGAGCCTGTTGGATTCATGACATGGGAATCCACCTAGAGGCACCCCTATCTCATGGATCTAGTGATCGGAACTTGTTCCATCCCATAATTTTGCAAACTAAGGTTTTGCTAAATAGAGGAAAATTTGCAAATTTTGGATTTGGGAGTCGAATTTTCGAAAAACCTACCTCGAGGTCACATGGAAAGTGTATCCACATATTCCCTTCCCAAACAATCATGCACAAGCTTATGGATTTCATAAAAAAAAATTGGTCTGGTTTTTATGCCCTAGGAAAAATTTGCAGAAAGTCCTTGAACGAATTTTGGATGCGAGTTCCAACTTGCGATAAAATGAAAACCAGGAATTTGATGGATGATCGATCATGTCTATTGGATTCGTGACACGCGAATCCATATAGGATCACCTCTATCGCATGGGTTCATGGCCATGAACTTGATGTACTCAAAAACTACATAAACTAGGGTTTTTCTCAGTAAAAGGAAATGCAACTTTTGGATTCAGTGGTCAAATTTTGAAAACCCTACCTTCAGGTCATGTGGAGGTGTGTCCATGTATTCCTTTCCCAAACAAAAATGTACGAGCTTATAGATTTTAAAAACGATAAAAAGTTCGGTTATTTTTCCCTAGGACAAATCCACCAAATGTCTTTGAACAAGTTTTGGATGCGAGTTGCAACTCACGATAAAATGAAAACCAACTCTCTGATGGATGAACGGTCAATCACATTGGATTCATGACATGGGAATCAAGCTAGGGGCACCGTATCCTATGGATCCATGGGTAGGAACTTGTTGTATTCCACTATTTCCAAAACTAAGGTTTTGTTGAGTAAGAGGCAGTGCAAATTTTGGATTTGGGGGTCAATTTTTGAAAATCATACATTGAGTTCACATGTATAGTGTGTCCATGTATTCTTTTCCCAAAAAAACATGCATGATCTTATGGATTTCAGTGATCAAATATGTGGTTTAATATGAATTTCTTACAACAATGTTCCATG
Organism: Larix kaempferi; assembly: GCA_027924585.1. Taxonomy (NCBI): domain Eukaryota; kingdom Viridiplantae; phylum Streptophyta; class Pinopsida; order Pinales; family Pinaceae; genus Larix; species Larix kaempferi. Next base: position 35,102,891 of record BSBM01000093.1, read on the forward strand.
TATCATGATTTTGATTGCGTTTAGGGGAAAAAAGATAATCACATTGGTAGAAAAATGTGATGATTTATAAGTTGAGAATGCCACACTAAAATTGCACCTTATAAAAGAGAATGCATTTTATTCAAGTTTCACCTCAACCCTAACTATGATTACAACAAGACAAAGGCAAGGTTTCAGCTCAACCCTAACATCTTCTTATTGGAATAAACTTTCCCTTCTTCAAAAATTACACAAGAATATTTGTACAAGTAATTTCCAACCGTCAAATAAACCCAAGAAAAATAAAATAAAGATGACGAACCTCATATTGAAATGCCCCTTAACTTCTTTGACTTTGAACTAAACTTGGAGGGATCTCCCACTCTTCCAACTATGCTTCCTTGGCCAATGCATCTCTTGGTATTGATATGCTTCTAAAATCAAACAAGCCCTAGTTAGGGAACTCCTCATGATGCCATATGTAAGCTTATAGTGATAGGGCACACATCCCAAAGACCATAAATTCCTTTTCGCTATAAGCACTCATAATAAATTATCTTTTATCCTTCAAAATGTCTCTTATATTATATCTATTCTTTTATTGGGCTAATACCAACCTCTTAAAAACTTGAAGTTATGTTTGATTTTCTTTAAGTTGGGACCCTTTTCATTAATTAGGAATCATCTGTTCATATTAGCAAAGGAAATGCACCTCAAAACAATGTTTTAAGCCCAAAATGATAGCCAAATGTTCAATGTTATTATAGGTAAAGGCTAGGTAGGCTTGTATGAGAACCTTGTGGCCTGTAGAATGATATATTGTTGTAGATATTTCTTCCTATAGATAAGAAGAAGCCCTCTTAGGATAAAGTGAGAAAGACTAACTCTACACTAAGGCAAAAATGAAACAAATGTGATCTTGTTCCCTAGATTAAACAAGTATTTCAGAGTTCTTGTATTGGAGAGAATGAGAGAAAGTAACTCACCTTCACTCTTGATGTTTTGTACCGCTCTTCGTCCCGATCCCGAAGTCCTCGCGATGAACCTGTTGAGATCAAACAATATACAAGCATATACAATTCTCCAATATTTCTAAATCACAAGTTAAAATCCAAATCCTTATAGATACAAATCATGAAATTGAAATACAATCAACACACATGAGTTGGGAAACAAGGCAAGTTAACTTTATTTACAACTTGAAGATTCTTACAAAGGTTGCTTGATGTCCAAGCCAACTCCAGCTCCAAGTCCTTCCTCTAGCTATCTCTGCAAAAGGCTTATGATCATAGGTTTGATGCCCCAAAAGTCCTCTCTTTGGCCCATGGAAGGCCTCTCCTTTATAGTGTTTGGGAAGGTTAACCAAAAGGAGAGTAAAATGGATCTAAAGAGTGTTTAGTGGATCAGGCCTACCAAATAGAGAGAGGGGTTGGGATTGAATCAAAGCTGTTGCCCAAGAAAATCTCTCGAAAGGTAAGATCCCAAGATCCATGGAAAAAAGGATAAAACAAGATTATCGTGCTCCGAGGTCTAAGCATAACGTGGTATTATCGCACCCTAGGGTAGGAGCAAAATGTGGTAACCCTAATTATCGCGCCCTAATAGATGTGAAAAGCGCGATAATTCCTGCAGATTGGGTCTGTCTGGGTGACACGTGGTAGGTGAGATGCTGCTTTCAGTGTTCAGGCAATAGACTTCACTCATGGGTGTCCAAATGATCATTAAAGGGAAGTGTCGTTTAGGTCGCTTGATGTAAGGATGTGACACTAGGTTTTACTATGTACTATTGAGGTATAACATATATGGGTGCAAGAATGTGGATATCTGACCTTAGGGTACCATGAGGGAAACTTCGACCAAGGAGAATAAGGATCACTAAGGACAAAGAAAAAAAGCATTGGTGATTTTATGGATCAAGGAGGGTTGGTATGCTTCAAAACTTAATAGATTGGATATCTAAATATGAACATTGGACATGATATGGAATGTATGTTAGGACATTGTTTTTGAAGATGGACTTAGATCATATAAGGGTTAGGAAATGATATATTTCGGATGGCTAGGCTAGTAGGAGAATGGGAAATAGGTTAGGAAGGTTTTGGGAGATGGAATGAGATAACAAGGTGAGGTTTTGTTGGCTGTTACAAGTCTGCAAAAACGCATATCAGCAAGGTATTTAACCCTAAAGGAACTTGTTTAGGCTAAAATAGGCCTCTCTCATGCAATGTTGATCCAAATTTTGATACCCTGTGGTTTGATGATGTCCTTATAAGCCAAACACAACCAAGTGACCCCAACGTTAGCCTTCTTTATCGGTCAAATGAAAGTGATGTCACCTAGGGTTAACCCAAAATACAAATTAGAAGCACAAGAAGTATATTTTATGGGTTTTTTTCACAATATTCTCTTTTTTTTGTTATTAGGATTTAAGAGATATATGGTTTGAAGTACCAATCCACACAACACAAAAATTTGATATCGTAACCCTAGAAACCGTAGAAAGTAAATGGAAAATAATTGAAGTGTAAGATGATCATCAATAATGAGCAAAAACATGTGCCTTTTAATATTATCTTAATGAGATCAAATTCAAATTGTTTAACAATGAACATCTATTCAATAAACAGGTTAGGCCAAATGTTGAATGTTGTTATAGGTAAAGGCTAGGTAGGCTTGTATGAGAACCTTGTGGAGTGTATGTAGAATGATATATGGGTGCAAGAATGTGGTTGTCCAACCTTAGGGTATCGTGAGGGAAAATTCGACCAAGGAGAAGAAGGATAAAGAGTTCGCCAAGGCCAAAGAAAAAAGGTGTAGGTGATTTTATGGGTCAAGTTGGGTTGGTATGCTTCAAAACTTAATAGATTGTGTATTTAATGATGAACGTTAGACATGATATGGAATGTATCATAGGACATTGTTTTTGAAGATGTATCTAGATCATATAAGGGTTAGGAAATGATGGATTTTGGATGGCTAGGCTAATAGGAGGATGAGAGATAGGTTGGGAAGGTTTTGGGAGATGGAATGAGATAACAAGGTGAGGTTTTGTTGGTTGTTACAAGTCTGAAAAAATGCATACCGGCAAGGCATTTAACCTTAAAGGAACTCGTTTAGGCTAAAATAGGCCTCTCATGCAATGTTGATCCAAATTTTGATACCCTATGGTTTAATGATGGCCTTGTAATCCAAAAATAACCAAGCGACCCCAACGTTAGCCTTCTTTACCGGTCAAATGAAAGTGACATCCTAGGTGACGTCACCTAGGGTTAGCCCAAAATTCAAAAGAAAAGCACAACAAGTATATTTTATGGGATTTTTCACATTATTCTCTTTTTTTGTTATTAGGATTTAAGAGATCTATGGTGTGAAGCACCAACCCACACAACACATAAATTTGATATTGTAACCCTAGAAACTCTAGAAAGTAAATGGTGAATAATTGAAGTGTAAGATGGTCATCAAGAATGAGAAAAAACATGTGCCTTTTAAGATTATCTTAATAATATTGAAGTCAAATTGTTTAACAATGAACATCAATTCAATAAATAGGTTAAGCCAAATGTTCAACATTGTTATATGTAAAGGCTAGGTAGGATTGTATGAGAACCTTATGGGGTGTATGTAGAATGATATATGGTTGCAAGAACATGGATATCCGACCTTAGGGTACCATGATGGAAACTTCGACCAAGGAGAAGAAGGATAATGATTTTGTTAAGGCCAAAGAAAAAAGGAGTAGGTGATTTTATGGATCACAGAGGGTTGGTATGCTTCAAAACTTAATATGTGGAATGTATGTTAGGACACCATTTTTTAAGATGGATATAGGGCATATAAGGTTTAGGAAATGATGGATTTAGGATGGCTAGGTTAGTAGGAGGATGGGATATTGGTTGAGGAAGGTTTTGGGAGATGGAATGAGATAACAAGGTGAGGTTTTGTTGGTTGTTAAAAGTATGAGAAAATGAAAACCAACAAGGTAGTTAACCGTAAAGGAACTTGTTGAGGCTAAAATAGGCTTCTCTCATGCAACGTTGATCCAAATTTTGATACCCTATGGATTGATGATGGCCTTGTAAGACAAAAATAACCTAGCAACCCCAATGTTATCCTTCTTTACCTATCAAATGAAAGTGACATCCTAGGTGACATCACCTAGGGTAATCCCAAAATACAAATGAAAAGCACAAGTAGATTTTATGGGATTTTTCACAATATTCCCTTTTTTTTGTTATAAAGATTTAAGAGATCTAGAGTTTGAAGAACCAATCCACACAACACACAAAAATTTGATACCCTAACCGTAGATAACCTAGAAGTAAATGGTGAATAATTGAAGTGTACAATAGGAAATGAAGAAAAAATCTAAGACCCTACATTTATTGGTAGTACAAAAGGAAAAACCCAACATCTATTAAGCAACACTAAAAAATGGCCTTGCATTTTTCGATGCAATATGATGCTTTACATTTCTTGGTAGTATGGAACCAAAAATCAACATTTATTGGCACTATGAATTGAAACTATACATTTAATGGCAATTTGAAACTATGGTTATGCATTTATGGTAGTGCAAAATTGTGACATGTATTCGCTAGCTTGCATGACCCATATCTTTAGTAGTTATGAGTGTGGAATGCACATATATGATGGATTTGATTGTAAACTTCCATTTAAGATAGTATTGGTCTATTGAATTGAATTATGGAATATACAATTCTATTTGATTATAGACTTGTATATATTGCAAAGTCAATGTTGGAAAACAAAGTTTTATATAATGACATGAGAGGGTTGAGACTCAAGGTTATATAATACACTTTCCAGTTGGTAGTTAACTCGTATTACAATTTTTGTAATGATCTTTAATAAAATTTATTACAATTGTTGCATCTTTTACATAACTGTAATGACATCTTAGTTGTAACTTATCTCATATTTGATTATGGTCCACTTTTATATAATGTAATATGATTATGGTTCACCTTCATATGTTGTAATATTAGCAATATAACACAATTATGAATTATGGCATGAAATTAATACTAATTTTTAATTTTTAATGTTTTTTTTTTTTGCAGAACACTCGATTGGATGATCCAATAGATAACGATCCAAAGTGTGTTGAGTCTGGATCGGATCTAGGAGGTGATGATGAAGATAATGATGCAAATGAATATGAATATGAGGAGGACTCCTAGGAGGAGGATGATGATCATGATGATGTTGATGTTTCTAGTGGTCGCCATTGAGGTTGTTCATATTGACTTGTATCATGGATTGTTGTTCTTATGCCCTTATGACACCTATATCATTTTGACTTATATATATATATATATATATATATATATATATATATATATATATATATATATATATATATATATATATATATATCATTTTGACATGTTATTGATATAATGGTATATTTAACTTTCACTTGTTTTAATTATAGATGATGATGTTGTTATCAATATTATCTTGTAAATTTATATATATTAGAAGTTGTCAATGTTTTTGTTATGAATATTTACTATGTATGATGCTTTTCTAGTTTGGATGGATGTTGTCAATTTCCATTAAATTTATTCATAAATGTTATGCTATAAATTTGAAATGCGATATCTGTATTTTTTAGATAGATATAAGTTATTTGAGAATTATGATATATTTCGTCTATTTAATTGAAATTACTAAAATCTTGTTTCTTATGATATTGGTATTGACTTGTTGTTTTTACTATTTCTATACTCATGTCCATGACATGATATGGATCTAATGGTATATTTGACTTTCACTTGTTATAACTATATATGATGATGATGTTATCAAAATTATCTTGTTAATTTATATATATTGGAAGTTGGAGATATTTTTTTAATGGAGATTTAATAAGTATGATGATTTTGTTAGTTTGTACAGATATTGTCAATTTCCCTAAAATTTCTTTATAAATGTTATGCTATAAATTTGAAATGTGATATCTATATTTTTATAATGATATATGTTATTTAAGAACAAAGATATATTTATTTAATTTTATTGAAATTAATAAAATGAAATTAATAAAGTGGAATCTATAAAGGAGGCAACATGAGGTGCTAAAATGGAAGAAAAATGTAGCACAAAAATGAAAGACAAACTAGGTGTTATTTGTGTCTCTAAATAGGAATCTAAATTGGGTGTTGAACAAGAAGAAAAAATCGGCGCTAAATAGGAAGAAAAGCCTAGCACTAAAAGGAAGAAAACCATGGTGCTAAAAACGAAGAAAAACCAAGTACTAAATAGGAAGCAAAATTCGGTGCCAAATAATAAGCAAACCTGGCGTCACATAGGAAGCAAACATGGAAGTTATAATGGAAGCAATACTGAAAGAAAAAATGGAATCTATAGTTGATTCGATGTTGGAAGAAAAAACGGAAGCTATAAGGGAGGCAATACTAGAATAAAAAAAGGAAGCAATATTGGAAGCCATATTGGAAGCAAAAATGGAAGCAAAACTTGGCGTTAAAAAGGAAGTAAAACCCGACACTAAAAGGAAGCAAATCTTGGTGCCAAAAAGGAAGAAAAATCAAGCGCTAAATAGGAACCAAAATTTGGTGCCAAATAAGAATCAAAACCCAGCGTCACAAAGGAAGCAAACATGGAAGCTATAATGGAAGCAATATTGGAAGAAAAAATAGAAGCTATAATGGAAGCAATGTTGGAAGCAAAAAAGGAGACTATAAGCGAATCAATACTAGAAGCATAAAAGGAAGCAATATTGGAAGACATATTGGAAGCAAAAATGAATGCAAAACATGGCATTAAAAAGGAAGTAAAACCTAGCGTTAAAAAGGAAGTAAAACCTAGCACTAAAAGGAAGCAAAATCTGGTGCTCCAAAAGAAGCACCACTCGACGCTAACAAGGAAGTCAAAATAAAAGTAAAACTGGAAGAGAACTCGGAAACCTTACCTGGCGCTAACAGGGAAGTCAGACCCAGTGCTAAACAAGGTGCAAAATCCGGTTCAAAACAAACTCGGTGCTAAATTGGGTGCTAAAGGCGGTGCTAAACCTAGAACAAAAAATAGCACAAAAGTTAGCGTAAATTCAAAATGTCATGTGCTGATAGATTTAGTGCCCAATGATGAGGCCAAAGTTGAAAAAAAATACACTAAAAAGCGGCGCAAAATCCAGTACTATTGTCCTATTTTGTTGTAGTACCACCCAAGTAAAGGAAACATTTCCACCAAAGAGTGGCAGGTATAATTTTTTTCTTCTTAACAGTCAATGCGCACAATTGCTAACGGTGTTTTGTAATTACTAATATCTTCCTACTCCTCAATTTATTTGTTTGTAGAATTTTCAAAATGAATGTACGGATATCTTTGTTGTTTCAACCAAGGACATCCTTAAAGGCACGATGCATCTTGTTTTGACAACTGATAGCTTATGGAACAAATTTTGTTCTATATTTGAACTTTATAAAAGTGGATCCTTTCCATGCTCTCCCAAAAACATTAATCAAGATGATTTCATTCATGATAAAATAAAGTATCATGGATCTAATTTTTTTAGGCCATTGTGCGATTTAGATGAATAAGAATTGACCACTGTGGCTGACAATATAATCAATGGATTATTTTGGTTGAGTACATCAGTGAACATAAATGTTGGTGCAGACACCATGCTTCAATATTACAAGCGGATCAAGGATGAGAGATCAACCATGCATTTTATTTGTGAATATTTCAGAGTTCATGATACTAATCTTGATCTTTCTAAGGGACTCAGTGAAAAGAATGTCATTGAAAAATACAATATTGCTCCAAATCATTTCCACCAACTGTGCAGTATTTTAGGTTCAAATAACCAAGCAAAATATCCTGGAAAGAAGCGAAAGAAATAAGAATAGGATAATGATACCAAATTACCAAAGGATGTTGAGAATATATTGAACTTAAATATCAAGATAGAGGAGATTGGTATGACTATTGAATCTGACAAATATGGTTCACAATTTTCTTATCGATGTTGTTATCCAACGCCATTGGTCAAAACACTTAGAACCATTGACTTTTTTTCTTTTTTCAATCAACTGTGAACTTGTTATTATGGAGATGTGTAATTGTACTTTTGCATAGATAGAAGCAGGTATGGTTTCCTTATTGTACTACTTGGAAGAAAATAAAGAGACATGTACTAGTGTTTTTATAGATGATGTGCATAAAGTCCTGTATGCTTTCTAAAGCATTCATTCAATTTTGCAAGAAATAAAAAATGTAGTAAAGGAGTATCCTACCAAGGGTGTCTATAGGGATTTCTCAAAATACTCTTTTATAGGATTCTCTGTTATACAGTATTGAAGAATTGTATTGGAAGGGGAGAATGTGTCTACTCTTCATATGGAGATGCACCAGAAGGATGAGAACCTACCATTTATTGATTTATGTTTGTCAATGGTTTTGAATGTTAATTCAAGAAACGATGTTTTTGCAAAATAAAGGATACAGAAGTTTTGGGATCACATGGTATCCAAATTGATCTCTTCTAGAGGTACAATTATTTTGCTATATGCATGTAGTAGAGTTCTTTGTTCTTTTACTAGGTCACCAAATAGAGTAATTATTTGTATCATGGAGATAATACATCAAGAACTGTTTATGAACAATTTCTATCATGAATTTCCTATAATTCAAGGTATTTGCGTTGATGTTTTCAAATATATTATTTCATTATTTTTTTTAAGGTGTTTCTATTCACTAACTTTTTTCAAATTCCTTATCTATTAGATTTAGGTATAGACGACTCTGAGGAATCGTCAAATAAAAATATATTCGATGAAGACGTTCAAGAAGGTGATGGAGAATCCACAAATAATTACCAAACATATGGACAAGTAGAGTCTGGAAAACAAGAAGATCATTATCTATCTTTCAATCAATGTATTTCTAATGTTTGAGAATGGTATTATATTTTCAAATGCTAAAAAATAAAAATAAAAATTGCATACCTATTAATTTGTAGGTCAATACAATTGGATTGTTTTTGAAAATGTGGATTCTCTAGAGCAAGAGAAAGGATCAAGGAGATCCCTAGAGATTATCCAACCAAGCATGGAGTTGGTAGCCTTGGAGATTATCAAACCAAGTTGGGATTTGGGAGCAAAATGTGGTAGATCCAAAATATTGAGTCTCCATTCAAATGTTATATAGCCATTGATAGGTTGGAGAAAACAATTATTTTCTACACTTTTAGTGAAAAAATTTTATTATGGAATATATGACATGCAATATTTTTGTGTAGCTTCTCATAAAAAATTGTTATTGATATTTGAAATGGAAGGTTTTTTATTTTATCAAAAATCCTCCCAAAAAGGAAAAAGGGTGAATGGAATTACTGATGCAGACTCTGAATTTATCAAAAAGTCTCCCAAAAATGGAAAATTATATAAATCACAACCAAACGTGATATGATTTTTGGGAGTATGCCTTTCAAAATTCGATGTTAGAATTTGGTCATCTAAATGTGGAGTCAATGAAAGAAAAGCATTGTTTTTTAAATTTATTGGGACAAGGAAAAAAGAAATTAGGGACCAAATTTTATTTTTATGGTTTGGGGAGAGATGTACTAGGGATAATGAAGGAAATATGCACAAATACATGGACAAAGTGTGGAAAGAGTTCCCAGTGAGATATTCAAAAAGTAATACATCAATGTTTTTTTTGGAGGGTGATGATGTGCAAGTACATCCATCTGAAAAATATATTTTGCATAAGCCCTTCAATATATCTTCTGTGAAGGAAGAGATTAAGGATATGATATGTGGAATCTAAAAGGATTGAAGTAAAATAGATGAATCAATTTGATATTGGAACCTTCATTCCCTCATTCAAGAGCGAGAAACATTAAATGTAACCTATGAAGATTTTAAATAATAAGTGAGTTTTTAGCTTGTTGGGCCAAGTTTGTATTTCTTCCAAATCTAAGATATGCATTTAAAACTACATGTCTATGATCAGTATATGCATTTAAAACTACATGTCTGTGATCAGTAACTTTATTAAATTGATGAACAAGCATTGTCGTTTTGGTTATATATCTAGTGACGATTTTTGTATGCAATCCAAATATCAATGCAAAAGAAATTATTAGTCTTGGGAGTAGAAAGATTGCTCTTTGGAGTTTGGATGTTTTCCAAAAGAGAAGCATATTTCAAACAACCTCATTTTGTCCATAGTTGCTACCCTTATTATGCATGGATGTTCAGTGTTGATATTATCAATGCTACAAGAGAACATTTTGACATTGTTGTGCGATTTTTTTCATTAGACATCATGAAAATTAAAAAATTCATTGTTAGATTTGAATGGTTGAAGAATGAGGACTTTGTATTTATTTGGGTTCAAGAGAAATGCAAACATACTATTTATAGTTCCACAATGTATGCATATATTGTTGAAGTACAACATAAATACAAAAATTCGTTGAGCATAAATACAAAAATTGATTGAAGTATGTATTTGTCCAATGTGGAGATATATATCAAAACTCATACATGTTGTTTATCGATGAAAGACAATTTCATTCAAAAGATAATAGCAAGGATAAATTCTTAAAAATTCCATCTAGTTGGACATTTGAGGATTCACAAGAAAGAGAAATTACTATAAAAACAATGTTGTGCTCTGTGTTGAGTCGTCTAGGGCGTCGTTTGAATATGGGGCATTGGTTAAAAACATTCAACTTCAGATGACATTCAAATGACATTAGTGAGACAACAATTGATTTAGTGAGAGAACAATTAATGGTTCTTTTGAATAGATTGTGTATATTTTGACAACTTTGACAATATAAAAACATTTTGTATTTTTTAAGAGTTCTCGTATTTATGTTGTTAATTCATCAATGGACGTTATATCATGTATGTGGTGATGTGTTTCAAAAATTGCATATCAAACAAGTATACATATTAATATTGTTATGTACAAATAGAAACATTGAAATGTATAATAAAAATATTGATTGGGTTGTATGTTGTGTTTTTTGGTTTGCAGATATGGGATTAGTAGGTAAACGATTGATTATATTTGATTTTGAATGGATTTTTGTTACATGAAATACATAGGAATTTATTGTAAAAGAATTTGAGATTACCAAGAAATCCAGATATTGAAACAAGAACAAAGATTTATTTTCTACATCCGGGATTTAGAAAAAAAATTGAAAAGTGCTTTAGTATATTCTAAGTCGGTAGATGGGACATCCGCACAAAAAAAAATGTGGATGAGATTTTTCCATTATTATTCCAAAGAATGGGACTAAAAAGGGAACAATTTGGAGTTATATTAACACAAGATGATTATTCTCAGATAGGAAGAGAGGGTTTTGATGGTGTTGAGAATCCTTATATATATCTCAAACCTTTAAGTAAAGTTTGGTAGATTTTGATCTATGGTTACTGTGCTAGAAATACAGTGATTATAGAAGACTTGAAAGAAAAACATGTTTGTAATGAGGAAGGGAACTGTATTATAACATAAAGTTATACTTTCCAGGGTTTCAATGACGCGTTCTTGTTAGATTGATTGTGCCCTTGCTTGATGTACCCCAAGATAAGTCTAATTTTTTCTTATCTCTGTCTCTATCTTAAAAAAGGACCTTTATCTCTTCCCCATATTTATCTTACAAGGACCTTTATTTATGTTCCAATAAATGAATGCGGTAGAAGAATGAGTAACAAGTACTATATGTGTGTCGCTATAATGGATGAGATGGAATATCCACAAGTGGTTTTTTAATATGTACTAATCGAAATAATGAGTACCACGCATTTCTACCCTAATCCATAATACAAACAACAAGTATCACACACTTGTGTCTAAATAGAAAGACTAGGTACAAGGATCGTTATCTTGGTACAAGAACCTCCTAAATAGCAACCTCTATCTATGTACAAGAACTAGGAACAAAGACCACTATATATCTCTACTCCAAACACCACTATCTATCTCTACTCCAGTACAAAGATGACTATTATCTATGATACAAGGATATCTGCTCCAAGACATAGGATACAAAGACCCCAAAATCTAAGGTACAAGGACCTATATCTTGATGATGGATGACCACTATCTAAAGTACAACAACCGCTATCTCCACTCCATTATATAGATTATCATTATCTAAAATACAACCCCTATATATACTTCAATACATAGATATTCCACTCCGCTCCCATACATGGTGATAACTATTTAAGATACAACCCCTATCTATGCATCAATACATAAATATTCCAATACATGGATGACCAATCACTTTGGCACACATGGATAAAATGGAAAAACAAAAGTGACTTCCTAATGTCTACATGGTACAAAATAGCAACAATGATTGGTTTTCCATTGTCTACTAATCCAAACTCTATGATTGGCTTCCCATTGTCTACTAATCCAAACTCTAATTGCCATATTAGTAGTTCCCACCAGCTTTCACTGAGATTGAAATTAAATAATAAATTGACTACTAAAGTTTGAGGTGCACATACTGTAATAATAAATTAAATTGACTACTGAAATCTATAAAGGTGCACATACTCTCAATTTGAACCTGAACCTGTGACCGCAGAAGCTGCAAATATTCTACCCTTCTGAATTTGAATCTCAACCTGTGACCGCAGAAGGTGCAAATATTCTACCCTTCTGAATTTGAATCTCAACCTGTGACCGCAGAAGGTGCAAATATTCTACCCTTCTGAATTTGAATCTCAATTTGAACCTGTAACCTCCGGATGCAAATATTCTACCCTTCTGAATTTGAAGGTGACCTCCTAAAAACTATATGAGTCGCAGCTTTTGACACAAATGTGTACGAGACCGGTGACCTCCTTATATGAGTCGCAGCTTTTGGCACAAATGTGTACGAGTCGCCGCTTTGACAGAAAAGGCATAACTCTAATGGAGTTTTGATTAAATTGACACAAACCTAGGCATAAGTCTAATGGAGTTTTGATTAAACCGGTTGCCAGGGTGATCACGATCTCCATCCTTCCTTGAGGGCTGAGGGCTAAATCTACTACATTCACGATCCATCCTTCCTTGATGGATAAATCTACTATATTAACTATTACATTACATTAGAAGGATCACATCACTGCCACATAAGCAGAGGCAGGAGGTTCCTAAAGTCAGGAGCGGATTACTTCAGATCATCTCTATCACGCCCAACTTTTCTATACTCACTGTCCTGACTGACGTAATCAATTCGCACTAAGAACCTCCCTCCATCATTTTAGCCCTCCGAAACCCATCGGGATGCTTGTGAACCATCAAGATTCGAGAACCGTCGATATGTTTGTGAGCCATCAAGCTCTGCTGTAGCCATTTTAAAGGTAAGCCTCTGCAAACTACCATTACGGTTCAATCCCTAATACATCTCCAAGATGAACAAATTTTAAAATTACAGGAGAAAAGATAATCATTACTGATGAGAACAGCATGTATTGTATAGAAGTTTTTTATCATGATGTATATTGTACAGGAGCTCGGAATTATTTATCATGATGTACTGTATAACAGATTTTAAATGATATATCGTATGATGTATTTTATAACAGATTTTAAATGATATATTGTATAACAGGCTATTTTAGCTATTTCGGCTGTTATCAAGCATTCTATATGTATTAAATTCCTTTAACAATTTTCAGCGATTTTGAGCGGTCAAGGATGTATAGGACCCTCTACAGGTGTTATAACCAGTGAAATAATGGTAGATTTAAAAAAGGCATATGATACCATAAGTAACCTTTAATTAAAAAAAGCTGTGCATACATGAGCAAGCTATGTACTTAAATTAAGAAGAATGTATACAACGAAAGCGAAAGATTTGTTTATCCTTCGCATGTCCATGGATCCATCTTATGATAAGACAAACGATGATGATATATACAGATCCTAGCATAATATTTTTTCTTCAGAGAAAAGAAAAGAGGACATTATTCTACAATATTTTCTTATGTATCCTAATTAAGCTTATTGGGATAGAAGAAGTTATACAAAACTATGCTTTAGGAGAATGCGAGAAAATGCATCCCGGGAGGAGGTGCCTGAGCTTTCCTGTTCCACTTTTAGTGGGACTTTTATTCTCATCTTTGCTGAATCTATTTTTTGTATTCATTCCTGTTGCCGTGGTTGCATTTTTGCTTGCAATTTTCTTATTCGCTTTTGTTTCCGATTCTCCATCCATCACCCCTTTTTGTAGATTTTCACTAATATTCTTTCGATCAGCAAGAACATTTTCATCATTTTTCTCTCCATGTGGAGAGATATTAGACTGCAAAGAAGAAGATTTATCAACTTAAAGTAACCAATCTAAGCCACCAATTAAATCATATTTTGCAAAAGCAGATTTAATTCATCTAAACACAACAAACAACAAATATAATATTGATCCCTGATCTACGAACCTTGGGTATGTCAAGTTGTAAATGAGGAGGCCTGGGCATGGAAATGTTTTCATGAACGCCTTTTCGGAAACATTCCTCCTCGAGGGGCAGGACCTGGTGCTTCTCTTCCTCAAAAATGTTCAACCCAGTAGCCGTATTCGATCCCTCCTTCATATTAACATTTATTGCGTCTCTTTCTAACGAACTGGACCGAGGAGAGGGGATCATTCGCTCTAAATCCTCACTCAGCTGCACATGGCCCACGATAAAAACCTTTACATAATTATCCAATGAATCTATCACAATTTGATCAAATTGAATTTGAATGAATCCATCAATACATACCTTGGAGACCTTGTTTTCAAGGGATGCAACACGATCCACAATATTTCCTTTGGCCACGGTTTCTATGAGCACGGAGCTCATGGGCTTACAGCGTTTCTCCATAATTCTGGTAGAAGATGAGTTTTCGAGGGTCGGCTTAGTTGATTCACCATTCGTGTTGGGGCGTGGAGTAGAATGCCCACTGGATAAACTTTTCTCCTCTAGATATGCAAGCTGCAGCACAAGTGCAGGAACAAATAAAATTTCAGCTAACCAATCAATGGCCATTCCAACCTCTCAAAAACTAAATTTGATCGGTAAAATTAGCCATTCACATATATAAAATGAAAATTCTGTGATAAAACAGAATAGGGAAAACACAATAAAATGAAAAGATAGATAAGGAGTGAAAGGCCCTTACAACGACATCGAGACGATCCAGTCTGGTAAGGAGAGGAGCAGTGGTGGAAGATACAGGAGACATTGGCTCTCCCCCTTTCTTTCCGCTGCTGATTTCGTCTTCGTTCATTTCCCTGTTGTTTTCCTTCGTATTTGGCTCATATGCAATTTGTTCCATACCTGTACTCTTACTAGATGACCTCTTTACGCAGCTTGAATCGGCCTGCTCTGGTTCAACAGCATCACCTACTGTTTCAGTAACTGGCCCATTCATTTCAGAATCCCGGTTTTGAGAGCTATAATCGAAGCCCTCGTCATTATTTTCCTCGGAATCAAAATCCTGTGTAGACTGTTTGGTAGAGCTGAAACTCACAAATTCCTGGCGGTGGTCTTCAGGGGCGTCAGTGGTACTGGAAGTGATAGAAACATTAGGTATCTCCGTGGATTCGATCCCGCATCCAAACGCAGCCGGAGTTTGAAGAATAGTGCTGATCTCTCTGACGATCCCCACAGAAGCACAAGGATGTGTGCCAAATATGAAAGGCTCATTGGGCCTGAGTTGGTGCTCCATGGTTATAAACTGTAATCAAGATATCGATCGCCTTAGCAACCAAAACAAAGAGTTCTCTTCTCGGCCAAACCACCTGTCACAATTCAGTAACAATTCAGAGTACGTGCCCTCTGCATGTAAGGCATCAATTTCCCAAACCTATCACAAAATAAATTACTGAGATGCGGTAGCAGACGGTTCTAGAGAAGTATTTAAAGACAGTAAATAGTAGACTAATTGCTGGTTATATGCAAATTTATGAGCATTCGACGCATTGGCCTATCCTTTGTGATCATGATCCAGTACACTAACTGACCTTGTTCCGATCTAGGAAGCGTGTGCTTCTTGTACTCCGAATGATAACAATGTCGGCGAGATTGTGTTTGTTTGTTGAATAATTGCAATGGGAAATGGGATTTCATACAGAGAAGCGGTGCTGATCTCTCGAGTTCCGAATGAAACAAAAACTGAATGACGACAAGAGTACTGCGTGTCTATCTTTATACCTTCATTATGTAGACACGTTTTCCGAATTGGTTTCGTGTCGATTACTGTTGACGGGCTTCCATATTTAGCCGATCTACCAGATGGGCAAGGGATGAATCACACCTCCAAATATTGATATTGCAGGAGTTACCGATATTCAACCCTGGTATCCTAGATCTTCGAGAGCAAGAGAAATCACCCACTATGTTTCTAATCTATTATGGTGACAGATATCACATATCTCATGTCGTTGTACATTAACTGCCCTACATACATGTCAAATACCGACTTCCACTATTTATATTATTTTATGAAAATATATCAGTGCTACTTGTCTTTGAAATATCAACTCCCACATATTTATAATATTTTATTAGAATATAATAAATTATCCCTATGTTACGATTCATTGTCAAAATCTATTTGTGAGCATTGTATTTGATCTATTATGTACCATTCAAGTCATTATCAAAATAAATTGTCAGCATTGTATTTGATATCTTGTGTGAACTTTAAGAAAGAAATTTCTTAAGGAAATTTAATTAAATTTAATTTTTTCTATGTTGGATAGATTCAAATCTTTTAGATGGAATTATGTGAGATATATTTTTGTTAATTAGTTATTTAAGTATTAGTTATATGATACTTATGGTCTTTTATATATATATATATATATATATATATATATATATATGTGTTTTTATGTATGTGGTTGTTTTGATAGAAGTTCAATTATATTTTAATAGCTCATTATTGTGAAGCCTTTTCTACCACTGTTAATCTTCATGTCTATTTTTATCTTCTTCATATATTTTCATGATGTGTTGTCTAACAATTTTGAAATATAATTTTATATATAAATATAAAAATCATGATGTGTTGCCTAACAATTTTGAATTATAATTTTATGTATAAATTAAAAATAAAAAATATATAGTTTGAGGAATTTGAAAATAATCTTTATTAAATAAGTGTTCATTATATGTATATGTATGGTGTTGGTTTACTAAGATTCAAAAACAAGTCATCTATTAATTCCTTATGATCATGATGTCGGAAACCCATAAAAACTTATAAACAAAAGAGGAAAAATGTTTTAATAGTTATCATTAAAGCATAGATCCATAAAAAAAAATTCTACTTATAAAACCTTTTCACTAAAGATTTTTTTTTAGTAACTTATAATAATATATGATGTAATATTAAGTTAAGTTAATTTAGTAAAGTTATTTATATCTTCAATTTCAAATTATCATTGGGTTAAAGAGGTTCATTCTAGTGCATTCTATAGCCTAGTAAATAATAAAATATTATAAAAATTACATGTCGACTATTTAAAACATTTACAACGACATATATCAACACAAATTAGATAAATTAAAAGGCTCTGGGTTTTCACTTCGAGAGATTTGATCCCTCTCAACACTTGGTAGATCCCCTTTAAGATGGATCTATGCTGGTTAATAAGTTTCTTGATCTTTTCAAATGCTCCTTTGATGTCTTTTTATTGTAAATGTACTTTTGAAATCTTGTTCTCTCATTTTCCCTAAATTGATTTACATTGTTTGAATATTCTAATGTTCTTTAGTTTAGGTGTGAAGTGAGAGCAAGGGAATACAAATGGGAATAGATTAGTTCTCCTACCCTCTATGTTCACATTCATTTATAGTGAGAGAAGGAAGCCATTGTTGTTATTCTCTTTCTTCTCCTTCTCTCTTGAACAAATCAATAATTGACCTATCAATCATCCAAATCTATTAATGGTAGAGAGGGATCCAATTTCTTGTATAATTTTTTTCTTTACATGTAAAAAATTTAAGATAAAGAAATTACACCTCTAAAAATTAAATCTTGGTGTTAATAATATTGATCAAACAATTCTATTCAATTTTTTTTAAAATCAAAGACGTATAAATAATAGCTATTAAATTAAAAAATATTTTAATAAACAAAAGTATAACATTATTTTAATAAACAAAAATATAACAATGTGATTACCAAGTTTTACTAAAAAGAAAGCACATGATATTATTTAGATGCCCCCACATGTTTTCTATTCCACATTTCTTTTGAAAATCTTCTCCTTTCATTTTCTATTTCACATTTCTTTTGGAAATGTTCTTTCATTTTGTGAAACTAATATACATCAATCCCTTCCTACATTCTTTAGTCCACATATGAAGTGAGTACAAAAGAGTGCAAGTGGGAATTGATTTAGCCCTCCCACGCATTGTGTTCACGTCGGTATATATAAAGGAAGAGAGAATGTGTGTGTCAAGGCGTAGTATAAGCGTTAATCAAAATGTTTTTGATTTACTGAAATTCGATAGAATAATTGTTATCAAAATTGCAATTTAGAGTGTTTAAATTGTAATTTTGACAATATGAGTCATTTTAAAATTGAACATTTAATCTAAGACAGAAAAATACGATTACTGAAATTACAACATTACAAAAATAGCAATTTACAGAAACAATTTTGACCCATTTCCCTTCCCCGATGAAGAGAGAAGGTGTGTGAAAGGCGGAGACCTCGTCCACCATTTCCCTTCCCCGATGTCAAGAACTCTCTACAACATCGTGATTAAACTCATGATGTGCCTTAGTCGTCGGGTCAGCAACCGATAGATCCAAGACTCATGGATGTCTACATGTGTGGCAACCACTCACAACATCCCCAGCGTCCATCATATTACCACGAATGGCCAGATTCCTGTCAAGGGTATTTTAGTTTTGGTGAAGGTTCATGACGGAAAAGAGCCGTTATGAAATCTCAGACGTTAGATCAGCCCACAATATTTTCATCATTTGTCAACACGCTTGCCACGAAATCCTCCCACATTCGATTCTCCAATCTACATTTCATCAGGGTCATCCATTAAGCATCGTGGATCAAGGTTAAATACTCCATGTGAATATGGAATGGCCATTTAAGTGGACGTACAAAACATTTTAATGATTTTTTTGTTTTCATTAACATTAGTGGTACATAACATTTTAATGATTTTTTTGTTTTCATTAACATTAGTGGGTTAAGGAAGAAAATAAAAACATAAGAAGAAAAGAATAATGAAGAAGGAGAGAAGGATTCAGGCAACCAGCAAAGGGATGCTGATGCGAACATGTATGTTGATGTCCTGTCGAAGCATGTTTTTTCGGTGGTGGAAGGTCGCATTTTTTTTAAATTTTGGGTTGATGACGTTCTTCGGGAGTCCGGCAGCCTTTTTTTGTATGATGTATGAAAGTTGCGGCTGTAACTTTTGGTTTTTTTGCGTGTTTCGATAGCTATATGCTGGTGCATTTCACTGTGTGGTGGTTGTTGGCTTGTTGGGAGATGTGGTCTACTGGTTGTAGCCTCTTCCCTGCTGGTGCTTTTTTCACTTTATGCCATGGTGGGATTTCACTATCTGCCTTTGGTTGGCGTTTGTAACTCTTGTTCTTAGTCTTGGAGGACTCAATTTGGTTGTAATTTCATCATATACTTAATATTAAAGTATAGTATTTTAACTTGTGAAAAAAAAAAAGGCAACCAGCAAAGGATTGGTTTAATCTTTTGTGAATTTTTTGAGTGATGTAATGCACCTTTAAGACAAAGATTAAAAGGATTTTGTATCAAAAAATAATAGTTAGTGTAACTTATGGTTTTTAAGAATTAGTATAAACTAATTGTGAGAATTTCAAGTATTCTTATAGTTGTATGCATGTCTCTTTGAATTTTTATGTGCATGTTTCCAAACTATTGTTGTGTGCTATGTTTTAATTTCAATTTACAACATTGTTTATTGTGTCTTATTTTCTGTTAGATTTTTAAGTGCAATAACAATATGAATCACTGAAAGATAAACAAGCACATCATGAACAATGGTAGACAACAAATTTATCCTGGGAAAACCCTCTCGGAGCAGAAAAACTCAGCAAACTCCTTCTATATAGATTTTGCAGAATGTATCATATAGTATCCCTCATGCAAAGACCCAAAAACAAGAAGACTCCAAAAAGTAGCTATCCACTTGACTCTATCTCTCCTAATGATGTGAACTCAATGTGAGATTGAGGTGACCAAATGAGGAGGTCGAACTCCTCATTTATACTAGACAAAACACTTGACCTTTTTACTAATTAGGTCAGCTTGACTTTCCTAACTGGGCTGACCTATACACTTTACAATAAAATATTTTTTTCTAGATCTTTCTGGGTCAACTTGATAGCTAGGGTTTACATTGACTCTTTCAATGACTTTTACATAATCAAATACATCAATAATAATCCTCGTAGGGTGTCTAATACAAATAATATGAATGACACAAATAATACAAATAAGAATATCTTCTGAAGTTACATTCTTCAACACTCCCTCTTAACAAGGAAGGTATTCTTCAATCATCGTCACCGTCGTCTTTCGGCTGTTGCACTTCTTGTACACGGACTATTGACATCTACATCTCCCGAATCTATATTTCATAAGAATTTTCACAGAGCCAGCCCTTTTTCATGATGGATGTGACCTAGACCATGTCTAGGATTTTCACACACAGAGCCAACCCTCTTTCATGTTGGATGTGACCTAAACCAAGTCTAGGAATTTTCCACGCAGATCCATCCCTCTTTCATGTTGGATGTGACCTAGACCGATTCTAGGACATTTCCACCTGTAAATAATCACCCGCAACTAAGCAGACCAAGAGCACACATTACATCATTACAAGACCTGAGAATGATCACCCGTAGCTAAGCAGACTAGGAGCACACATTACATCATTCCAAGATTTCCCCACAGAGCCAGTCCTCTTTCATACTGGATGTGACCTAGACCAAGTCTAGGATTTCCCACCTGCGAATGATCTCTTGTAGCTAAGCAGACCAGGAGCATCATTCCAAGACTTTCACCACAGTGCCAGTCCTTTTTCATACTAGATGTGACCTAGATCAAATCTAGTATTTTCCACATGCGAACGATCTCCCACAGCTAAGCATACCAGGAGCATCATTCCAGGACCTACAAATGATCTTCCGTAGCTAGGCATACCAGAAGCATCATTCCAGGACTTTCACCACAGTGCCAATCCTTTTTCATACTGGATGTGACCTAGATAAAATCTAGGATTTTCTACAGGGCTGGTCCTTTTTCATACCATATGCAACTATCCTCATCCATGAACCGAGCAATCCATCTGGTGAGTCCAGTCCAAAAGCATCCATTACGTTGCACACTACAACCACTTGCGTTACCTCACCACTCATCCAGATCCTTTCGTAGCCTAAGAGACTCAATTAAGTCACATGACCCGTGACTACCTGCTACCTCATCAGATCTCATCACTCCCTCTTGATCTGGACCACTTCAAGCTTGTCCCTGAAGTACTCGAACTTCACTCTTGATAGAGGCGTGGTCAACACATCGTCTATCTGCTCCTCTGTTGCTATATATTGGAGCTTTATTGCTCCCTTCTACACCATATCCCGGATATAGTGATACTTGATCTCGATGTGCTTCAACTTGTCATGGAACACAGGGTTCTTCGACAAATTCACACAACTCTAGTTGTCACAGAAGATAAAGTTCCCTCCAACTCGAGATCAAACAGTCATGATAACAACTTTCGAAGCCACACTGCCTCACGGCTTGCCGAACAAGCTGCAATATACTCGGCCTCAGCTGTACTGAGTGCCACGCTCATTTGTTTCCTAAAGAACCATGAGATCATACCTGATCTCGAACTGAAGCAGCACCCTAATGTGCTCTTTCTATCTGTGACACTCCCGACCCAATCCGCATCAACATAAACCTATAGGTTAATCTTCTCATATGATGCATACCTAAGGCCATAATCAACCATACCCTTCAGGCACCTCATTAAATGCTTTGTCGCAACTAGGTGAACATGTATCGGCTCTACCATATACTGACTTAGAGTGTTCACCGCAAAGCATAATTTTGGCCTCATGTTCATCAAATAAATTAGCGAACAAATCATTTGTCAATACATCGTGGCATCCATCGGTTCTGAAGTAGTATCACTCAGCAAATTCAGATTCGATGCCATAGATGTGGCCATGGCCTTACAATCCATCATCCCAAATCTCTTCAGGATCTCTATCACATATTTTCCTTGACCTAGGAAAAGTTCCTCTGGATTCTGCCACACCTCAAGACCTAAGAAGTAATGCATCATACCCAGGTCTTTCATCTTGAATTCAACGGTAAGCTTCTTCTTTGTTTCTTCTGTGAGATTATCTTCACCTCTCAAAAACAAGTCATCTACATACAACAGTAGAATCACAGGATTTCCTTCCTCAACCTTGTAGTAAAGTTTGGAGTCTGCTTTACTCTTGGTAAATCCCAAGCTTGTCAGAAAATCATCTATCTTGCCACACCATGTCCTAGGTGCCTGTTTCAATCCATACAAGGCCTTTTTTAATCTACACACATGAGTCTGCCCACCATGTGTCTCGAATCCTAATGGCTGCTCCACATACACTTTCTCTTACATTATGCCATCCAGGAAGGCAGTATTCACATCCATCGGATGCACCTTCCAATTCATCACTTTGGCAATAGAAAGTACAAACCTGATCGAAGTGTATCTTGCCATTGGAGAAAATGTCTCCTCATAATCAATACCTTCTTTCGGTGAGAAACCTCGAGCCACAAACCTTGCCTTGTATTTATCGACACTTCCATCTGCCGCATGCTTAATCTTGTAGATCCATTTGGAAGACACTACTGACCAGAGTAATGTTTAGGGGCGAAATTTCGCCAATTGGCTATTTTTTGGGTATTTTTTCAAAAAATAAATTCGTTATTAATATTTGGTCATTTTTACTCTCCAATATTGCCTATATTTACATAAAATATGTTTTTTTATTATAATATTTGCCAAAATTTACAAGCTTTAGTAGTAAATTGTATGTTTCATGTTTACTATTCGCCTATCTATCTAGATATATAATTTTTTCAATCCAAAATAATCGCCTATAATACCATACTTAGGTATACTATAGAATCCTTAAAAAATACCATGCTACTGACATCCCTTCTGGTCTCAGAACTACCTCCCAAACATCATTCTTCATTATCGACTAATACTCCTCGATCATAGCATACTTACAGACTTTCTTTTTAGTAGCCTCTTCGTAACTGGAAGGTTCATCATCAATGAGGTCACTTAATAGTGCTCAATAGTTGGAGTAAGTGCGAGGTCTCTTGCTTCCTTTTGGAGAACCATACTTCTCTGCATCCTGGATGAGTTCTCGTGCCCAAGATGGTTTTATTTTATGTGAGTTCACTTCTTTCGGTGGATCTACCGTTCTCTATGGCTCAATCATATCATGATCCTCGGTTTCTTCTAGAACCTGCTCTTCCATTACTGTATCTCGAACCCTGGGAGTCTCAGGTTCTTCATCATGCTCTTCATCTGAGTGAATCTTCCTTGACCCACTGAAAGTAGTGTCTTCATCAAAGGTCACATCTATGTTGGTCTCGATCTTTTTGAATCCTGGTATGTATATTTTGTAATTCTTTGATGAATCACTATAACCGACGAAGATTCATTTCTTTCCTGAAGGCTCCAACTTTGTCCTTTTCTCTTTTGGAATATGAATGAATACTGGGAAGCCAAATTCGAAGATGGTTGACTTCTATTTTATCTCCTATAAATATTTTTCCTGGTGTCTTGTTCTCAAGGACTCTGTGAGGAGTCCTATTTTGAATATATACAACTGTCCTTGCAGCTTCCACCCATAAGTGCATAGGAAAGTCTTAATCATGGACCATGGCCTTCACTGCTTCCATGATTGTTCTATTCTTTCTTTCAACAGTCCCATTTTGTTGTGGATTATAGGGAGTTCTCATCTCCCTCTTAATCCCTGAGTCTTTACATAATTCTTTGAAGTCTTCTGAGGTAAATTCACCTCCATTATCTATTCTTAATGTTTTTTATTTTCTTTCTAGGTTGATTTTCCACAAGGGATTTAAACTCCTTGAACTTGCTAAATACTTGATCTTTAGATTTTAAGAAATAGATCCATGTTTTTTCTTGAATAATCATCAATAAAGGAAACATAGTAGATGTTGTTCGGGAATTCTACCCTATAGCGAGGATAGGGACACTACCAACTTCTGGGGTGACAGGTAAATACATTAATCATATCACATGGGCTTCTACAAAAGGAAAGAGATCAAGGTTCTTGAAGGCATACCTTATTAATGATGTTCAATCCTAGCTTTCGCTTGCTCCTTCGATCGATCCTCCACTTGATCTTCCGTTCGACGAACCTGCAATACAAAGATACCTTCCTCAGTGTATCTTGACTGATATAACAATGATGAAATTGAAATACAATTTAAACATCAAATACAATCAAGCATTTAATCCAAACAAATATGCAATCCATTAGACATTTGATTAGGACAGGAAGGGCATTTCAACCTTTATTGTCAAAAGCAAATAATCAGTACAAGTATACCTGATCATTTAGAGTGCTTGTGCAACCAGATCCTCGGCTCCTGCTCTTCACACTAACTTTGGAATTCCTCCAGCGTAACAACCCTTAATACATAGTTTCTTCCTCTCCTCTCTCATCTACCCCCCTTGTATTTATGGGACAAGGTAGGCAGTTTGGATCGAGAGGTAGTTTGATTGGGAAGTTGGGGAAGTTGCAAAACCAACTTCAACTAATCCCAATTCGTCAAATTAATATATTTTTTATTACTTTTTAAGATGTGCATGAGTATTTCAAAGTAGAGTAGCACACCATATGTAACTTCACTGCTTTACAACCAGCGTTTGCATGATTTGTTAAGGTGCGCGCTAGTTTTCTTAAGCAAAGTAGGGCATAGTAGCAGGTGTGCGCTACTATTATGCTTGTAGAGTAGGGCACACTCCAAGAAATGCGCTACTATTATGCCTGTAGTGTAGCGCACATGTCAAAAGGTAGGGTAAAACAGGGTTTTGTCAGCTGCTGAGGGGTAAACCAAGGCCATGCATCATATAGGGCAATCTTGCTCTTCAATCCAAGTTGTCATTTTGTGTGATCGATAGCTTGATGTGATCACAAACGGAGAAGTGCAAATTTGACCTATAACAGATGCCCCCTAATGTGTGAGGTTAGAGGGAAACGATGGCCGAAATAAATTATACTTCCAAGTCAGTGGAGGAGCAAGAAACCACAGAACCAAGTCACAAAAGTACCTGAAATAACGATCAAGGTCAGCGAGCAATTACAATATTGACATCATATAGATGTGTAGCATGATACAACATGATCTCCGATACATAACTAGGAGATGTATATATAGCATGGCCACTAAAATACAAGTGTGGATCCATGTCAGAATGAGAGATCGTAGCCATAACAACAAACTGGATCTATGTCTCATGGAGAGCCAAAATGAGTGAGGCTCAGTCTTGCGCAGCTTGGATGATAACATAATGAGGGAATGCTATCAAAATCCCAAGGTCTTCATCCAAACAACCCAAGGTACAAACCCTAACCATGTGAATAAATGAGCTGAAGTCAAACATGGGGGAAATCGTTTGATTACCGATCATTGATGTATACCGTTAACAAACGCGAGGGCTTCCACCGATAATGATAATGGGGCCCAAGGTACCTAGTACGATCCAACAAGTGTGAATAAGAGGACTTGAAGTCGAACACTTGAGGAACCCGTAGAATAAAAGACATTGATGTATTCTCATTATTCAACGACGGGGGAAACTGCCACTGATGAATGCAATCCCCAAGGTACTAACCGAAACTCTAAACTTCATTCCTAGAGAAAAATGAGTTGATGTCGATGGGAAGAAGTCCATTGGAAGGGAGGCCTTAAGGAATCCTCCATCATCCAACATGAGGAACACTCAAATGGTATGAGTTGATGTGGAGTATGACAAGTAACAAAACTAACACTAGGATGGCCGACACATGAGGTCAAGATAACACTGCAGAATGGCCGACACAGGCTGTATCCTTGAACAGTAAGCATGACACAAAGTGACTTAGGAAGTTTTCAACATGATGGGAAAGTGATATAAGCCTACAATGTAGGAGACATTAGCAGACCCTCTATATGGTTGGAAGAATAACCAACCGGGGGAGTAGACAACTCGGAGATCAGGTTCACCCTAAGGTTAAAAACTAAACCCAATTGAAATGATAGACTCAAATAGGTGTTGTGTTCAAGGATAGGACTGATTGAACTGCCTTTGAAACTGCAAGATGTGATATACCCTTCTTATCCCTTATTCTTTTTAGATAAAAGAATACCTTTCTTGTTGTTTTAATGAGTCCAAGAAAGAATGAAAACTCAGTAGATCCAACCATGTAAAGAGTTTAACGAGCCCATGGGAGCAAGACTCAGGACCTTCTTCATTGTTTACAGAGTTCGAAGAAGAGATAGAAGAATACTCTATAATACTGATCTCTGGATTTTAATATCAAGCCGAGATCTGTTCTTGCTCGCCAGTGTTTTCAATTTTAAGGAGTCTGAAAAACTTAAACAATAACTCCATACACCTACTTGTGGATTTTAATATCGAGCCCAAGTAGGTTAATGCTCGCGCGGTGTTTTCCTGTTTATAGAATCTGAAAAACTTAAACAATCCTCTATACACCCTCTCATGGATTTCACATCGAGCCCGAGTAGGTGAGTGCTCGCTTGGTGTTTTCATATTTCGAGAGCCTGAAAACCCTAAAGAAGGCTCCAAAAGGTCTTTTTTCGTAAAGTTAGTATCCTCCCCCGAAAAAGTGTAAAACAATGGAAGAAGAACTCTTCTAGCCACGGATGACTAGAGTATTCCTTTTTCGTAAGTAATCCGTAAAAGTCCGGAAAAGGGTTAAACTTATACTTAGGCAGATGTCACTTCAAATCCTTTAACGAGTCTGAAATGACAACTATACTCGACAATCTTGTCATATTTAAAGAGTCTAACAAGAGCTTAGAGAGAACTCCATAAAAATATTTTTCGTAAAATTTTAATGAGCCCGAAAATGTAAACTCGTTACCTCCTTACTGTTTTTAACGAGCTCAAAGGAGAGATGGAAGAATGCTCATAGCCTCCTTACTGTTTTTAACGAGCTCGAAGAAAAGGTGGAATAATGCTCGAATGACTCCTTCAGGTAGGGTCGATGCCTAGAATATCCTCATGAGATGTCACAGAATTCGTTAAAAAGATTGGTATACAGAATGATATCTTCAAGATAACAGTCTGCTTCAATGAAGATGTTTTCGGTGACCCCAGGTTCACTGGAAATGTTAATCAGGATGGTTCTCGCTGTACTCATCCTATTCCCTTCGGCAAAAACATCTTGTGAAGTGGAAGGGACAGAGGACCAATCAACATTCTCAGTGGGTCTCGGAAAAAACTCACCTCTCTCAATCAAGTCTAGAACAGGAAGTAGATAGGTGATCCGGATTTATGTGGGAACGAAACAAAAGATAGCATATACAGAATCATATACAAAGATATATTGCAAATAACACAGTGATACAGTAAACACATATTCTATTAAATAGCGGAAATAGAACAGACTGTAAAATACAATAGCTAGAATGGTGGTAGCTATCTCTGAGAAGAGATGTGGCCGCTATGCTCATTCGTGCCAAGATGAATACAAAGAGAGGCCGAAAGGGCCTATTTATCATAAGCATGAGGGAAAGAATCCCAAACATCCAAAAACCTAACCCTAGAAGATGAACCGTCATAAAGTTTGCGGCCCCAATGTGGTTAGTTGAACAGTCAACTTACCGGGGTCATAACTTTTGCATACGATCTCCGTTTGGGGCGCTCGGTAGCCCGTTGGGGAGGTCTGTCCGAGATTTACAACTTTCGACTGAGCCCAAATGAATGCCGGAGGCAACCATTTGGTCCCCCAAATCGCCAAAAAATGTCGTTTAGGGCCTCAAAATGGCTCCGGAAGTTCAAGACCCGAAAAACTGCTAAAAATAGTAATTTACCAAAATTGCCAGAAGACTGTTTTGAGCCAGTTGGAAGAGGTGGGCCGCCACCGATATCCACCTGGATCAATAGGTCCTGGGGTGTAAATGTTTCCAAGGGTGTCTCAGGCCTATCATAGCTTCAAAAAATGTTTCGTCAGAAGGAAAAACCGTGTCTAAACTATCAAGAGAGAGGGTAGAGTCCATTGACCGTGTGGGAGCAGGGTCCATATCCGACTCGGCAGAGACCAACGGAGTAGTGATATGTTCTGTTGCAGGTTGTTGTGAAACCAAGTGGGTTACTTTTGCAATAGATTGAGGCACACTTGGTTCTAGTTCAGTAGGAAGGATCCACGGATCAGTCCTTAAACTAACCATGAAAGTTTCAGTAGATGTACCTTCATCAGAACGCATGAAAAGAACGGAAGCGGGTAGGTCAAAAGTGCCTATTAATGACCCATAAAGCCTTGCTCCTAAACTCTCGCTTGCTGGGGCAGATTGATCAACTAAAGGAATTGTGGATTCCGATGAAGTCTGGTTGTTTCACCGAGAGAACAAAAGTTGATCGACTGTAACGATCTTGCCTTCGTGAGGGAACATTACAACTCGAAAAAATGTCGATGGAATAGCTCGCATGGAATATGTCCAACTCCTGCCTAACAACATATTGTAATCAAGCGGAGCGTCCAACACTTCAATCTCTACAGCAACTGTCTTACCGGCAAGTGTAACGTCAAATGATGGCAAGACTCCATGTGGACGGAAAGTTCTACCATCAAATGCAGTAAGCAGTGTGTTAGAGGGGGCTAACTCAGGAGAACCTAAGGCTTTCCAACAAGAAATTGACATTATGCACGTAGACGTGCCCTCATCTATGACAACTCATCCAATGGTCATAGGACCATGAACTACCTCTATTTGAAGAGAGACGTGGTATGGAAACCGGTACTTGATATCAGACATATCAAAACGCGCAGTCATGTTGGATGATTCCATACTTCCAATCGCTTCCAGAAGTGCATTTCGTTGTAATGGAAAACTTTGCAAAACTTCTAAGCTTGACATAGCACAAGTGGTCTAGGCTAAGTCTTCAACCACATTGTAGTTGGCAGCAGCCCGTGCGTTGGGATTGTGCGAAGCCCGTTTCAAGACACCTTTCGGGATCTTGGGCAGTGAATCCACAGGTATGTGGAGAGGAGTAGAAGATTCAGGAATATATTTATCCTTATTTTGCGAATCCAGGGTATAATTTCTTTGTCGCGTTTGTAAAAGAGCGTCCGAGTTAACCATATTAATAAAAGTTTCATCAACTGAAGCATGGATGGTGTCCCCAGCATTGGAGGTGCCCGAAGCTGAGCCCTGCCCTTTGGGAAATGGATCTTTAAGGACGGCAGGTTTCTTTTCTTGAAGCAGCTTCTGGGATTCTTCGATTAGAGGGCATTGGTGAGTGAGGTGGTCCTGCTTGCAAAGCTTGTAAGGGAACTTAACCTTCTTCTTTTCTCTGTTACCCTCCTCAGCATTTTCTTTGTTTTTGGGCTTTTGTTGGTTCCCCTCTCCTTTCTTTCCCTTCTTTTTATTGTTGGGATGCCGAAGACCCTTTTAATTAGTATGAACCTGTTGTACAGATTAAATAGTAGAAGGAGAGGTTGTGACGGGAGTCACTTCTGCAGTCGATTTTTTGACTGATAAGGCATGAACCTGTTTAGTCAATGCTTCGAAAGCTACAAAATCAACTGAACCTGCAATGTCGTCAGCATGTGGTCCAGGTTTTGGTCTACCTAGATCAATGTTTGATCGCGGTGCATCAGGTATAATCTCGTAAAGGAGCCCAGACTGAGCATAAACCAAGTCTATTTGTTGGGTCCTTAAAATGGATTCTTCTTCAGATGACACCCCAGAAGTAGCTACTTCCTTAGAAACATAAGGAAGGAGTGATTTCAGATACCACTCTAATAAGAACTCCGGGGGAATATTGGCCTTAATGAGCCTCTTCCGTCTTCGCCACCCCTGAATATGATAAGATAAATGGGTGGCTTTGTTTTGTCTAAAGGTAGACAAGACATCTGTCCCGGCATCGTACCGAACAAGAAGCTAGAAGTGGTTCAGGAAGACTATGGCGAGATGCCGAAAGTTTAAAAAGGTGGTTGCAACACCGATCAAGGTTCTTTGAAAAGTCTCAACCTAACAGAATCTTTGTTCAATGAGTTCGAAGAACACCAGAGATGAAAAGTGGTAACATGATCACCAGGATCCTCACCAGTTTTACCTTTGAATTTTGGAATGTTCGAAGGTAGCTTAGTGGGAACTGGTGGCCATGTAACATTATGACACACCAGATCGTTCGTTAACTTGGAAAGATCTGGCAAATTCAGAGTTTCCAGAAATGGTAAATGAGGTCTATAAGATGGCATTTGATAAGCTGGAGTCATGAAGGGGGAACCACCCATAGTTTGACCCATAAACTACTGGTTAGGGTTTCCCCCAGCCATTTGCTGGTAGGGGTTGCCCCCAACCATCTGCTGGTAGGGGTTTCCCCCCGCCATCTGTAGGTAGGGGTTTCCCCCAACCATCTGCTGGTAGGGGTTTCCCCCCGCCATCTGTAGGTAGGGGTTTCCCCCAACCATCTGCTAGTAGGGTTTGCCCCCATCCATCTGTTATTGTGTGAAAGTGTTGTTGAAATTCCCCCACCTAAATGAAAGTGGGTTGGCACCCTATGCATTCGTCCACTGTGGATGGGTGTTAGCCCCGCCATATTGTTGGTTAAAGATATTTCCACCTCCTCCAGAAAACAAAGAAAAGGGGATATTTCCTGCAGGTATATTACTTTGATTCATATTTTGACCTGCAAAGGTGTTAAAACCAGGGGTGGTCGAGGTGGACGGTGCAGTCATGGTACTCATGACAGGCATAGTTGCAGAGGGATTTGGCCCAACATTGGGTGTGGAAATCCAAGTACTAGGAATATGGTATGACTATTGAGTCGTAGGAGGTTGAGTGAAATTCACTGCATTGTTGGGTCCAAAAGTAGGGGTGTCAACTGAGGCAGATGTCAAAGCTACTGAACTTGGCATGCCTAAAGTACCAGCATTAAAACTAAAGGACAGAGTTGAAGCAGAAGTTGTATGCAACGAACTCGGTGTAGCAGTGTTTTTGGAAGAAGGATTCACAATCCTTGTATTCATACCCATTGTGGGAGTCTGTGGAACTCCCTGCTCGTCTCCTAGGTTAGTCACAATATGCCCAAGTGTGAAAAAATATGCACTATACTCGGGTTGTTGGAAACCTACAGGGACTAGAAGCGGATTTTTGGATTCGGTAAGAGGAGGGTTAAAAGGAGTATTAAATTCACTAGAAGTAATATCCTCAACCTCGACAGTATTAAGAACTTGTCGATTCGGAGTTCTGGGTTGTGGTTCGTCAGGAACCTCTATTTCACCAATAAGTTCAAAAAGGCCACTGGAGTCAGTCCTCCGTCATCATGGTGGCGGTAGTGGCTCCACACTGGGTGGGCAAAGGTTTTGCAACCTCCGAGACCTACGAAGCTATTGGTCTTCCACAATTATATAAAAATAACACTAAGTAAAAACCTAGTGGCCACTAAGACTAAGGGGCAAACAACATACCACTAAAAAATTCCTAAGTAATCAAACCAATCAAATGGATAACAAATACTCTCGGAAGTAAGTCTGGGATTATTAGGGCCCAGAACAGACTAACAGAGTACCGATGGTCAGTTTCGTGGCGTCCACCGGAGGTCCACTGGGTGCAAGTGCTTGAATCACCAAACCACTTTCCCGGGAGTACTGCCAGAGGGTTACCTTCCACGCCTGTCTGAGGTGAAGTGGGAATAACCACCCACTCTACCTGTGTAGGATCCTAAAGGTCTGATACTAAGGATACCATACATACGAAATATCCTGGGGGGACAATCGTCAACCTAGTCAAAACGCATGGGCAAGGTAGCAAAGCCCGAAGTCCGAAAGGATCCCTGTACGCAAATCAACTCTGGTTTATGGTCAAAAGGAAAGTGAGGGGATATCCTCAACAATTCCAGTGTCCCACGGCCTCATGCTTAACTCTGGTTTGAGTAGATCATCTCAAGGTTATTTTATATATATGGGTTTACCTAAATGAAAGTTGTACTACGATTGTTGCGTAATGAAGCCAGTTGCGAGCAATTTAAGGTGATTTAAGCTCGTAACTCTAGCCTAAGCTAGTTGATGTCGTGTATACCTAAAAAGAAAATGTTTCTAATTGATTTTATTAAAATTTATTTTTAAGGTAACTTTTTACTCAACGGGGCAGTGCATTGTGTGGAAATGGTTTGAGAAAGTAAAGTGCAAAAGAAATAACTTTCAAAGCAACAAAAGACTCTTTTTCTTTTTTCAGTTTATGCTCTTTCCAAAAATGAAAAACTAAGCAAACCAAAACAAATCTCTTTTTCTTTTCTTTTCAAATTCAAAACAAAGTAAACTACGCTACTTCGAAATGATTGTAAGTCTTACCACTTTAAACTACCAAACTCATTTTTTTCTTTTTCTGATATACGTAAAAGAAAAAGAACTCGAAAATGGAAGCAAGTAAGACCTAAAAAAGAGCAATGTAAGTAAGGAAAAGCAACTCTAAGGCTCACAACAAACAAATCAATGATTTGACAAAGACTTGTCCTACAAAGTTTTTCAAAGGAAAAGGCTTTGGGCTTGGAAAGCAAAGTGGAAAGAAAAGAAGGATAAGAGACGCTTCAAATGGGAAGGTAAACCTCAAAGGTTACTCCAAAGCATCAAGAACCCTAAAGAGCACTAAGCCAAGCACACGGTAGGAAAGCGAACAAAAGATGGCCTTACAATCACAAAAGTTCAAATGGAAGCAAACTGAAAGACTTCAACTTACTTGGACTGAAACTGACAAAGCAATCAGGAGGTATCTAGACTCAAAAAGCTTTTAAAAACACCCTAAGGACTCCAACTTGGGGTCAAACCCTACATCAAAGATAAAGACATCGTCAAAGTGTGCCTAGTGTTGCCACAAACAACAAATGCTACAAAACAAAGGTTTGTATGCATGCAACAAGCATCTAAGGTATAGAAGTGCAACTATGTCCAACTAGGAACAAAGCGCGGTCTTCAAAAAGAGTCACAAACAACAAGACACCTCAAAAGTACACAAGCAAGCAAAAGATGACCTAAGGGACTTAGGAGAGGCAAACAAGACTCAATAAGGGCATAAAGACTTCAAGGATTAGTTAAGAAAGCAAGGCAAGAGACTGGACATCAAGCCAAACAAGTGCAAATCAAAACCCTACAGCAAACAAAGGGTTACAGGGGTATGCGCTACTGTGTAGTGCATAAACCAGCGCACACTTGGAGATGTGCCCTAATATACAGTAGATAAAGTAGCGCTCATCTTCAAGTATGCGCTACTGTGCATAAGGTAGACTAGTGCACATGTCAGAGGAGGTCTGAAACAGGCTCTAAAACTTCCAATTGGGATGAGTCAAGCAAGGGAAAGCAAGTACAAGTGACCTACAGGGCCTCTCAAAGGATCAAAAAGATCAAAAAGTACTGGAAGGAAAGTTAAATGAGTCTCCTAGAATAGAAAACAACCAGTCCCCAGCGGAGTCGCCAGTCTGTTGTTCGGGAATTCTACCCTATAGCGAGGAGAGGGACACTACCAACTTCTGGGGTGACAGGTAAATACATTAATCATATCACATAGGCTTCTACAAAAGGAAAGAGATCAAGTTTCTTGAAGGCATACCTTATTAATGATGTTCAATCCTAGCTTTCGCTTGCTCCTTCAATCAATCCTCCACTTGATCTTCCGTTCGACGAACCTGCAATACAAAGATACCTTCCTCAGTGTATCTTGACTGATATAACAATGATGAAATTGAAATACAATCAAGCATTTAATCCAAACAAATATGCAATCCATTAGACATTTGATTGGGATGGGAAGGGCATTTCAACCTTTATTGTCAAAAGAAAATAATCAGTACAAGTATACCTGCTCATTTAGAGTGCTTGTGCAACCGAATCTTGGGCTCCTGCTCTTCACACTAACTTTGGAATTCCTCCAGCGTAACAACCCTTAATACATAGTTTCTTCCTCTCCTCTCTCATCTACCCCCCTTGTATTTATGGGACAAGGTAGGCAGTTTGGATCGAGAGGTAGTTTGATTGGGAAGTTGGGGAAGTTGCAAAACCAACTTCAACTAATCCTAATTCGTCAAATTAATATATTTTTGATTACTTTTTAAGATGTGCGCGAGTATTTCACAGTAGAGTAGCGCACCATATGCAACTTCACTGCTTTACAACTAGCGTTTGCATGATTTTTTAAGGTGTGCACTAGTTTGCTTAAGCAAAGTAGGGCATACTAGCAGGTGTGCGCTACTGTTATGCTTGTAGAGTAGGGCACACTCCAAGAAATGTGCTACTATTATGCCTGTAGGGTAGCGCACATGTCAAAAGGTAGGGTAAAACAAGGTTTTGTCAGCTGCTGAGGGGTAAACCAAGGCCATGCATCATCTAGGGAAATCTTGCTCTTCAATCCAAGTTGTCATTTTGTGTGATCGACATCTTGATGTGATCACGGACGGAGAAGTGCAGATTTGACCTATAACAATAGACATACCCGCTTAATGAGTTGAATGACATAGGCCCGCAAACATCTGAATGTATGAGTTCCAAAATCTACTTTGCTTTGTTGTCGTTACTTGGAAATGGATTCTTCACATTATATGCCTTCATGCTTGGACTGGATCTCGGGAAGCCCATTCACCATCTTGCTCACAATTGGTAATGCTTTGTAATTGATGTGAGAAAATATTCTATGCCACAATTCACTTGGTTCCATAGTTTCATGAACCAAGGCTTGTTCTAGATGTCCCTTGAGTTTGTATAGTCCTCCCTCTTGCACTCCAATTACTACCGCATCATTTATTATTTTTTCCTTGGGCCACATAAGTACTTGGCCATCCACAAATGTTACTCTGAATCCTTTCTCATCTAGAGTTGAGATGGAAAGTAAGTTCTTCTTCAAACCAGGTACATATAGAACATCCTTCATTTTGATAGGCTTCCCAAATTCAAGCTTATATGAAGTTTATCCTACCCCTTTAATGGGATATTGATAATCATCTCCTAGCTTCACATTGTGAGGTGAGTCCTTCTCGGTAAGGTTGTTGAGAGCATCCTTGTAACCTGTCATGTGCTTAGAAGCACCGCTATAAAGACATATTCTTCGTCACTTGAAGAATCCTTTCTTGATTTCTCATCATCCTCTGCAGCTTGAGCATGATGTATTTTCTTGTTCTTCTTTTTGAATCCTTTCTTCTTGGGACAATTTATATAGCCATGCCCAAAATCATCACAATTAAAGCATATAATATTTGAGAAATATTTAGTAGGCCTCTTAACTTTGTACGATTTCTTGTGATGATGATCTTCTTTCTTTCCTCTCTTGGTATGAGTTGTCAGAGCTTGATTTTCCTCATCTCCTAGATTTTCTTCTCTGGCAGCAATCCTAGCTTCTTCTTGAGCACAAGACTCCAAGAGTGCAATGAACAAAATAAGTTTCTTCCTTGAGCATATTCCTTGAATATATGACTCCCGTGATCTTGGAAGACCATTTAGGGTAGTCATCACTAGTTTTGCATTTTCTACTTCATCTCCATTTGCACTTAACTGATCTCTGATGCTGGAAACCCTTGTGAAGTAGGATTGTATAATTTCATTGTTTTGCATATTCATAGCCTCAAGTTGAGTCCTCAAGCTCATCTTCCTATTGATGTTGGTCCCTTCAAATAGTCCCTTCAATGCATCAAACATCTCTTTCGGATTCTTCAGAGAAGAGATGTGTGGGATCAAGTGATCCTTAATGGAGTCAGCTATGATCCTCTTGGCTTTGATAAGATTCTTCTCGTGCTTTTCCTTCTCTTCATCTCCCTCTGGCTCCGCAACTCCCTCTGTAACATACTTGTCCAAATCATGTTCTTCTAGGATGAGCATCACCCTATACTTCCATGCTCAGAAGTTCTCTGCCCCTTCAAGCTTATCCTCAAGCTTGGTATTGTTTGTCATCTTGATAAGCTTGATAAATGAGAACCTCCAATGGAAATATATAAAGGATAACTTACCAAATGATATGCTCCAACCAAAGGTTGTCCTCTGAAAACTGGCTACAGGGTGACCTTGGTTTTGTTAGAGAAACCCTAATTTTTCAACTTCGGTATATTAATAAACTGATTGGAGGAAAATATGCACCTCCCCAAAGTGAGCTGAGCAATGTACTTATTTTTCTGATTTTGTGGAAAGATCTTCCAAAAACCTGATGCCCTAGTTCTCTGGGCTGTAGTGGTGGGCCCAAAAATGAAAATTATTGGAATGTGATTATGCTTCGATAGAAAGATGTGCCCTAATGAGGCAAGTTAGCTCCACCCTCTTTTTCAACTTATCTATGGAGAGAGCTTCCGAAAATAGAAAACCTAGTTTCTGCAGTTGCAACAACTGCACAATGTTCTCTTTTAGGCTAGATATGAAACCATGTTATATTTTTAGGTGCAATAACAATATGGATCACTGAAAGATAAACAAGCATAGCATGAACCATAGTAGACAAAAAATTTATCTTTGGAAAACCCTCTCGGTGCAGAAAAAAACCCAACAAACTTCTTCTATATAGATTTTGCAGAATGTACAATAGTATCCCTCGTGCAAAGACCCAAAAACAAGAAGACAAAAAAGAGCAGTTATCCACTTGACTCTATCTCTCATAATGATGCAAGCTCAATGTGAAAGTGAGGTGACCAAAGGAGGAGGTCAAACTCCTCATTTATACTAGACAAAACACTTGACCTTTTTACTAATTAGGTTGGCTTGACTTTCCTAACTAGGCCGACATGTACACTTTACAATAAAATATTATTTTCTAGATATTTCTAGGCCGACCTAACAGTTAGGGTTTACATTGACTCTTTCAATGGCTTTTACACAATCAAATACATCAATAATAATCCTCGTAGGGTGTACAATACAAATAATATGAATGACGCAAATAATACAAATAAGAATATATTCCGAAGTTACATTCTTCAACATTTTAATTCCCAATAGGGCTACATCAAGTTTCGTATCGAAGTAAGAGTATCCTCTTGAAGTAGAACAATTCCAACTTGAGGAGAGTTGTTGGGTAGAATTGTTCTTGAAAGAATTTGTAGTTCCAAGAAAAAAACTATGTTGGGTAGAATTGTAAGAAGGGAATTTGTGTAGAAGCATACATATGGCCAATAAAAGAGGAACAATGATGTAATGGAGAGATGGAAGGCAACATGAAGGTGTTGTAGATAAGGTGACAGTCATTGAGGGATATACAAGCTAGGTTAGAAGCTATAGAGATAGCTTAGAGAAGGGGAGATGCAACAAAAGCTTGTGATGTAAGTGAGGAAGAGAAGAAATTCGAGATTCTACAGGAGGAAGCTGAGGCAATTGAAGCCCCATAAGACAGAATTATAAAAGCATTGACAAACTGGACAAGAAAGTAAAAAATGGAAACCCATACTTATCCAAGAATCTTGAACCCATAAGAGTTACTGACTAGACAAGAGATATGGACAATTTCTTTGACATGGAGAAAATTGAGACTCTACAAAGTGAAGATGGCCTACATGAAAAGCTAAAAGGACATGCATCATTATGGTGGGATAATGTACAGCTGGAGAGGTGAAGGAAGGGAAAAGATAAAATCAAGGCCCATGAGACAAAATGGTTGCTAAATTCAAAGGTAAGTTTATCCATGTTGATTATACTCTAAATTTGTATAGGAAGTTGCATAGCATTAGACAAAAGGATGTGATTGTAGGATATATACATAGGAATTTTATAAATTTTTTATTAGATTTGGACATAGTGATGAAGGGGGAGGATATGGCTAGGTATATCAATGGATAGTAGTATGCCATCCAATCTGAGTCGAGTATAGTGAGGATTAGGATAGTTGAGGAAGTATAGCAGCTTCCCCTGATGGTTGAGGATAAATTGTCAAGGAAACAACCTAGCACTTGTTGAAAAACAATGAGAGGCAGAGGTAGAAATGTGTTTGGAAGTGAACGGAATAGTGGAGTTAGTTTACTTAGGGTTTGCAATTTCTCAAAAAGGATTGAAGATGGATCTTGAAAAAGAAAAAGC
Source organism: Larix kaempferi (assembly GCA_027924585.1). Lineage (NCBI taxonomy): Eukaryota > Viridiplantae > Streptophyta > Pinopsida > Pinales > Pinaceae > Larix > Larix kaempferi. The sequence continues at coordinate 35,141,186 of BSBM01000093.1, forward strand.
AATAATAGAGTGGCCAACTCCTTAGAGTACATTTGAGGAATGAAGCTTCCATGTGTTGACTATTTTTCATAAGTTCCTAAGAAATTTCAATGAAATGTGTGCACCTTTGACTGCTTGTATGAGAGAAGGAAAATTTAAATGGAATGTTGATGCACACAAAAGATTTGAGTGTTGAAGAAGAGAGTTATTGAAAGCCTAATGTTGGATTTTCATGACTTTGGCAAGGCTTTCCAAGTTTATTGTGATGTTAATTGCACAACTATTGGAGTAGTGATGAGTCAAGAAGGAAGATTAGTTGCTTTATTCATTGAAAAGTTGAATGAATCAAAGACAAATATTATGTTTATGATTAGAAAATTATGCAATTATTCAAGCATTCAAGAAGTGGAGGAATTACCTATTTCCTAAAGAATGTGTGCTTTACACTGATCATCAAGCATTAAGATATTTAAATTATCAAACTAAATTGAATCAAAGACATATGAAGTGGATTGAATTTCTGCAAAATTATGCATTTGTATTGAAACATAGATAAGGAAAAACAAATATATTTATTAATGCCTTGAGCATAAGATCAACCTTGTTGTCTACCATGACAATGGAGTTGTTAGGATTAGAAGAGATGGAAATTTTATATAAGGAAGACCCATAGTTTGTTGAAGCATGGAAGGCGAGTAGAGAGCCATGGAGCAGTGATAGAACTCCATACTTGTATCATTTCATTCGAGAAGGATTTTTACAAAATCATCAATTGTATATTCCAAGAGGACCTATGAAGGAAAATCTTATCAGAGAGCCGCATAATAGAGGCTTAAGTGGGAATTTTGATATTGATAAGACCACAAAATTAGTTGAGGAGCATTATTATTAGCCTGGGGTGGCTAAACATGTTAATAAATGGAGTGAGAGTTGCAAAATTTGCCAACATGCAAAGGGCAGAAGACAAAACATTGGGTTGTACACATCATTGTTGATAAAAGAAGCACCATGGGCAGACATTGGCATGGATTCAGTGTTGGACTTGCAAAGAACCCAATGAGATAGTGATTCAATTTGTGTTGTTGTTGACAGATTTTCTAAAATGACACATTTTATTCCTTGTAAAGATACTAATGATGCCACTAGCATATATTTTTTAATCTTTAAATGAGTTATTTGATTACATGGATTACCTAGAAGTATAAACTTAGATAAGGACAATAAATTCATTGGGCATTTCTGGAGAAAACTATGGAAGAAGTTGGATAAGAGGTTGCAGTTTAATTCTCACTATCATCCATAAACTGATGGGCAAACTAAGGTTGTCAATAGAATTCTTAGAAATCCAATAAGTTTCATAGTCAGGGAAAGGGAAGATAGTGAGACTTAGTGTTGGTACAAATAGACTTTACATGTACAATAATTTGATAAAAAATCAATGGGTAAAGTCCACTTTAGATTTTTAATGGGAGGTGTTGTGGAAAAAATTACACAAGTGCACTCTTCCACTTGGTAAGGGGCTAGGCCTTCTAGGTTGCAGCAAGGCCTCAGTCCTTGGAGCCCCTTTTGGGTTTTGGTTGGTATTCCTCCAAGTGATCATGCAAGGGATTGTTAGTGTAGTTTACGTTCAAACATAAAAAAAATTGATAAAAACAAAATGAAATAGATGGCGGGAGAATGCAAACTTCAACAACAACCAAAGATATGTTTAACCACTCTTGTATTTCCCAATGGAATAGATGTACAACACCTAGGAGGTGTGGGATTCAAGGGAAGCCAACAATCTCCCTTAGGGAGGCCTTTCTTGTCCAAACTAAATGCTAAGTAGATGGAAGAACAATCAAGAGAAACACTTGCCCCTAGATGGAAGGTGGCAAGGGAGCTTGGGAATGCTTACAATGGTAGGAAATGGTGGGCTATGAGGAAGCTCCAACTCAAATACAACAGCATAACCTTATTATGATTTCTCTCTACAAAATGCATCCCAATGGCTTTCTTTTACAGGCCAAGAAGTTTCCAACAAACAACTAGATCCAAATGTGAACTCTCCTCCTTCGTGAACTAGCTCCAAGGTACACAAGGGCGGTTGATTAATGCCACCAAGTGTGTGAGGATCCGAATTCAGATCTTTGGGAAGGACTGAGCCTTCAATGCGTCATTGGGAGTGATTGGTCCCACCGTTTTGATAGTAGCATGGCTATTGAAAGAAAATCTGTGCGGGTGTAGTGCAGGCGTTGTTCAGATAACCTGTGCTATAGCGTGGGTCAACTGTGTATTACCTGCGCTACCCTTTGTTTTGACTATTCCTTGAACATATGGACTCATGCTGTGTTTTGGATCTATTGAGGATGTCTGTGGTGATATGCATTCTTTATGTTGATGGCGCCTTACTAGATGAATCGTCGAAATGTTGCATGGCATTAACAAGAGATCACCTAGAGGACTTGTTGACTTAGAACCATTAGCAAAAGGAATTCAATAGAATGTAGATGTGGAATCCTTTGTAGAACACATAAAAGAAGTTCATGAACAAGAGCAAGAATAGTTGCAGAAGTGAAACAAATAATACAACTAAAGAGTTGATACTAAGAGGAGAGAAAAAATATTTGAAGAAGGAGATTTAGTATTGGCACATTTGAGAAAAGAAAGTTTCCAATGGGCACCTAAAATCGTAAAGAAAAATTATGATAGTGCATATGTGTTGGTGTTGCATGTTGAGTTAAACATTTCACATTCAATGTTGCAAATTTGTATGAATACCATGAAAGGATAGTAGATGAACATGATTCTTTTGTTGTTGATTGGAGAGGGTAGATCCTTGAGCAAGAAAAAGAAGAAATTATCGGAATCTTAGATTAAATAATTGTTAGAAGAAAAAGGAATATTTGCTTCGATGGACATTAGGAAAATGTTTAGAAGAAGTCACATGGATCTTAGTAGCAAAGTTAGAGTGGATCACATGGCCTTCATATGGTTTCTCTACTAATCTTGTTGGTAGGAACTCACTCTTTTTAACCAAGGAAGATTAATGTTGGAACCTTAGACCTCACCCACCATTTCACTTCCCCAACACTAACAACTCTTTGAAAGATCATGATTGAGCTACTAATGCACGCCCTAGTTTTCAGACCGATGACATGTTGATCCAATGCATCACATATTATTGTGTAGGGGTCTACACGTGTGGCAAACCACAACAAAATATCCATTATCCATCGTTTTACCAAGAATAACCAAATTCTTATCATGATAATTTTATTTTGATAAAGGTTCATCGAGGAGAAGGGTCTCTATTAGATCTTAGTGATCAAATGAACCACATTTATCGATCTATAATTTGTTTGAGGGTCACTTGTTAACAAGTTTACTGACAAAATCTCAATTGTTTGATCCTCCCATTCTCAATCCTTCGGCCAACATTTTGTAGGGGGTCATCCATCAAGTATTGGGGATCAAGATTTAATACTCTATGTCATTATTAACAGGAAATTTAAGTAGATGTACTAATCATTTTAATAAAAATTGGCTTAATTGGCACTGGTAGTTAATAACTAGATGCATTTACCATATTCCTCTATGCCAAGTGTTATTTTAATCACGGAAACCATTAAAGTTTTAAAGGAGGGAATAAAATCATAGAAAATAGGAGTATCAAGGGGATTTATGGTATTCATTACAAGAGATGTTGGGGGTGCTCGAGAAGAGAAAAGAAGATATATGAGTGAAGAAGGAGGAAGAAAATAGAATAAGAAGGAGACAAGAAAGAAAATAAAAACATAGGAGAAGAAGAATGGAGAAGGAGGGAATGGCATAGGCAGCCAACAGGAAAAGGATTGGTTCAATATTTTGTGCTTTTTGTGAATTACAATAGGGATGTAATGCCCATCTAAGACTAAGACTAGAGGTCCTTTACAACAAAAAAACAATAGTTGAAGCCCTTCAATCTTTTGTTCTTTTTGTGAATTACAATAGGGATTTAATGCCCATCTAAGACTAATACTAGAGGTCCTTTACAACAAAAAAACAATAGTTGAAGCCATTGGAGGCTTTAATGGTGTAACTCGTGATTTGTGAGAATTAATATAAACTAGTGGCAAGAATTTCAAGTATTAATGTGGATGTATGCTTGTCTATTTAAATTTTGTGTGCATGCTTTTAAACTATTGTTGTATGCTCTATTGTAATAGCAATTCACAACCTTGTTTGTTGTGTTTTATTTTAATTCCCAACATGGCTACATGGATCAAAGGTTAGTCAACATTATTCAACAATATTACTAACTCTTCCTTCTCACTCTATCTCCTCCTCTCCTGCATGAAGAATGAAGAACCTGGAAACTGGAAACTTAAATCAAGAACAATATTATCAAAGAACTCCATTCAAGTTTACAGGTCAGGCACTAAGGCACTAATATTAGCTAGCTATTAGGATATGGACTATAGTAGTGTGTCCACCAATCTACATTCTACCCTTGGAATGGCAGCGATGTTAACTAATGAAGCAAGGGAGGTGCAACTAAGCAGACCATATAAACAAATATAAGAAAAAATATAACTAAGCATGTTTAAAATTGTTAATCTCGGCAATCATAAGAAAATTCTAGAAAAGATGATAACATATGCTAGTGAAAGATACCATAAGAAACCAAGCATTAAGGAAATTATTGCCTACGAAATTTTGTCTTTGTGTGAATCTGATGCTTATATGAAGAAGGCATGAAAATAATAGCATATGAGGTGGATTTTTGTGTGGATGGATTGAAACATACCTAACCAAGATATTATTCTAATCTCAATTGTATGTGGTGCTTCATAAATTCGCTTTGTTGCCATACATGTTGTGGGCAACATGTCAAACCCTTCCATTCCTTTTTCTTAATAGTGTAGCAGCTTCCCATGTGGCATTGAATCAAATTGAAGATGTGAAATTTGTGAGTGGCCTTGGTGTTTGCGAAAATCCCCTCTTGAATGGTTGTTTTGCGCATAGTTTAAATAGGCGACGAGTTTGTCACCATTTTTTTTTCTTCGACTCGTTTTTGACAGAATCCGACAATTAATGTTGGGAATTCAATATAACAACGGTCAAATTTGCATAATTGGAGTGGCTAGAGGGTTTTTGAGAGAGTTGAATCTATTTCTACACTCAAAAAATAATTTAAATTGTAAAAAAAACAAATTCAAAAAAAATTGATTAGATTCCGACCAAAAACCACCAAAAAAGAGAAATGGGCACGCATTTAACCTCCTTTGTTATTTTGGGAAATAATTTAATTATAAGTGTGTGTGGTGTTCGATCAAAATTTGAGCAATCAATCATGCAAGAATGACACAAAGAAAGCTTTATTTACATATTCTAGCTTTTGATTTCATTTTGATTCAGCGATATTCAATATCTTTCATCTTCGGTAAGTATATTTATTTTGTTGATATTTATGAAGTGATTATGAACTAGAGGGAAGCCATTCAACAAAATGAAATGTATATTTTGTGACTAGAGGGAAGCCATTGAATGACATGATACATATATTTTCTGTGTGGAATAGAATGGTGATGCAAGTCTGTGTGATTTAGGACACTAAGACATATATTAGTTTTGAATGAGGCTTTAGAGTAGTGTCAAACAACCAAGTAAAAGCACAAGCACTAATTCCAAGAGCTAAGGATGATTAACACAAGGAACGTTTAACACATGATAATCATAGCTGACTCCTCGCTCACCATTCAACACATGAACAATTACACAACTCTAGTGGATGTAAACCTAGCTCATTTGATAGCAAGAATTACAGAGGCCAAAAGATTAGCAACAATTAAGCATTTTCACATGCTAGAAGCCTAAATCATCAAGCAAATAGAAGGGCAAATGAGGCATCAAGATTAGAAGAATGAAAACCCCCACAAAAGGATGGGATGTCTACCTTTCTAATCCCACATCTATTTCTTATCAATTCCAAATTGTAATAACAAGTCGTGGAAAGAGTTTAAGAGTTGAATGCAATGCCAAGTGGAATCCAGCATTAATGCTCATAAGGCCGATGGTAGTCGCTTCAAGTAACAAACGACACTCGCACATATTCACCATGAGGGAGATGATGTCTCATACACACTCAAGATTTAATGTTCTTGGTGCAGGTGGAAATTTAACATTTCAATGGGGGATATTCAAAGGTAAAACACCATGCAACATGATGAACCTTGGACTAGTTCTTTACTTGGTGCTTTTTGGAATTATATGTATTAAGTAACTTTGGAGCGACGATCTAAAAAGAGGAATCTTGGGTTGATGCCTTGGCATGACCCTAGTGATGGTAATCGGTTTCACCTTCAACTCTGAGATTATAAGGGACAAATTGGAGGGTGACCTCAAAAGGGAGTAGATTATGAGTAGTATTATAGAATTGAAAGTGAGAAAAAATGCATGTGGGATGGAACACCTAGTTTGAACCCTTGCTCTACTACAAAATTATTAAAGGTAAGTCACTTCATGAAAATGGGGAAACACATGAATTCCTGTCTATATGCTCACTATGAAGTAATCAACATTAGGAGGGTTTTGAGAAGACGTGAAAGTTACATAGCTGAAAATTGGACTTCTCAAGATGAGCTACTAGACCTATCAAATCATCAAAGGTTGAAAATTCAACACTTAGAGGAAGAGTGCACCATACTCAAAGAACTAGTGACAGAATTGACAATGCACACAATATGAAAATGCTCTAAGAACATAAGTGGGCTCGATAATGGAGGAATTCAAGGAGGAACGAATAGTTCAACAAGGAAATGAAGATGTGTAGATGGAATACGTAGAGGATGATTCCAACCATTATTGAGACAACTAGGGAGAAGCCCATAACACGCATGCTTTTAATTAAAACCAGGTTTCACAATGTTTTGCAAATCAATTGTGCTTTTAGGAAATTTATCAATGTATATACATGTACGCTTCAATGTAACTATTCTAAAAATACTAGATTTGGTAGCCACTATAGGCAGTATAGGTATTTTTTAGATATCCTTAAAACTAATGGAAAAAAAATAGTATTTTTGCATTATTAAGCTAGACATTTCAACTACAACAACATTTTAATACACAAATATCCGTTTTAGTCACATACATGTATATATATGAAATAAGGCATTGCAAATATGAGTTGCTTCAATGAATAGTGTAAACTACACAATCTAGTAATAGTCCTGAATACATACCAAATGTTACAAGCACCCTGTACATGTCAAGAACTTGGTGACCATCATTTTCAAATGTTACAAGCACCCTATACATGTCAAAAGCAACTTGGTGACCATCATTTTCAAATGTTACAAGCACCCTATACATGTCAAGAACTTGGTGACCATCATTTCTACATATTTTCTCTGACAAAATAATCCATCCATTGATTAGATGGTATACACAACATCAAACCATTAGAAAAAATTGTGCTCGAATAACTTTATAATTCAATGACACAATGCAACTCTCCTTGTGGCAAGCTCTCAAACACTTGAACCGAGCAATAATCTCCAATTAAACGGAGGGATTCCATAGAGTAAAGAAATAGGTAAAAGATAAGAGAAAATAATTTTGAACCTTCGAGGTGACATAAGCTATTGTTAAACAAATTTTCTAAACAAATATATTTTTCAACGCTTATTTAATTGTATATAGTCCAATAATATTTTGTTTTCAATGCTTATTTAGTTGTATATAGTTCAACGACAGGAATAAATGATGGTAGGCATTTTTTTTGGTTAGTTCCCGCTTTGAGTAGGGACTCTTAGTAATTGATCTGCACTCTTTTTTTTTCTTATTAATGACCTTCTTTATATTCAATCGAGTCGATTTTTACTGATGGTTCAAAGTCTAACATAGAGAATATTTTAATTTTTACCACATACGCTAACATGGTTATCTCAGATCTCACATGGTGTGTCAAATTTTTCAAATGATTTATTTCCATTTCAATTTCTCCAAAGTTTTGAAGTGCTACCACTTTGGGGCATTTAATGCACCACTTTCTCTAACAAAGATTCACCGCTAATCCTCTCTATACCACCTCTCACTATAACTACAATCCAATTATTTCATCCTATAAACAAATTCATAAGCACATGTTAAGGAAATGTCCCCTATAATGGTCGTGTTTTCCATGCCATGAAATTAGTTGGTAATGATTTTCACATGATCAACTTAGTTGCTTAGTTGTGTGGTAATGTCTCTGCTTCAAGATTTATAATTATGTCAATAGGCGTTAGATATTATCTAAGATTTTGGATTTCCATGAGCGGATCAACAAGATTAATAAGAGTTCAACAAGTGTATAGTCGAGATTCATTTCATGGTCGTCATATCTTGTTATGCTTAAATGCATCTTGATTATTATTTAAATAAGGTTCAGTTAAGCAGTGATTAAAAAAAGGTATGTTTATTAAATAGTATTTGTTTTATGTTTATATAAATTAGTTTAATATTTATATAAATTAGTTTAATGTTTAGCCTTTGTTTAATAGCCAACCATCTCCACAAAAGTAAGTCATTGACTGCTCCTATCAACATTCATTGACCACTTTACTTATGGTTGTGCTAGTATACTTGGCAATTGAGGCTTGGACAACAATCACAATCTATGACCTTGTATGGCCATCATTGTGCTTCTGCAATTGCATTGCTTGAGTGAATTGTTACCACCAAAGTTCATTGGCTTTTGAGCTCCCCTTATGTTCACAGTATCACTCTCGCTCAAGCATCTATCCCAAGTTTGGATTTGATTAATTTATGAGATCTATGACAAGTCTTATCACATATATAAGTGGGGCCGAGGAGAACTCTTACCCAGGCCAGATTAGTAACACTATGGCATTTGATGCACATGGTTTGATCAAGGATCACATGCTAATGTAATACACTCACCAGTAGTGTATCAACTTCACACCATATGCGATACTAGTTACCACACCACTAAGTATTAGTCCATGCCATACCCATATAACTACAACAATTATAGGACAAGCGAGATAGTCGATTGAGGAAGGAAAGGAACTACCACAACCAACAATGCATTATAATAGAGCATCATCATAAATCCAAGGATCATGTGCAACCCTATGACTAGATAAATGTAAACTACCTTGATTTAAATCAAATTTAGCATCCCTTTATTTTGAAAAAGGATATGTCACCTAATTAGATTTGCATGCTAAGTTAAATTTATGAACAAAACATTTTGAATTGCAGAATTTAAAGGAAAACATATTAATAAGATTTGAAAAAAAAACTCCAAAAATGGTCAAAAATGTCAATGTTTTCAATTCAAAACATCTACAAGTCATTCTAATCTGCAAACTCTTCAAGAGAACTTTACCTTACAATTTCAATAATTTCAGTTAAATTCTCTACGAACCAATCTAATTTGCAAATTTGTCAAGACAATTTTAGCTTATAGAACAAGAATATTGTAAATTAATTCAAATCCAACATCTGTATGTTTTCTTACATAAATTTCTAGAATTTTGGTAATTGAATCTAGCCCTAGTGGTTGTGAGACAGGGCATTGTCCTCCCTACCTAGGTTGTATTCCCGTAAGTGAGATGTTGAGCTCATAATTAGTGTATTGATGTAATGGCTTCGTGCCTCGTTGTTAATCAACCTTGTGCGTTGAAGAATCTAGGTTTTACCCTAGGTACCATCCTCGAAATGAGGGGAAGTGCACAAGAGTTTGCCTCAGGATATTTACCGAGAAAAAAATTCAGGAATTTAGCTTTTAGAATGTAACCTTAAGTGCTTATAGCTTTGACAAGAGGGTAATTGACTGTGTTATTAGTGCAACTTTGTTTGTTCCTTTTTGGACATTATTTCAGACAATGCAAATTCAACTCAAGATCAAGCAGAAAATTGGGATCTCAATCTAAATCGATGTTGGAGTGGATCAAACTTAGTAAGGTTGGAACTCCAAATGCAAATTTTGTTGTGGATCAAAGTCTAAACCAAGTAATAGAAGAGAGAAGGGTGGAGCTGGGAAAAACCTTCATGCATGGAAATACTGATGATCCTTCCTACTCATTTAGTCTTGAGAATGTGTGAAATATGAATGTATCAGGTTACAAGATTCAATGGATCTTCAGTAGGACCATCTTTGCTAAGAAATCCCTATCCTGAGCAAAGTCAAGACACACCTCCTATGCAATTGCATGAAGGGAGAGACTAAGTAGAATGTTGGAGAAAGTTGACGGACACTTAGTTGTCGATGGAATACCTAATAGTTCCCAACAATGATGTATTGTTTGCTGAAAAATGTAACTCAAGTGGGAGCTTCTTGCACAAGTTAGGTGTGAACATGCGAGAAGTAGTTTGAGACAACTTCTTAGTGACCACTTAGTAAAAGTGGGAAATAATACCATCTTGTAATTTCACTTAATAAATAAAAGTGAAATTCTAATTTCCTTAGATCTCTTAGTCTTAGAAATCTAAATGAAATATTCTAGAGATTATAGAATATTAGTGAGATAGATTTGATATAATCTTATTCGTACACCTCATTATTGAGATAAGGTGGTTGCTACGATTAAGGAGATTGGTTGAGATTGGTCGCTAGAATGAGGAAGTTGGTTGCTAGAATCAAGGAGTTGGTTTCTAGAATAAAGGAAGTTTATTGCTCTAATTGAGGATATTAGTTTTCTCTCCCAAAGCATAAATAGGACAATATGGTAGGAGAAGTTGAGAACATAACTCACCAAGGAAGTTGTGTGAGGTACACACCAAGTGGAACACACCAAGGAAGTCGTGTGCACACAGAAGTGAAGCCAAGGAGGATAGAATGTAGATAGCAGGAAGAGGAACGACCAACAAGGTGGAATACTGCTAGGATAGTATCGTACAAGGTCGTATAGAGCACAACAATTCCTCATATTTTTGTGAGGTGTATTGTTTCTTTTCAACGGGATGTAAGCCGCAAGTTAAGTGTCCTTGTAAGTTTTGATTATTATTTATGATAAGTTGATTTGAAGGACATCATTCTTGCGTATTGTGTTTATGCTTCTGCTATTCATTTTCAGTGATATGTGTGATTGTTGCATGTTCAGAAATTTATGTTTCTAGTGTTAAATAAGCTTCAGATCTAATTTATTTAATCAAGGGAAACATAGGACAAAAGTCACCTAGGGATTGAAAAATTACATGGTATCAGATCCAAGTTCTATGATTGAGATTCCCGAGGATTTATAGTAGTAAAATAATTGTTAGAAAGAAGGACCAACATTTAGAGGGTTTCATTTATTTCTTTTAAGGACTAATTTTCAGATCTGGGAGTTTGTGCATTAGATCAGAGATGGCATCAACTAGCCTCGGGTTCAAGGACATATTGGATGTTTCCTCGAATTTCCTTTCATGGAAAGTCATGGTAACTCTTTTATTAGAAGAGAATGACCTCTGGGATATCATCAAATATGTGGTAGCTTCGTCGATAGATCCACAACTTTTGGCAGTTCACAAGAAGAAAGAAGTGAGAGCCAAGCATATGATCATGGATGACATAAAGGATCATTTGATCCCTCACATATTTGAGAAGAATATGGTGAAGGACATGTGGATTGATACCATGGTTAGACTTTGCTAGGGATAGAACATTAACCAGAAATTGATATCGAATACCAAGCTCAAATCTATTAAGATGACCAAATCATACTCTGTTACCAGTTACCTAATGAAGGTTACACAAATTCATTACCAACTTGCCGCAGTTGGGGAAAAGGTTGAAGTTAAAGTGTAATGTCCCCATTTTGACCCCCTTTGCATTAAATCGTAAATGATGTAAATATTGTTATTTAATCATGGTGAGGAGCTCAAGGCCAAGGCCCCACCATTGATTTAGCGTTTTATGTATCGACAATTAAAAAAAAATAGATGCCTATGGTTCTTGTACTAGATAGGCACAATGTAAATTAAGACATCATGTAAATACAAATTTTAATGAAAAACCCACAACTGGCTATGCAATGCAACAAAGATATGGGGGCATGATTCTACAAGGAATAGAGAGGGAAATTATTCAAACCCTTGAGCCAATGGTGTTAATCCATGTGTCAATGAAAAAACCCATAAACCACCAACTACCCATTTTGGGTTATGCACCCAATCATTTAATTCTTCCAGAAATTGGTTGAGCCAGTTAATGCCTTGGGAATGAAGAGGTATGGCAGCCAATTTCGTGCATGGGCAAGCCATCAACCTGGAAAAACGTACTTTTTCTTCTGGGGCAAGAAAACACCCACAAAATGGTGCCCAAAGCCATTCTGAACCCATAGTCTTTCCTCTCTCACGCAGTCTAAGCTAGCTGGGCTTTCCCCATCACGTTTTTTACCAATTTCCTGCATTTTTCCATAGCTGGGAGCTCGTTTTTGTGTTGCACAGTGGCTGGGAGAAAGGGAGTCATGTTTTGGGGGTTTATAGAGGTCGTTTCAGCCCCTGAAATGCATATAAACGTTTTCTGAAAATGAATGGCTCTCCCAGGGTTTATTTCCCATCTACCAGTTCGTTTTGGTTGCCCACGTTTTTCAACACTTGTATTTTTGTTGTTGGGTGCATCCCTGCATTGGTTTGAACTGTGAGCAAGAAATTAGGATTGGAAGTGGACCTGAATTGGCTTGATAAACCTAGTGAGGGGGATAACCTATCAAGAAGATCAAGAGGGTTGGCTGCTCTTCTATGCACACCTTGAACAATATTAGATTGGAAGGTATGGCCTGAGGGACTGTGTAGTAGTGAAGGGAGTACTTCCATGTGCCAGGTGTGTAGGTATTGTGGGATCCAAGCTAGATAGATCTTGCAGAGGGTACCCGTATCTCTATGGATGATCCCACTAGCTTAGCAATTCTTCCTTCCATTGCCTAACAGCCTGATAAACCCAACTGTAGATTGGCTTGGTTGATTTGGTGTATCTTTGGGCTATGTGTGAGTCTGTTGTTCCCTGATTGCTTATAGAGATCATGCCCAGCTCGGGGGTGGCAGTGTGTTGAGATATTGATGATCACAACAGGCCTATGGTTGGGTGGAACATTGCAGTTGCATAGCCAGTTGCTCGGGGCTACTTTGTTATAAGATAAGTACTCTCTTGTGTTAACTTTGCAATTATTTATTTGATGAATATCGTGAATGTATGATGGATGTGTTATTGAAATTACTTTTGTTGTGTTTTCTTATAATTATACATTTCCATATGTCTTTTTATATTATGTGAATGCTTATTTAAAAGTTCATGGGGCTAGATGCCTAGTTTTAGCATCACGTTCTCTCTATCATGCTGGTATGATGGGAGGGGACATTACATAAAGAGTCAATAAACAAGGCACTAAATGTGTTCCCACCTCAATGGGAAACATTTTTCTATGGATTTTATGATCGAGAAAACCTTCCTTCTTTGGAAAGTCTGTGGAATGCTGTATCCAAGAGGAGACTCGGATGGATTCAAATGAAAGAAGATAGGGAGGTGACAGTGACCATTCCCTCATTGATCAGGAAAAGAAGGGTAGAGGTAAAGGACCTAGCAAGGGTAAGATGAAGAGTGAGGAGTCAACCTCACAACTAAGGAATAAGGACTTGAGTAAAATCAAGTGCTTCATTTGTCATGAGCACTGCCATTATGAATCACAATGTCTAGAGAAGAACAAGGGTAAATGGTAGCAGCAACACAAGGTAGCTTCCAAGTACCCAATAGTAGGAGTTGGTACCATTTGTTTCCAACTCCATTCAGGTAAATATTTAGACTTTGATGATGTGTTATATGTTCCAGGTCTCAAGAAGAATCTACTTTCGATTTTAGTCATGGAAGTTAAGGTATATATAATAGAGTTCAAGAACCAACAAGTCCTCATTAGACCAAAGGAGTCTAGGTCAAGATCAACTCAGATGATTCAGGCTAGAGAAGGAAATTTGTACAGGTTACGGGGTGAACCTGATCGAGCTCTAGTTCATAGCACAAATGACTTGTGTGAGTTATGACACAAAAGGATGGGGCACCTACATTAAGAAGCATTTCCTATTCTAATGGAGATCATCATGGGTCTTCCATATTTTAGCATTGAGCACCAAGGTGTATGCAGAGAGTATGCACTTAGCAAGCATGCCAAGGTTGTTTTCTCAAATAGTGAGCACAGATTTAAGGGGATTCTAGATCCGGTGCATTCAGATGTTTGTGGACTGATGTTAGTAGCATCAATCATAGGAAGCATGTAGTATGTTTCCTTCATTAATGACTTCTCTCGCAAAACATGGATCTACTTTTTGAAAAACAAGGATGGAGTCTTCAGTAGCTTTCTGGAATTCAAGGCTCTTATGGAGAACCAAACAAGGAAGAAGATCAATGTTTCGAGATTAGGAAATGGGGGTGATATACCTCCAATAATTTCAATGATTTTGCAGGATGCAGGAATCAAGAGGGAGTTCATTGTTTTGTAAAAACCACAACAATATGGGGTTGCAGAGCGGAAGAATTGATCCATCATAACGGATGCTAAGGTCATGATACATGAATATGATTTCCAATGTTTCTATGGGCATTAGCATGTAATGCAACTGTCACCTACCCAAATTTTGAGACTATTTATTTTATTGCAAAAACATTATGTTAAATTATAATTACAAAGTTTTGTAATTATGACCAAATTTAGTCAAGGATGATTGTAATGACATTTTATTATTATTTAATAAATTAAAACAGAAGACAAACACCAAGGGAACTGTTGAATGAGTGTTCACTAACCCACTAGGAGGAATGGAAGCTGCTAAAAGGCATGGGACAAGTGTCAACATTTTCACTCCACCACTAGTTGTTGGTTATGGGACAACTACCCCTAAATTTGTGGCATTATCCCCCAAGTGGGTGGAACAGAGCTGTTAGCTCATTAATGACCAGGTTAACCACTAAAAAGGCCTAGGTAGCCTAGAGAAGGCAATTCGAATTGAGCAGGGAGCTCCATAATTATTTTTCTGCAGAAATAATTCCTCAAGTGTATCTGGTGATCACTGAGAGATTCGAATAGGGAGGCTAAGTGGAAGTGCATTGTGAGTCTACTGAAATTATTCTGAGAAGGAAACCAGAGGTGCCGGTGCAGGTATCTTTGACTACTAAGTCTATGTGACTGAATGATCTACATTGTTGCTGCAAGTTGATGACCTAAAGATTCTATAGATTCTTCTTCTTGGTGGTTCAGTGAACAGGCTCGGGGGTCCTAAGGCAAGTAATTTGGTTGTCCTCGGGAGTAGGTTGGGTGGAACAGGATCCTTGGGTTGTTTGTTTCTCCTACATTCATCAGGTTCTACTGTTTTGTCTTGTTTATTTCAGTTGAATGAACAAAGTTTTTGTATTTAACCTCTAACCCTTTTTCTGGTTTGATAATGAAGACTTATTGACTAAATTGTTTAGCTGAACTGTATATTCTGTTAAGATAGGATAGGTTAGAATAGTTCTGTTTTTTAATAAATAAATTACTTTCCTGTATTTTTTTAACATATCAGAGATGTTGTACTCTAGTACAAAAGGTGGAGAATTAAATAGGATAATTAAAAGATGCTAGATAGAAAATAGCACTTCATAATACAGTCATTGTAATATTTTTCTTTTACCTACTATTAGAAATAAATATCCCATTTCTGTAAGAAATCTAGGGTTTACACTTTAGATTATCTACTTCATTTCAAAATACACATGCATTGTTATTCTCATTTCATTCAAAAACTATAAAGGACTATAACCTCATCAAACATTCATGGATTAAACTTAGCATTTTTCCCATTATTTAAAACAATCTGCTATATTCCAAAATTTGCAGAAAAGGATTATTCTAGGTTTTATTTCCAAAGTATTCCACCCAGTTTTATAAGCAAAAACATTTATCACAGTTTCGTAACACTTTTCATTATTTTAAAACCAAACACAATGCTATAGTCCAACTATTACATTTTCGATAGCTATATATTATACAAATCAAACTCAGACAAGGAATTATTATAAATCGTAATATTTATTTTTAAGTGGTGGTTCAATACATAAAAATAAGTCTTAACACCATTCCAAACTTTAACTTAAACAATACGAACACAGGGTTTCACTTTTGAGAAACAAGTTAGCCCACGGTTCTCGGCCAGAATCAACACAGTATTTCCTAGTCAAAATATCAATTTATATAAACATAGAAATCGCTCAGAAACTATTTTAAGTTATGTTTGAATGCAAACTCAGTCTCATATCACCATTCAAACAAAGGAATAAACATTGTAGCACAAGACCTTCTTTTTCGCAGAAACGATTTAGCTTTTGGCTTCGACTTTTATTTAAAACACTGTATTCCCATTAAAATGACCGAAGGTTCATCCCTTTAGTAATTACATATTAAACAAGTTTACTTCTTTAACAAAAATTACAGTGAAACGCTGCAAAGCAGAGTAACAAGACAAGCCGAGGATCTCATCCTCTGGCACTTTGTCTTTTGGCTCCCAAAACATAACACCGACCAAAAACCTTGCCAGGAACCAAATACCAAACTCTCGTCAAACATCAAGCTTCATCCACAACAGGCCAAGAGAGCCTACGAGGGAAAGAACCACCGAGGCTTACCGGGTGGTTGAGCAGCATTCTTCCACCGAGCTTCAAGCAAGTAACCATTCGACGAAGTAAAACCTGCCACAAGAACCCATAAGAGCTTAAAACGAGAAATTACAGAGATAATGATAGACACAATAGCTAGCATTAACACTTTAAGTTCTAAACATTACCTATGTAATGTAGCTCCAAGAGTAGAGACGCCTATAGCAAACGACGACTGAGCCAACTAGTAAACGCAGCGAAAAAGGAAATCAAATTCTGAGAACCATTCTTATTGCTATGAGAATCAACCCTAGTCCAAACTTCACTCTCAAAGACTAACAGAAAAACCCTAATACTTCCTAAAACATCATCGAAGGCTGCATGGTGGCTCGTCTCTACAGGAGAAACAAAACCTAAAACTAATAAGCTTTCCCACAGGTCCAGGGATCGAAACTGAGGAAGGAGTCCTCCAAATAAACAACTACCAAACCCTACATTGTAGCAGGTGGTCGGTCTCTCCACCTTACCACCTCCGAAACAAAATGAAGACCCATTTGGATACAACTCATAACAAAAAGCTAGGGTTTCATTACAAAGCCCAAGAACTTACAAGATCGACGATGGAGATGTTGCCAATCAGGCACGTCGAGAAACGGGCAACATTCACATTAAATTCCTTATGTATTATTACATCCACCACGATGCCAGCCCAGTAGACCAAGGTTCAAAGCAGTGCACAGCTCGGCGTAATGGTAGTATTGGAATTACTATCACGTGAACCATAGCCATGATGGCATCTACTAAGACTTCCACTCAACGCAGAAGGCAGGTACTTAAATGCCAAGGCCAGTTACGATAGCTTTCCAGCACGCTTGTACCAAGACATTCAATGCCCTATCAATATCACATTCAGCACAAAGACTTAGGGTTGCAATACATATTTCATTTCATTATCCAAAGTATGGATTCGACACCTTATTGTTGGTAATATATTCTAATGAACGCATGGTTGATATATGTTTCATATATTTCTCAAAATGACATAGGTCGCATTTTCTATAAGGTATTCAATACTTGGTGTATAGTTAGAATTCCATATTATGCATATCGTATTATTTGTTCACATTGCCATCTCTATTTACAAGGTTACATAGTATATTACAAAGTATAAATATTAAATTAGAAAGGTCTTAATCCTATAGTGTTGCAAATTCACAATAGTATTATCATAATCATGATGGTAATATTATAATAGACCTTGCTATATTAATATGATTTTTCATGAATTATAAATTGGGAAATGTATAAGCTACTATAGTTATATTTATGTTTTCAAGTAAATCCACGTATCTAAAATAACATTGGCTCATGTTTCTATAATGTAGAGCAACATATAAGTTGAAACATTCACGTAATAAATTACATGATAATACCACTCTTTGCAAAATGGAGAAATGATGACAAGATCATAATAGTACTTATACATTGTAATCTAGCACGTAATTGAGAATTCATAGTGTAAATATCTCTTCTTTGACAATTCACTAAAGAGTCTAGTGTAGATATTAATAGTTATGACTTCTGCAACTTGTAAGTATAGTCAAGGTAACACTTACAGAAATAGGACAGAGATTCATACCATTAATAACTCTCATGCAAGGCAGTACTTAGAGTTATCATAAAGCATTGACGGCTAACTGAAAAAATAATTAGAATTACTTGTAACACTTGAATTGTCGTAATACTCTTACCTGCGTATCTGCGAAAAGAAACGTATTAAAATGCTTTAGCTAATATAGCTAAGTAAACCTCAGGGTACCCCGTAGAACCCCTATGTCATCATCCAAAAGCAAATTGTCAGTATTATGTCCAGATGTTTGTATTGCAAGAAAATTTAAATACAACATATAGATTTATAATTAACACAAGCAAAACTAATGTCTTATTTTGTGTTAAGAAGTATGAAGTGTCGTCATCATATTCGGTTATTAGTTAAAAGGATTAACATTTATTTTATTTCCACATTAGCAAGTACAACATTTAATGCTATTTTTAAATTTTTAAATTATTGTGAATTTTCGGGATGTTACAACAATGGTCTACATCCAAAACATATGTCCTCACATAGTTTTGGGGGAGAAGACACCAAAGGAGGCATTCACTGGTGTAAAGCTGGAAGTGAGAAATTTCTACATCTTTGGTTGTCTAGTTTATATCCATATACTAGTGGAGAAGAGGACCAAGTTGGATCCCTCCCGCGGGAAGCTTTTTTTTGTTGGCTATAGTGAGAATTCAGATGCTTACAAGATATATATTCTAGGAGATAGAAAAATAATTGTAAGTAGGAATGTAAAGTTTGACGAAGAATTTGCATCCAAGAAGTCTCATGAACCTATTCTAGTGATATAGGATGAGGAGCATGAACTCTAAAGGTTGAGCCAGGGTCACTAGTGACTTCAAGTTCGGGGAAACAAACTTCAGATGCAGAGGAGGAGCCAAAAGCTCCTACTAGTTTTTTCAGGATACCTTGATGGTTCACACAAACATTGAGGGATGATAATGAATATATAGAGGCTCCTAGGAGCACATTTAAGGAGAGAATACCTTAGAATAAGTTTCTAAACTACATGGAATTGATGAGCAACATCATAGATTCCAAGGATTCCAGTTTTTCAGGAGGTAGACGACCAGTAGATTTGGAGGGATGACATGGTGGAGGAGTACACCCCCATCATGAAGAATGATTTTTAGGGCATTGTGCATAGACCAGAGGGGAAATCAGATGGATGTAAAGACATCATCCTCAATGGGCTAATTGAGGAGGAAGTTTACATTGAGCAACCTTAGGGATTTAAGGTAAATGGGAAGGAGCCCCATGTTTGCAGGATTAATGAATCATTGTACAGACTCAAGCATGCACTAAGAGCATGATATTATAGGATTGATGGATACTTGTAGAGCATGGGTTCACAAAAAATGAAGTAGATACCAAATTATATTTCATATTCATTGAGGATGATCTACTCATTTTGGTTTTTTATGTAGATTGCATGTTTCTTACATGTGCATAGAAGGTCATTGCAGGGTGTAAAGTAGATATGGTATTTGAGTTTGAGATGAAGGACATGAGTATGATGCATTACTTCTTGGAGTTGGAGGTTTGGAAAAGACCAGGGGAGATTTTTCTTATGCAGGGTAAGTATGCTATTGAGATCCTAAACAGATTTAGGATGGAGTGTTGAAATATTGTAACTTCTAAGAATATTATATTTGTACTTTATTATTTCAGAGATGTTTCATTCCTCTGTGAAGACCTTATTGTATATCCGGAGATGTTTATTCCTCCGTCGGAATGTGGTAACTTGGGTTATTAGACTTCCCTAGTGGGGGTCGGCCCTGTATGTGTTATGTGGGTCAAAGGGTTATTAGACCACCCTAGAGGGGTCGGCCCAGTCAGTTGTAATGGGGTGTTTAACCCAGTGGTTAAGTTGGGGCTGACCTAGTTAATATAAAATACAAGTCGGAGTTGTGTATAAATAGAGGAGATGTGTTCCTCATTTAACACACATTGCACTCACTTGTGAATAGCGCATAAGTGAGAGAGAGATATGCTATGGAGGAGAAGGAGCTCATGTTTGTGGATTACATCTTTGTATTTGTTGGTCATCTATATTGAGGAAGCTTTGCTGGGTTTCTTCCCCATGAGGGTTTCCCAGGATAAATCTATGTCTCTTGTGTTTATGCTGTGCTTGTTGTTCTTTCAGTGATCCTGTATATGCTATTATTATGAAATGGAATATAATGCTGATATTTTCTGTCTTAGTATCTTAAATCTTAACATGGTATCAGAGCTAACCTGAAGGAAGGCAATGTATGGCACTTACGACACTTGCTTCACTTGTGAGAATTTGAAGGTTAGGGTTTTGTATAGAAAAAACAAGGCATCGTGGAACTTTCACTATAAATCCATTTTGGAAAAGGTTTAGGATCTGAAACCATTACAAGTCATAGATAACATCCCCATGTACCTTGTGTCCAAAGGACACCCTTGGATTCGTTGTACTTTGTGAGTTATGATCAGTACAAGTTAAGGTTTCTGCCTCTTCCAGATCTCAGTCATAATCAGGTGACCTATGAAAAAAGGTCATAACTTGGGCTAGGAAGCTCCAAATGAAATTTTGTAAAATGTGACAGCTAGTGCACGGACTTTACTTTCTCAGGTAACTTTTGCAGAGGCCGAAGTTGAACCAGTGACACGTGGCACTCCGTACAATTTCTCTCTCCTGTTTTATCCCATAAACATGTCACGTTGTGACACTCGGCATAACACTCTCTCAGAGAATCCAATTGAGGTCAGAACTGTGGGGTTAGAAAGAGGACAGGTCAGGTTACCATAGGAAGAAGTTTCAAACCCTGTGGATTTGTAATTTCAGAGATGCACTAGAAACAATCAAGTACATAGTTTTTGTCCAAACAAAATTATTTTTGAGCACCTCCATTTTTGGATCGCCACTACTGTGGGAAATTAGGGTTTCAGAGAAAGTTGGAATTTTTGGAATCGAAGTCCACGGCTGAATTCTACTCAGAAAAATCAAAATTTAGAGACCAAGATCAAATTTTTTGGTTGGTCAGAAGGGTGGGCTTGATCAAACCCTAGTTCGGGATTTTGATCGGAAAGGTGGAAAACTAGGGCTTCTGCAAAAGTTGGAATTTTTTAAGTCTGTGACCACGACTGGAAGCTCCTCAGAAAAAATCAAAGTTTAGAGCTTTGGATCGAACCTTTTGATTGGGCAGAAGGGTGGGCTTCATCAAACCCTAGTTCGGGATCCTATTCAAAAGATCCAAAAGTTTCAAAGGCAATTTTGAGGGGTCAAATTTTGGAGATTTCAAATTGAAGTATGCTAGCTTGATCAGCTCAGCAAGGCACATCTTTCCATCCATTCAGAAGTGTGAAAGTCAAAGTTTGAATTTTTAGGGTTTCTCTGACAAACCCTAATCGAGCTCCAGATCCAGTTTCAGGGGGAGATGAGGCTAAGGCCTTACATAAGAAGACTACAAGAAATCTCGACAGGTATGACTCAAGGATATACAGGTATGTTTTGAAATTTGATTCTTGATTAAGTTCATAATATGTTTGTCTTCATATTATTTAGGTTACTACAATCTTGATTAATGTTAGAATTTTCTTATCACCTTAGTAAAAGTATGAATGCATGTGAATGATAGAAGAGATTCATTGATTAGGGTTATATGATTGTACTAATGCACTGTGGTGTTGTATGAGGTTGATGTTGTCTGCTAATAAGATACAAGTACATCAAGAAATACAAATCAAGTTCCATGACCATGATGACATGAAGACAAAGACTCATCCATAATCCTTGATCACATAGAAGTTCTACTTACGAGGTATGTATGACTTTGTTCTACTATGCTTAACCTATGAGATATGCAGGTTCTAGCACAAGATCTCTAAATCATTGAAGAGAATAAAATAAGATATTGTTTGGGTATGTTAAGACATAACCAAGCTTGATAATCCAGGTATGTTTTCCTATATCAAGTTAGAATCCTACTTTGTTAGGATCTTAGGTAAGTATACCTATGTGAAATGATCATGACCATACATACTTAAGATTATTTAGAATTATAATGCTTTGATAGTATGGAGATTATGTATGAGATCATGATGATGACACTAGTGCACACTTAAGCATGCATAGTGGTCAAGGATGGATAGAAGCTCATGACATGGAAGGGAAGTCGAGACCAAGAAGGATGCAACCTCACAAGACATAAAAAGATAAGTATTTGAATTGTTATTTGAATTACTGAATAGTCTATGATATTGCCCGTAATAGTTGTATGCATATTTGTATTCCTAGAATATATCATGCTAAGTGTAAGCATTCATATAGCATTGAACAATATACTACTAATATGCATATGATTGGTAAGTTGGACAAACATTCCATTGTTGATTGTCTAGAATGAAACCTCTTTGTTGACATGCTGAGAGGTATGCACACTCTCGATAATATGTTTTGGTAGAGATGGAAGGCATCTAGATAGCTACTGTATGCATATAGGATATGGAAAAGTGTTGTGCCAAAGTACTGGTCAAGATAGTAGCATAACTATGTAAATCACATCTGTATGCATAATAGGTTATCATGTCAACATGATTTGATGATTATGAAGTATTACTAATCATGTACTTAATTTTGATTTGTAGGAAAGATCATGAAGAATGATGAACACTGAACAAGTGATGGATGTTCAACAAGAACACTTACAAATCAAACATACTATAGAAAGCTCGTGGCTAGAAGATTCTCTTAAAAAGAGGAAGAGGATCATGGCGAGTGGCTAGATAAGACCATTCTCTTAATGGTGTAATTGAAGAAGAAGTGTGAATCAGGCTCTGTATGGGTACCCAGGATTGATAGTCATTTGATGAGCTTAATGATCACCATGGGTGATGCAGATTTCAACCTTTGCTACAAGGTTGAAGATGGTATCTATATACAGAAGGAACTCACCACAGAGTTCGAATGATCTTGAGGCGCATATCAATAGACCCATCTGACGAGAGATGGCATGGATAGATATGCAGAAGATCACTCAATGCAGAGTGTGAATGATGTTCAGTCACAGAGGAAGAATTGATAGCTTCTTGAAAAGCTTGGGCTTTACCAAAGTAAAGTTGATCCTAACCCTTACCTTAAGGTTATGGATGATGAACCTGTGATACTATGATTGTATCATGGAAAGCAAGAAGAAGCTAGCTACAGAGTTCAAGATGAATGATCTCAGATTGATGCATTACTTCCTAGGACTGAAAGCATGAAAAAGCTCATAAGGAATCTTTCTCAACCAGGGAAAGTATGATGATAAATCTTGATAAGATTTGATATGTTGGAATGTACAACCATGGCCACTCTCATGGATTCCAACTTGAAGCTGTTAGCGGATGACTCATCAGAGTTGGTGGATGTGACTCTGTACAAACAGATTATTGATGTATCTGATGAGTACAAGGCTAGATATATGCTTTGTTGTGAACACATTGAATCAATATCTAGTGGAACCTAGGTGTGTTCACCTGATAGCTGCAAAGCATGTGATGAGGTACCTAAAGGGTACAATAGACTTTGGTCTATGTTATCTTGGAGATCATGACTTCAAATTGTATGGCTACACAGATGCTGATTGGGTAGGAAGTGTATATCGGGCGTATGTTATTGTCTGGGATATGCCATGATCTCCTGGTTTAGCAGGAAGCAATATAGTGTGTCTCTCAGTACAGCTGAAGCGGAATATATAGTTGCTTATTCTGCTAGTTGTGAAGCGCTATGGCTTCGGAAGTTGTTATAAGGATTGTTTGACTTAGAGATGGACCTCACTGTGATCCTGTGTGACAACCAGAGTTGTATCAAGATGACAGAGAATCCAGTGTTCCATGATAAGTCAAGGCACATAGAGATCCGATATTTCTATATACGGGATATGGTGCAGAAAGGAGCTATCAAGCTCGAGTATATGAGCACTGACGAACAAATTGCTGATGTGTTGACCAAACCTCTGTCTCGAGTAAAGTTTGAGTATTTCTGAGACAAGCTTGGTGTAGTTCAGAAAGACCCTCCTCGAAAGGGGGAGTGATATGGTCGCTGATGATGAGATTGGCTGTATCGACGGTAAGGTCGATGATGTGGATACTGTATTAATGAGGATGTTGTATTGATGATGTGTATACTTGTATTGGTGTGGATGCTTGTATTGATGATGTGTATACTTGTATTGGTGTGGATACTTGTATTGATTATGTGTATACTTGTATTGGTGTGGATACTTGTATTGATGATGTGTAAACGTGTATTGGTATGGATACTTGTATTGATGATGTGGATACTTGTATTGATGATGAGGTTACCTGTTCCGACAATGAGGTCGATGATGAGGTTTCCGGTTACGACGATGAGGTCGATGCATGGTCCTTAGACTTTGTCTAAGTGGACGAGGAGGGATTGTATCATCCCTAGACTTCGGTCCCTGAATTGATCCGTAGACTCTTGTCTTTGAGAAAGATGTTGGTGAATGATGTAATGTGCGCTCCAGTACTGCTCAACAGTGGGTGATCATTCACGAAACCTATAATGATGTAATGTTCACTCCTGGATTAGCAGGTGATCATTTACAGGTTGTAAATCCTAGATTTTATCTAGGTCACATCCTAGTTGAAATAGTACTGGCTCTGTGGTTGACTGGAATGATGTAATGTTCGCTCTTGGACTGCTCAGTGTAGCATCAGGTGATCATTCGCAGGTCTTGTAATGATGTAATGTTCGCTCCTGGACTGCAGCAGGTGATCATTCACAGGTGATAAAATCCTATATTTAATCTAGGTCACATCCAGTATGAAAAAGCACTGGCACTGTGGTCGGGATTGCATCGTCCTTGAATGCTTGGCTCAAAATGTACGTGATGGGGATTGCATCATCCCAGAACCACTAGTTCAAAATGTACGTGATGGGGATTGCATCATCCCGGAACCACTAGTTCAAAATGTACGTGATGGGGATTGCATCATCTCGGAACAACTAGTTCAAAATGTACGTGATGGGGATTGCATCATCCCGGAACCACTAGTTCAAAATGTACGAGAGGGGATTGTATCGTGACTTCGGTCCCTGAATTGATCCGTAGACAGATGTCTCCAAGAAGTGGTCCCTAGTGGACGAGAGGGGATTGTATCATCCTCGGACTTCGGTCCCTGAACTGATCCGTGGACATATGTCTTCGAAAAATGGTCCTTAGACTTTGTCTAATTTGACGAGTGGACTACATCGTTCCTAGACACGTTATGGTGTCTTAAATGGATCATGTGTTTTGAAGGGTATGCTGCTATGATGATCGTGTGATGACGATGCTGATGATCGTGAGGATCCAGATGATGATGTTACTATAGTTGTTCGAGTGCTGCAGAAGATGAAGACTCAGTACTAAAGATGTTGATGTACCAGTATTGAAGATCTTAAAGATATTCCAATCACTGGTTGAGTTACTGATGATGTTGAGAAAGCTTCCAATGATTTATAGATGTATCATGTTGATGACTCCTTGCTTGTGCAGATGTTGTTATAATATCCTTCTCGTTAAGGGGGAGTGTTGAAATATTGTAAATTCTAAGAATATAATATTTGTACTTTATTATTCCAGAGATGTTTCATTCCTCCGTGAAGACCTTATTGTATATCCGGAGATGTTTATTCCTCCGTCGGAATGTGGTAACTTGGGTTATTAGACTTCCCTATTGGGGGTCGGCCCTATATGTGTTATGTGGGTCAAAGGGTTATTAGACCACCCTAGAGGGGTCGGCCCAGTCAGTTGTAATGGGGTGTTTAACCCAGTGGTTAAGTTGGGGCCGACCTAGTTAATATAAAATACAAGTCGGAGTTGTGTATAAATACAGGAGGTGTGTTCCTCATTTAACACACATTGCACTCACTTGTGAATAGTGCATAAGTGAGAGAGAGATCTGCTGTGGAGGAGAAGGAGCTCATGGTTGTGGATTACATCTTTGTATTTGCTGGCAAGGATAATTTTAGGGGCGAAATTTAGCCCATGGGATATTTTTCCATGTTTTTTTCCAAAAAATGATTCGCCAATTTGCATTTTTTGAAGCCCCATTTCGCCCAATTTTGATGGGGTAAACTTTTTTCACTCTAAAAATCACCAAATTATTATATAATCGATACAAAATCCTTAGAAATTGAAATAATTTTAGAAAAATATCGCTAAATATTTTATAGTTGACATTTTAAGAATTTGTAAGATTCGCCAAGGTTTATACACTTTTAAATAAGTATGGGTCCTTAAAATTATCCATGTTTGCTGGTCATCTATATTGAGGAAGCTTTGCTGGGTTTTCTTCCCCATGAGGGTTTCCCAGGATAAATTTGTGTTTCTTGTGTTTATGTTGTGCTTGTTGTTCTTTCAGTGATCCTATATATGCTATTATTGTGAAATGGAATATAATGCCGATATTTTCTATCTTAGCATATTAAATCTTAACATGGAGGACTATAGGCCCATGTCCATGCCTATGATCACTAATATGAAGAAGATTACTAATTTAGATTTAGATATGGTGGATCCCATGTTGTACAGGTAGCTCATATGTTCTTTGATGTATCTGGTCAACACTAGACCAAATATATGTTTTGTAGTGAACACCTTGATCCAGTTCATGGTGGATCCAAAGAAGGATCAACGTGTAGTAGAAAACCATGTGCTCAGATACTTGAGGCGTACAGTGGAGTATGGAATGGGATACTTGGAGATGGTGAAGTGAAGTTGCAATGGTATACAAGCTCGAATTGGGCAGGAAGTGCACCAGACAGGAAAAACACCGCAAGGTGTTGCTTAAGCTCGGGATCAACATTGATATCCTAGTTTAGCTAGAAGCAGACTTCCATGGCATTCAGCTCAGCAGAGTCAGAGTATATGGTAGCTAGTACAACGATTTTTGAGGCCATATGGATTTTCAAGTTACTTGCAACATTGTTTGATTAGAAATTGGATCCCATTGTGATCTATTGTGACAATTAGAGTTGTATTAAAATCTCTAAGAATCCAATATTTCATGATTGATCCAAGCACATAGAGACCAAATACCACTTCATACAATACATGATTCAAAAGGGAGAAGAAAAGCTTCAGTATATACCCACAAATCAACAGGTAGCTAATATTTTGACCAAGCCCTTAGCAAAATGGAAGTTTGAAGCATTCAAAGACATACTTGGATTGGTGCAAAATTCCATCCTCGCTAAGAGGGAGTGTTTAAAAATGTAGCTCGAACAAGAGCTTCTTGCATAGGTTAGGTGTGTTCAATTTGCGAGAAGTAGTTTGAGACAACTTCTTAGTGACCACTTAATAAAAGTGGGAAATAATACCATTTTGTAATTGCACTTAATAAATAAAAGTGAAAATCTAATTTCCTATCTCTTGGTCTTAGAAATATAAATTAAATATTCTAGAGATTCTAGAATATCAGTGAGCTAGAATTGATATAATCTTAGTCATACACCTCATTATTGATATAAGGTGGTTGCTAGGATTAAGGAGATTAGTTGAGATTGGTTGCTAGAATCAAGGAAGCTGGTTGCTAGTATCAAGGAGTTGGTTACTATAATAAAAGGAAGTTAGTTGCTAGATTTGAGGAGATTAGTTATCTCTCTCAAAGCATAAATATGATAATATGGGAGGAGAATTTGAGAAGAGAACACACCAAGGAAGTTGTGCATGTGAGGTACACACCAAGGAATTTGTGTAAGGAATGCACTGTAATATCCCGATTTTGACCCCATTACATTAAAATGTGAAGGATGTAATATTGTTATAAAATCGTGGTGAGGAGCTCAAGGCCAAGGCTCCTCCATCGATTTAGTGATGCATATGGTTTGCGTGCTAGCCAGGCACAATGGAATTGCAAATATCATGTAAATATGCATTTTAATAAAATACCCACAACTAGCTATGCAATGCAATACAACAAGAGATGGGGGCATGATTTTTACAAGGGATTGGGAGGGAAATATTCAAACCCTTGGATCCAATCAAGTCAAGCCAAGTGCAATGAGAGAACCCATGAACTCTCAACTACCCATGTTGAATTTTGTACCCAATCATTTAATTCTTCCAAGATTTGTTTCAGGTAGTTAATGCCTTGGGGAATGGAGAGGTATGGCTGTCCAAATTCGAGTATGGGCAAGCCACCCTTCATGGAAATTAGTTTTTGGATTCTTGGACAAGAAATGAGCAACAAAATTGCTTCCCATTCCATTATCCATCAACCAGTTTTTCCTCTCTCGCGTTTTTGGAGCTACCTTGGCGTCTTCCCTCCACATTTTTATGGTTTTTCCTTGTTTGCTAGCTGGGAAGAGGACGTTTTTGGTGTTGCAGAGCTGTTGGGAGGAAGGGAGATCGATTTGGGGTTTCATTGAGGCCATTTTGGCCATTTGGAATGCTCATAACCTATGGGATAAATCGGTTTTTCTCCCTGTGGTCGAATTACCCTTCCCACAGTTCGTTTTGGGTGAGCCACGAATTGGGAGAGCCAATGGGAACCCTGTTTTGCAAATCCCTTTGTAAAATAGTTTGTCCATGCCCAACCATTGTGCTTTCTTTGTGTGGAAACAGTATGCTTGGGTATGAGTTATGGGTATCCATTGTTTTGGCTTGAGCTTGAATGCAAGCATCCAGAAATAAAGAGGGTTCAGATTTAACCTGATAAACCCAGCTGTGGATTGGATTGGCTTAGATGCAATGTTTATTTGGCTATGCATGAGCTTGAGAATTCCCTTTCCTTGTATAAATCATGCCTAGCTCGGGGATGGCAACTGTGCTGAGAGATTAATTAGCATAGCTGGCCTATGGTTGGGTGGAACGTTGCAGCAACATAGCTAGTTGCTTGGGACAATTTCACAATGAAGATAAGTATTTTTCTATCTATGTCTTTTACTTCTACAATGTTTTAATTTGATGATTGTTATTGATATGTTGAATGCATATGAAATGTGTGTGGATCATGTTTTATTCCGCAGTGCATAGTTGCTTTGATTTGCATCTGCACACTTATGCATTTTATTTGTAATGCCATGAGTTTGTTCATGATGAATGGGGCTAAGTTTTGTAAAATCCCAGAGTTTTGTATCATGTTTCCTTCCTTGAATTGGATCCATGGGAGGGGACGTGACATATTGGTATCAAAGCATAAGGTTGCAACATTTGGGCCTTCATGGGATACATCTCATAATTGCAGAGGTAAGACCCCTTCCTAATCACTATTGGTCATCAAAGAAAGAAAGAAAGACAGAAAAATTTCAAAAATTTTCTAATTATTTTTGAGTTTCTGCTAAGTCTATGTCAGCGCAAAATTGGCAAGAGCGCCGAAAGTGTTGGCGAGAAATCGACAAAGTCGCCAATACGTTTTGGTGAGAAATAGAAAGTTCGCCGAAAAAAAGCGTTTCGGTGAGAAATGGAAAACTTGCCGAAACGGTCGGCGAAAGATGGCGAGTTGCGCCGATCAACGACAAATTGCGAGTTGCGCTGAAACGGTTGGAGAAATATGGCGAGTTGCATCGATCGGCGACAAATTGCGAGTTGCATCGAAACGCACAGTGAAAGATGGCAAGCTGCATCGATTGGCGACAAATTGCGAGTTGTGCCGAAATGGTCAGCGGAAAAGAGATAAGCCCGTCGATTGGCGAGAAGTGGAAGGTCGCCCAAACATGTCGGCGGAGAATTGCCAAGTCCGCCGAAATGGTCGGCGCAAGATCGCAAGTTGCGTCCATCGCCGACGAAAGGCCAAGTTCGGCGAAACGGTCGGCACAGGATCGTGAGTTGCACCGATCGGCGTAAAATTGGAAGTTGCTCCAAAACAGGTCGGAGGAGAATTCAAAACTCCGCCAAAACAGGAAATTTGAGCAGTTTCCAGGCGGGATTTTTCAGGAGCCCGGAATTGAAAAATGGCATTGAACTTATGCCCCATATTGTGCGAAACGAAAAAAAAATTAAAAAAAAAAATGAGGGCAGCCACAAGGGGGCAAGCCCCCTTGCCCCCCATTGTCCCCTTGAGACGTCGTCGATGGTGAGAAAATTTTATGGTAATGACAAGATTCATAGAAATGGAAATGTTGCATCATGGGAAAATCATTATTGTGGGCAAGTGCAATGTTGATAAAAGGGGAAATCTCTCACCTTAAACTATTCATGTTTATAACATAAGAATTGCATGCTTGGAAAGTAGCAAGAATGAATGTTATACACGTATATATATATTGAATTTCTACTTGGTGAGAAGATCATAGCTAATGATTGCTTGTATGCTTGGTAGAGAGGCCATGAATTTGAATCGGCTATGATGTGGAAGAGGAAATTCCATGCTATGATGAGGGATTGGAAAGGGAGAATTCCTTAACTCCTCTCTTGCTATTATCTTTATATTTTACGAGTTTTATATACATAAAACTATGGCATAGGAATGTTGAAAATGCAAGAGATCAGATAGACGAAGTGAATATGCGCTAGTTGGCACATTAATAGATATTGCATAGTGCATATGAAGGTGTTTGTGCATGTATATGATATTGCATATTGATAAAATAGTGAAGTTTTACATATGCAATGAGCCACTTATGATAATTATTATTGTAGTTAATAATCACTATTGGTGTTGGTGTTGGTTCTAGGACCAAAGACAACAGAAGCATGGCTAAAAATGTACGTGATGTTGTTGCATATGACGAGCAACCTTATGAAGGAAGGTTGGGGCAACAGATCTATGATCAAGAGGTTGGCGGTAGGATGGTGAAATCCTTGTAGGAGACCGACTGATCAGGTAACATCAAAGATGTTAATGGAATCCATGTAGGTAATGGTTTATTTATGATTTAGTACAAAAAGGGGATTGGGTAAGAATCCCTTGATCCATATTTAATAATCATGAATTGGTATGTATGTGATGTTGAATGCATTTATACGAACATTATCCCATCGGGTACGGTGAGGTATGTGGTAGTAAGGGAAAGGATCCTATTACCATCTAGCTATTTTGAAATATAAATGCATTTATATGAGAATATATCATGCCATTTGTGTACGTTGGTTATGAGTTTAATAACCAAAGCAAGTGAGGACTCATAGTCCTGTTGTGGTAGTGCATGCCATATGAGATAGTCATGGTTAAGGCCATAATGTGGTTGGAATGGTAATGCTATAGTGTTACACAAGTATCCCATGAACTCCCTATTTGTGTTAATTTGGGATGAAACCTCTTTTACAACAACCAAGGAGTCAGCAAACTCCTAACGTGTTGTTCGGGTAGAGAAGGAAGGCACCCAGATAAGTTAACCAAGTGACTGGGGAGATGCTTAGGTGATGTGTTGAGGAAATAGCTATACCTTCCACAACATCATGGTGGAATGCATGACATGACTATTATGGTATTCATGAATCCGTGCAAGAAAGCATTGAGTGGGTGCACATTAAAAGATTATGTAAATGTTGTGAATATGCATGCATATGTGTGGGTGCACATGTTGAGATGCATTGTGTGAATGCATGGTTGTGATATATATGTTTCATTGCAATTAGATAATAGATTAAATGGTGGACTATTGTCAATCATGAGATCATTTCATGAGCTGCTGTGAATGCGGGAGAATGATTGCATGAAGAAGGTAGACATGTTGATGGGATACGGGAGTGCTCTGTTGGAAGGACATAGTTGCATAAAAGGAATATGGCTGTGAAGTAATGAATATTGGAGTTTTTATTTAAATTGCAGGGATAATGTGACTGTGTCTTGCAATTTTATTATGATAATGATGCATATATAGATATATATATTTCATTGCATTTCAAATGATAACAGTTGAAAGTGTTCAAATTATTGAGTGTTATAATTCTGAGATCACTTCAGTCACTGTTGTAGCAATGAGGAGATCATTTGCATAGATACTCACAATGTGTTTGGCTGATTGAAAGTTTCAGATTTCAGCTAGAAATGTCTTGAGTATGGCAATGAGGATAAGTCCATAGTAAAGACGGGGACCTACCATGTGAAAAGGCCAAATATTGTGAGAAGGTTCTCATGGTTGCAAATCTAATTTCTGTAGGAAAACAGATTTGTAAATTTCAGATTTGAAATTTTGCTAATAATTGCTAATGATTGTTTGGCTTATATAAAATTGTGTCAGAAGGACATGTTGTAGGTGGATGTTCATGTATGGTAGCAAGTGTAAAACCATAACGGACAGAGTGATACCACTTATGAGAGCCAAACAATATGAGGATAGCCTCATGGCTAAGCAAATCAATTTATGTAGTAGACATAATTGCAAATCATTAATGCCATTGATTGGTTATGGAACAATCATATTTGAATTTTATTGTTAAAAGCTGCTGACTGTTTGGTTTTTTTAGGAGTGTGTCAGGAAGATACCTTGCAGGAATGCCATGGGTGATGGCCTGCAGAAGCCAAACTCCATGAGACTCGGATCCCATTCTTTGGAAATGGGTTTTGGGTGAAACGCCATTGTAAAATTTTGATAATATCTCAGTTGTACTGCATGTTGGAAAACCATGTGAGTGAGTTGATAAAATTATGCCAAGAAGGCATATGTGGGTTATGGATGTGAAAATATTGGGGTGGCAAACCGAAGGACTGTTGACTCGGAGAAGGGAGCCCCCATTCTTCACAAATGAAGAGAGAATGCATTTGAAAATGGATGGGTATTCTGTAACCTTGGCTAAGAATATACATGTCTGGTTATTAGATTTAATATGCAGAGCATGTTTTATTATTTCATTATTATTCCATACTGCTTGAGTGTGACTAGAGCCTACATGGCTCACATCGGAAAGGGATGCATACCTTTTTGGTGTTGGGTTATTATAGGGTTGTCAATATTGAATACACCCTAAGGGAATGGACACATTCCTAGTGTTTCAATACACCCTAAGTG
This sequence comes from Larix kaempferi, assembly GCA_027924585.1. Lineage (NCBI taxonomy): Eukaryota > Viridiplantae > Streptophyta > Pinopsida > Pinales > Pinaceae > Larix > Larix kaempferi. Next base: position 35,174,270 of record BSBM01000093.1, read on the forward strand.
AATGATATGAAATATGGTTACAATTTTAGAGTAGCAATACTGATGAGTTTGCTTATCCTTCTTGTGTTGTCATCTTACACGGATACAATTTGGTTTCGCACAATAAGAGGGAAAGTGAAGAAAAGGTACTCAGGGGGATTGTACGGGCATTGGTAACCTTTCTACGCTTACACTAAAGAACACTAGAAGGGATGGATAGGCCCGAGGAGCTGTGTGGTAGAAAAAAGGTATCATCCTTGTGTAGTGTGAGTGGGTATTGTGGGGCCATGCTAGCCTGCAATCAAGAAAGTCACCTATAGAGTTCCTAGAGAGAACACTTGGTTTGCATAGGAGAAGGAGTGTCATCCTTGTGTGGATGAAGAGTTGATGTGTGTGTGAAGGGTTGTGGGGATATTGATGAAGGCATAAAATCTATATTGGGTCAGCAGTAAGGTAGGGTACCGAGACTGACTGGAAAACCCGAGATTCATATGGCTCCGTAGTAGAGCCTTGAACTAGAAATGGTCGTGGTGTAGTTTCCTTCCATTGGTTGATGACCCAGACGGATGTGTTGGCTTGGAAATGGAGAGGGAAAACCAGGTATGGGAATGGTTTGGCACCACCAATGATTGGTAAATCCAGTCAGTGAATTGGTTGGGCATTAACTACTTGATGTTGTGGAGCAGCATGTGTGCTGGCTAAGCATCCACCCCACAGGTGATCCAAGGCTTGTAAAGCAGAGAAGGAAACCTGTGGAGTAGCGAGGAACTACCCAATACAGATAAGTATTTATTTTTCATTCATTTTCGGATAATGAAAATTTCATGAACAAGCGTTATGACAACCAAGCTAATACACTGTTTTTTCTTTGTTGGAAACCTTGTTCATTGTAGGAAGCAAGGACCCTGAAGGCACCATAAATGCTTGGTAAATCCAGTCGGTGCACTGGTTGGGCATTGAATGTTGTGGAGAAGACGGAGTGCTAGCCAAACATTCCTTAAATACTTGATAAACCCAGTCGGCATACTAGCTTAACATATTGATAAATGGGATGCCTGATAAACCCAGTCGATGTATTGGCTTGGCATTTCCTATTCGAATGATTGTGGAGTATCCTGCGTGTTGGCCCAACATTCGTTATTGTATCCACAGGAAATCCAAGGCTTGTAAAGCAAAGAAGGAGCTTGTGGAATAAAGTGAAGACATCCAATACATATAAGTATTTGGTTATCTTGCAGCTTCTTGCTTATTTAATATGAAATATGTGTGTACATGATTTCTTAAACTCTTGTTTAGAGATAAACCCTATGAAAATAAACTAAACACGTGAATTGATTCAATGTTTGAGTGTAGGTATTGTTGGAAGCAAGGACTATGAAGGCATCCTAAGGATGCATATGGACATGTGACTGTCCTACAAAGCTCAGCATAAGTAGTAATGAAAGATGGTGCTAGTGGACTTGTGTGGGTCCTAGCAGTCAAAGGTTCTATAGGAAACAATGGGGAAGGGTCCCTAGTTGAAAAACCTTAGACATACCTTAGACACTAAGTGTCATAGCCAAGAAAGGGCAAGTCAAGCATCCGGATTGAAGTGAAAAGAAGATAAGGAGCATGAAACCACAGTGGTGGTGTGGCTCCGGATTGGAACAAGACTAAGAGGGGGAAACTCTTACTCTTCTCTTTCATTTTGATTGATGCATCTTAGAAACATAAAATTTTTGAATGCATGTCATGATTGAAAGTAGATTGTGTTTATTTTCTTGAAACAAATTGTGAATGTTGAAATAGTTAATTCCCTGTGAAAGGATCAACATGAATGAGTTCATGTGTATGTTGGGAAAGCATGAAAAGTGTGGAAGTCTCATGAGTAAAGCATGGACATTCCACGTCAATTGGGAAAATAATTGATTGTGTTATGCTTGGCCTAATAGGAATTGCCACGATGAATCTCACGGGTGAGAAAGTGAAAGCCATTGATTGCAGCTATTACCAGCCAAGTGTTGCTAGTGAGAAAAGTGAGAGCTAGTTGTGCACATTGGCCATGGCAGCAAACCAAAGGCTATGGGGTTTTGCTGAAAATATTCCTCAAATAGTTGCCAGGATAACAAGAAAGATGGTAGCCACGAGATTCTAGACTTGTAGATCAGCTGGAAGTTAAATAAGGAAGGGATTGTTGTGGAGCAATGCTCACCTACAAAGCTGGAAGATCAAAGCCAACAAGAGCAGCTTGTGGAAGCCAAAGGACTTGGTCCATAAAGTTCAAAGTAAAAAGATGAAACACAAGACAAACCTGCCACATTTTGTGAATTTTGGACATGTGTAAAGTGGGTATGTATTCCTAAGTGTTGGAACACCGAGGGCAGTGTTATTCCAAAGGGGGGGATTGTAATATCCTGATTTTGACCCCACTACATTAAAATGTAATGGATGTAATATTGTTATAAAATCGTGGTGAGGAGCTCAAGGCCAAGGCCCCGCCATCGATTTAGTGATGCATATGGTTTGTGTGCTAGCTAGGCACAATAGAATTGCCAATATCATGTAAATATGCAATTTAATAAAATACCCACAACTAGATATGCAATGCAATGCAACAAGAGATGGGGGCATGATTTTTACAAGGAATTGGGAGGAAAATATTCAAACCCTTGGAGCCAATCAAGTCAAGCCAAGTGTCAATGAGAGAACCCATGAACTCTCAACTACCCATGTTGACTTTTGTACTCAATCATTTAATTCTTTCAAGATTTTGTTGAGGTAGTTAATGCCTTGGGGAATGGAGAGGTATGGCTATCCAAATTCAAGTATGGGCAAGCCACCCTTCATGGAAATTCGTGTTTGGATTCTTGGGAAAGAAATGAACCACGAAATTGCTTCCCATGCCATTATCCATCAACCAGTTTTGCTTCTCTCACATTTTTGGAGCTACCTGGGTGTCTTCCCTCCACGTTGTTATGGTTTTTCCTTGTTTGCTAGCTGGGAAGAGGGCATTTTTTGGTGTTGCATATCTACTGGGAGGAAGGGAGGTCAATTTGGGGTTTCATTGAGACCGTTTTGGCCGTTTGGAATGCTCATAACCTGTGGGAGAAATCGATTTTTCTCCCTGTGGTCGAGTTCCCCTTCTCATAGTTCGTTTTGGGTGAGCCACGAATTGGGAGAGCCAATGGGAACCCTATTTTGCAAATCCCTTTGTAAAATCATTTATCCATGCTCAACCATTGTGCTTGTTCTGTGTGGAAAGATTATGCTTGGGTATGAGTTATGGGTATCCATTGTTTTGGCTTGAGCTTGAATGCAAGCATCCAGAAATGAAGAGGGTTCAGATTTAGCCTGATAAACCCAGCTATGGACTGGCTTGGCCTAGATGCAATGTTTATTTGGTTGTGCATGAGCTTGAGCGTTCCCCTTACTTGTATAAATCATGCCTAGCTCGGGGGTGGAAACTGTGCTGAGAGATTAATGAGCATAGTTGGCCTATGGCTGGGTGGAACGTCGCAGCGACATAGCTAGTTGCTTGGGACAATTTCACAATGAAGATAAGTATTTTTCTATCTATGTGTTTTACTTCTGCAATGTTTTAATTTGATGACTGTTATTGATATGCTGAATGCATATGAAATGTGTGTGGATGATGTTTTATTCCGCTGTGCATGGTTGCTTTGATTTGCATCTGCACACTTATGCATTTTATTTGTAATGCCATGAGTTTGTTCATGATGAATGGGGCCAAGTTTTGTAAAAGCCCGGAATTTGGTATCATGTTCCCTTCCTTGAATTGGATCCATAGGAGGGGACATGACATGCACCAAGGAAGTTGTGTGCACAGTGAAGCCAAGGAGGAGAGAACGAATATAGCAGGAAGAGGATCGACCAACAAGGTGGAAGACTCCGAGGATAGTACCATACAACGTCATACATGGTACAATAGTTCCTTAGATTTATGTGAGGTGTATTTTTTTTCTTTTCAACAAGCTATAAACCTCAAGTTGAGTTGTCCTTGTAAGTTTTGATTATAAATAATAAGGTAATTTGAAGGACAAAATTCTTGTGTATTATGTTTATGCTTCCGGTGTTAATTTTCAGCTATATGTGATTTGAAATTGTATGTTCAAAATTTTTTTTTGTTGTTAAATAAATTCATATCTTATTTATTTAATTAAGAAAAACATAAGACAACAGTCACTTAAGGCTTGAAAAGTTACATTGTCATGTTAATTAATATTGTCAAGGAATACCTGCAGTTTCATTAAGATTATCACACAATGATCTATTCAAGTGTGTAATAACTATAAGGATATTATAGAATATCACTAAGATAGGAGGGCACTAAAGCTAAAATGGAGGTTAATTGACATGAAAGCTAACTTATATAGTAAGTTGGAAAACCTTGGGACCTTACTAACGTATAAAAACATAATTTGATATACATTTTTTAGTAGAAGTTTTGACAACAACAATGCAACACATGTCACAATGTTCCTATTGGTACATTGTAGAGATCCCACGTAAGGCTCAACTACTTATATTATTGTTTGGCATTGCACTATTTTTCACTTGATAATAACTGAGTTTCGAATAGGTGTTTTTCAAACCCCAACTACTAACTCTACTAACTTGCCATTCTATAGGTGGTGGCCAAAAGCTTCCTTAAAATCATCTCGACCTTTCTAACATGCATGTTCAACAACTATAGATGGGAAAACCAAGAAGCACTAATCACTTATGAAATAGATTAAGCATCACAAAGGGTGCTTTCACTTAGGGTCGGGTTATATGGCCGGGTGGCTGAGGTGGTCGGCTGTAGTCGTCTCTACCTAGGATCAACCCCAGACCTCTCCTCTTCGGCGTCTTCGCCTTATATAAGCACACCGGCTATTCTCATACGGGGATAAAACAAAGGGTGCTTTCACTTACCTAGAGTATTAGCACCTCACTTACTAGAGTATTAGCACCAACTGAAAAATAAGCATCATTGCATATGCCAATATCACTTGCTCCGAAATTGGTTATGAATAAATGGACACGTTTATGGTTTTGAGGTCGTTTGCTGTATAGCTAAACTTGCATATCGAAGATTTTGGGCTTTTAATGCTAAAAGTGATGATATACATCACATTGAAATGTGTTTATTGTATGCATATTAAATCTCTCTCCTTCCAATTTCATATTTTAAAGGAAGGGACTAGCTACTACGGGGCATATCCTTCCTTGTTTCTTTGCAGAGATTTTTTATTTGAGTGGTAAGCATTATCTATGTCCTTACTCCTAATTATAAAGCAGGGTTCACAAATATAAAAATATTAAATTTAGCATATGGATGGAATTTCTTTTATTAAAATAAATATTAATTATATCATAAGGATGGACTTTCTTTCATTGGACTATGATATTTAAATTAGTAATTGTCTTAGAATGTGAAAAGACATATCAATACATAGTATAAAAAGTTATAATTCGAAAAATAAGATTTACCATTAGTTTAATTTTTGTATTCACAAGAGCAATCATATGGCTTTGAAGACAAGACATAGCATTAAAGAAAGTGTGCAAAACAATTTGGTGCATAGAAATCATATTTTTATGACAGAGAAGATCTTATTTAAACCTTGAAAAACGACATGTAAATGAGCCATGTACATAAAACATGTGACTACCACTTCATTAATATGGCCATCACTAACCAACTCCAAACAAATGTATAATAACAACTATAAGGTCATAGTTTAGTATAAATATCATATCAACAAAGTGGTGTGCAATTGCATTTCATGTTGCGGCATAATTCAATGAGCTATCAAGAAAAGTTTAAAATATATTGGGGTATCAGAGAGGTTGTTGTTTAATGACAAATATTATGCATCTTGTAGCAAAGTCATAAATATTCTTGTTCATTTTGTTAGTGAAAGCCATTATGGTATTTCGTCAAATAATTAAGTATTGACTACAAAATATAGGAAAATGGATCATAGCTTGAGAAAATGGCATCACCTTCTTAAGGGTACACATGCAAACAACAGTTCTTTAATACAGTTGAAAAGGGATCAAACAACTCCACAATTAATTCCCATTATAAGTGTTGCATGTTGCATTTTCCTTCTGCTGGTAAAGCCATCATGGTCGTTCATCAAATTATTAGGTATTATCTACAAAATCTTTGAAAATGTGTCAAATCCTAAGAAAATGTCATTGCCTTCATAAGGGCATAAGGGCATAAGGGCATACATGCAAACAACAATTATTTAAGAACGTTGAAAACAATGAGAGAGCTCCATAGCTAATAATTCCTTAATAAAATATTGTATGCTATATTTATAATTCATAACATAAATAATATTTTTCCACAAAAATTAAACGGTTTTGAAGAGATAATGCCCACTTTGTTCTTCATTTGCATATGGCATCATCTTAAAACATAAAATGTTTCTTTAATAATGAAAAATACATTGATTTAGGCCTTGACTGAGACATGAATACTACAAAAGAGACCATGTTTCTCAATTCAATTGATGATGAATTTGGGTTAAATATCCAAAAAACAAAATTCAAAAGACAAAACTTAGGGCTCATCGCATTAGCAGATGAGAAAGGATGATAAAAGACCTCGATATGAAGAATAAAAAAATACAAGTCAGTCAAGGATTAACGAGAATTGATCTATACATGTCCTAAAGTCTTCAAAATAACAACTTTGCTTGAAATCAAGGATCTCGATAAAATTTCCAGGAAATTTGATTTTTCGTTAAGAGTAACCTCATTATACATGAAGAAAGATATATAGTAATTACATACGTATTAAATAATAAAAATCATAATAAAGTTGAATTTGATAAAAATATAGAAACAAAAACCTCTTGATATAAAACCAAATTGACAACCAAAATTAGGAAAATGTTATGAAATAAAGTGCTAAAGAGCAAAATTAGACATAAATATAGCACAATTACACACAATGTCAATTGTATTTGCAATTTTTTTGTCAGAAACAAAATAAAATGATGCAAAGAAACAAAAGAAAAACATTGCACGGATTACCTTGTAAGATCGGGAAAATGACAATAGCAATGAGAAAAACACACAGAAAATTTCAATACTCGATGTGAAAATCCATCATGTAAAGCATTGTTTATTGGACCTTGACAATGATAACACTCACATAATTGAGATGTTGGCATCAAATACTACAACACATAATCTCTCAATATATTGGGCATTCAATTAATGCTCCAAAGGAACAATTTTTCCCACATTAGACATGAACCTCAAACCTTCGTGAAGGCCAAATTATGCATTGAAATTATAGCAACATGTAGGGTGTTATGATCTAATGGTTTCTTGTATACTCCAACCTTTACAAATCCAAAGTCATCACAATAAAAAAAGGCAAAAAATACAACATAAGCACTAAGTTGAAATGGTTGCAGATTATCGATGGAGTGGTCATTGAAATGGTTGCAGATTATTGATGGAGTGGTCATTGAAATGGTTGCAGATTATCAATGGAGCAGTCTAATAAATACATTGACACCAAACAAAGCTTCCTTGGTTTTATATGACAACATTTTCTAACTCTTGTGATGGTGATGAATTCTCATTATGTGCCATGATTACCAGCCAAATCATGTAATGGTGCAAAGGTAATACTCGTGAAAACTAAAGAACATATGACAAACGAAATTGTATAATGGTTTGGTAGATGATATCAAGAAAGGCACTCTCACAATATAGATGCCTATGGTGTAAAAAATTATTTTATTGTAATAAAATGTGTAGATATTGTATATTGTTCTTTGGAGATGATGGTTATACTTATCCATGTTTTCGAAAAAGAAAGCAATGGAATGGAATACCTTGCCAATTCATTATGTCATAATCACCTAATCTATATACTGTTAGTTTTCATGAAAATTGAAAATATGGTTGTGACTTAAAAAAAATAAAAAAATAATAATTAAGTGATGAAAATGTTGATATGAAAGAATATTTTCATTAATGTCAATCATCTTATGTTCTATTAGAGGCTTTGAAATATCAAGCTTCGAGGGCATTTTTTATTGAGTGTAGGTGCCTCATATGCCTTTGTTATCCTTGTCTTTTCTATAGGTAGTTATGGGTTCATGTGATGCATAAGAAGTAAGACTTGGTACACTACTTTACTCATGTTGTACCATATTTTCATTGCTATAGATCTACATCCCAAATAAAAAATTCCATCATATTCACAACTTTCAAGGTCAAGGTCAAGCCTTGAATGACACAAATCAGTTGAGGCCCCAAGTTATCATGGAAGGGGATGACTTACGGTGATCGACAACAAACAATGAATGAGAGTGTAAAGAGTTTGGTTAATATACTTGTTCATTTTATTATGACACGCCACACTTATTTACATGAACATCAACATGCTCAATCAAATTTTTATAGACATTGGGTTGGTTTCGAGTGAGGTAATACCTACTAAATATTTGAAAATATGTCAAATCATAAGAAAATGGCATCACCTTCATAAGGGCATACATGCAAACAATAATTCTTAAAGAAAAATTGAAAACACTCATAGAGCTTCATAGCTAATTTCTATTAAAAATCTTGTATGCTATATTTATAATTCATAACATAATAATATTTTTCACAAAAAATAAAACAATTTTGAAGAGGTAATGCTCGGTTTGTTCTTCACTTACATATGGAATCATCTTAAAAAATAAAATGTACCTTTAATAACTAAAATCCACCAATTTAAGTAAGAATACTACAAAAGAGATCATTTTTTTAATATTCGATTGTTGATGAATTTAGGTTAAATATCAGAAAAGCAAAATTCAAATGACAAAACTTAGGGCTCACCACAGTAACAAATGAGCAAGGATAATAAAAGACTTTGATATGAAGAATTAAAAATGACAAGCCAATATTCTATCAAGGATTAATGAGAATTGATCTATATGCATGTCTTAGAGTCTTTGGAAAAACAACTCTGCTATCAAAATTTATCAAAATTAAGGATCTTGATAAAATTTTCAGAGAAATTGATTTTTTTTTTGTCAAATATAAGCTCTCATTTTAGGAGTTACCTCATTATATATGAAAGATATATAGTAATTATATATGTATCAAATAATAAAAACCATAATAATGTTGAATTTGATAAAAAAAATAAAAACAAAAACCCCTATCAATAGAAAACAAAATTGACAACCAAAATTGGGAAAATGCTATAAAATAAAGTGTTAAAGAAAAAAATTAGATATAAATAAAACACAATTAAACAAGTTGAAGTTTAATTGAAGGAGAAGTTGTTTAAGGTTAAAGGAAGGGGAACCAGTTTAAGGTTTCATTTTAAGCACTTTGAAAGCTAAGAGCTAAGGGAAGCAGTTTAAGGTTTAAGTTTAATTTAAGGGGAATAGTTTCAGGTTAAAGGAAGGGGAACAATTGAAAGTTTAAGTTTATGCACTTTAGAAAGGTTGAATCCATGAACCATGATTTGCTTGAGGGCCCGACCATGACCATGAGCATGATTTTTTTGGGAGAAGCTAAGAGTTTTACTTTGGGGAAGTTCCCCTGCGGGCCCGGCCTTCTTAGCTTTGTGAGCTTATGTAAGCCATCTCTTGAGCTACTTAATCCTACTTATTTCCACTTACTCTTATTATCCTAAAACATAATAGGAATATTTTGAGGAGATTACCCATAGGGGACCGGGCTCAAAATTTTGCAATTTTTTTGTAAAAACAAAATAAATAGTAAAAGTAATCACTACAAAGAAAGAAAAAAAACAATGCACACATTACTTTGTAGGTCTTGGAAAATAAAAAAACAATGCACACATTACTTTGTAGGTCTTGGAAAATGAGAATAGCAATGAGAAAAACTCACAAACATCATTTCAAAATTCAATGTGAAAAGCTATCATGTAAAGCATTATTCGTTGGACCTTGACATTGATAACACCCATAGAATTGAGATATTGGCATCAAATAGTACAGCACATAGCCTCTCAAGGTATTGGGCATCCAAGTAATGCCCTCGCTAGACTTGAACGCCAAACTCTTGAATAAATTATGCATTGAAATTCAAGCAGCATGTAGGGTGTTATGATCTAATGGTTTCTTGTTACAAATCCAACATCATCACAATATACACAAGCGAAAAAATACAACATAAGCACCAAGTTGAAATGGTTGCAGATTATCGATGGAGCGGTCTAATAAATACATTAAATACATTGACACCAAACAAAGGCTTCCTTGGTTTTGTATGACATTTTCTAACTCTTACGATAGTGACAAATTCTCATTATGTGGCAGAATTACCAGCCAAATCATGTAATAGTGCAAAGGACACATGACAAACGACATGGTATAATGGCTTGGTATACAATATGAAGAAAGGTTTTCTCACAATATAGATGCCTATGGATGCCTATGGTGTAAATTTTTGTATTATTGTAGTGAAATGTGTAGGATATCGTATTGTGTATTGTTCTTTGGAGATGATGTTTATACTTACCCATGTTTTCAAAAAGGAAAGTAATGGAACGGGAATATTTTATTATGTCATAATTATTTATAGTTTACATGAAAATTGGAAAAATGATTGTGATCAAAATAAAAATAGTTTTTATGAAAATTGAAAAAATGATTGTGAGTAAAATAAAAATAAAAATAATAGTTTCTTTGAAAATTGAAAAAATGATTGTGAACAAAATAAAAATAATAATAATAAAGTGATGAAAATGTTGATATGAAAGAAAGATTTATCATTAATGTTAATCATCTTATGCTATGTCAGAGGCTTTGGAATATCGAGCTTGGCGGGTATTTTCTATTAAGTGTAGGTGCTTCCTATGCATATGTTATCCTTGTATTTGCTATAGGTAGTTGTGGGTTCATATGATTCACAGGAAGTAAACCTTGGTACACTACTTCATTCATGAAGTACCATGTATGCATTGCTATAGATCTACATCCCAGTTAACAAATTTTGACATATTCACAACTTTCAAGGTCAAGGTCAATCTTTGAATGATGCCAATCAGTTGAGGGCTCAAGTTATCATTGAAGGAGAGGAATTACAGTGATCGAAAACAAACTATGAATGAGAGTGTAAAGAGTTTGGTTAATATACTTTTTCATTTTAATATGACACACCGCGCTTGTTTACATGACCATCAACATGCTCAATCAAATTTTCTGTGAACATTGGGTTTGTTTTGAGCAAGGGAAACAATTCAAGGAGGATGGCCAAGAAGAGAGTAGAATGGACTGCCATTTAACATTGTATTAATTTGGGACTAGACATGCTTAAGAACATAATCATTCATGATAGTTAACCCTCATGCTACATCAAATGAAATTAAAAAGTTTCAACCAATTTATACTATTCTCTTAAAGTGAAGTGAACTCCAATGAGTTGTAGTATTCTCTTACATTGAGCTAAGTACTATGGTGAAATTGCAGTCATATGGCTTGTTGAGTTTTGAATGTCAAGTACCCTAGTTTATGGCACGATCTAGAATGTTTTTTGGGAGTATTTTGTCAAATCATAAAGGAGAAGGGCCTATGGTAAATTAATTTTCTATTGCCAAGTGTTAGGCTTCGACCATGCACCTTAAATGAAGCCATACACCTCTATTTATTCATTTATTAAATCAATCATTCATTTAAGTCATACACCTTTATTTATTGATTTATTAAATCAATCATTGAATGTATGTAAGAGGTTGGTGGAAAGTCTTCTCATGTAGTTATGGAATAACGAGCTAAGTGCAATGGAGAAATTTTCTTTGTGTCCAAATGATCGGATGAGAAATTGCGGAAGGAGGATTTCTAGAAGTCCCTTGCAAATTTTTGGTATATAACAAGTGAAGAGATCGACTAAGCTCTGGGTGGATGAAGAGAACGCATTATTGGTTCCAATGGAACAAGAGACATGTGTGTGGAGAACCCTAAATCTATTGTGATATATTTTTACAGTGGCATGTGAAATTATGAGGTTGACTAAGTCACCTTTTGGAATAACTTGAGTTTGGAATTGACTAAACCTTAGATGGTCAATTGTCTTAAGTCTACCCACTATATAAATCTTGCTAGAGACTTACCTACGAACCGTCTAAGATGGTCGATTGGAGAATCTAGATATCATAAGCACTGGATTATTTGATTGCTTGACTAGACCATGTCCCTTTTGAGTCTAACTTCCCTAGCGACAGACATATGTAATGGAGTGGTCCACTACTCATTGACATGAAGATCATCAATGTAGCTTATAGTTGTGGACTATTATGAGTTTGTTGTGGTATTAACTATATTGAATCATTTGTTATCTAGAAAAAGGGGTTGTAGAGCTTTGAATCATGAATGCATGTGGTAGAACCCTATGTGATCATCCGTCGATTGCCACATAGTCTACCAATAAATTGTGGGTTTCCTAGATTGACTAGTATCTAGAATGGCATCGAGAAATAGAAGGAAGATCATTGGCATCCATGGTCTATTAAAGAATTGTTTATTGCAATATGGAACTACACTATAAAAATTAATCCATTGATGTTGAGAATGGCCCACGGAAGGCTTGAATGGAGTTCAACAGTGATTTCAACCAGTAATATCAATGACTGGCATGTCGATTTCACATTTCTATCAATTTGTATTGAGTGAATAGTATATTGTTCAACTAAAAATAAGGTTCAATATGTTGTGCATGTTCGACCTATATTTAGGGGTGAATCTTGTCATAAGTTGCTTCATTCCATAAAGCTCGTGAGCCCTTAAGATAGCATGGGATCAACCTAGCATAATCGGTTGATGGTATTGCCTCTATTTACCCTTGTATATTGATTGCCTTGATTATTCAAATTTGTTTTAGCATTCTTGTTGCTTGGTTGGAAGTAGGTATGAGGATCCTTCTTTTTGGAGAGATATAGTTGTTCAAAGGATAATCTCTTCCTTGGGATTTTGTTATGCATTCTTGTTTGAATAATACAAGGATTAATGCCATAAACCTAAGCTCATTTTTGGGGTGGGGTTCCGTTATCACTATAAAAGGATACATTAGTATTGTATTGTTTGATTGTTATGAGCATTAGTAGCAACCTATTGTGTTGTGTATTGTTTATTGTTGTCAGAAAGCAAGATCAAGGATCTAACTCCTTCGAGAAACTATTTATTGTTTGTTGGTGTATTGTTTTTTGGATTGTATTTTCAAATATTTACCAATAGTTCACTTGCATGAGTTCATTTTTCTACATATTTGAAGTTCCTTTGTGCCCTTTGTTAGAAATATGGACGTTTATAGAGAGACTTTGTGTAGGGAAGTAGAGGAGGTTGAAGCTTATTTCTCTAGAAGAAACCATTGTTGAATTGAATAAATTAGTTTATCATCTTTGTTATGAACTAGATTAGAAAGGTAGAACCATTCATAGGTTGCAGCAGTTCAAACCAATTCAAGTGCTACAAATGAATTACACGCCTTTACCTTGAAGAAGTTTGGTGTAGGTATTATGCAGATTGTTGTCTTGGAAATAACTATGGAACGTGTCTTTTAAAACCTAATGGCATAAATTTTGGATAAGACAATCTCACTTGATGATTTAGTGATGAAGTTAAAAACCTCATTCATACTAATATTGATGGGATGGATGAGAGGATTAATGAGCTGGAGCAAGCCAATACCCTGTTGGAGAATAAAGTTGTCTTTAGCTTGCAGGCTTATGTTGATGAGATTGATAAAGAAGTTGATCCCTTCAAATAGACAATATTTGATTATTTGATGAATATAAATATTTAAAGAAAGATTATGTTGTTTTATTGTTGCAAATGACTGAGAATGATGAGATTAATAAGGATTTGTAGGATTACAAATGTGTTCTTGAGCATGAAGTCAATTGATTGCATATTATTGTAAGGAATTTTAATGGTGCATCTCATAGTACTTCTTTTATTGATACATTTGATGATCTTGTTCTTAGTATTGATTATAAGAAGGATGGTGTTGATATCGTGGCTCCTTCTCATTATTTACTAGCTACTACTGCAAATATTTCTCATAGATTTGAGAAACATGCCATTGATATTGGGTCCCAACTATTAAGTAACATGGGATATACTAGATGTGGAATTAGGAAGAATGGATAGGCCATCAAGTTTCTAATTACCCCTAAGTTCAGAATCCCTAAAGCAAGTCTTGTATATGATGGGATTTAATCGAATAAAGAGACTAGATACATCAACCATTGTTTTATCTGTTGCTAATGGATGTTATCCAACTGAGTTTTTGAAAGAAGAACCATTATTGATGGGTTATGATGATTTTATTGAAACTTTAGTTGATAATAATATACCATAAATTGAAATTGTTATTGTAAATAACATTGTTGTTGATGTGCAAGAATGTCATGAACCCTTAGTTGAGCAAGACGTTGAGATTGCACCTTATGTTCAACAAAACATAAATATTTTCCAAATGGACATCTTCATCATAAGTATCATAGGAATTGACCCAAGAATCGATATTCTTAGAATAGTGGCAATTACTCTTTTAGATCTTTGTAGGAGAAGCATGAAAGACAAAATAATTGACCAGAGCCAAACACCAAGGTTGATTATGGTTGCACTGGTCAATGGTCATGGAATCATTTGAATTGTGTTTGAGGAATTCTTATATGATCCGGATCTTGGGAGCTGAGAACCGGAAGGATTGAATGCCGAGAGATGAGGAGATTAAGCATGCAAATCTGTCATAAAATTCACATGAAAAACACTAATCTTGCATGAGAATAAGCATGAACAAAGACATATGAAATGAATGGGAGGTGAGGTTCAAAGAGGAGCCCCACCTCTGAAACTAATTACCAATAAGTCACTCAGATCTAATTAGTCTCACAATGAACAATAGAAAATAGGAGAGAAACCAAATGAGTAACTTGTTATCATGAGAAGGCTTGCTAGGCCTTAATATAGCATTATTACAATGTGTTTTGAGGCTATACCATGGGCCAAAACTATGTGCTACTAAATACCATGGATGAGAGAGGGTGGCCTCTCTATTTAATACTTTTATGGCTTATACATCCGAATTTAGACCATATGCCCCCTAAAATTCGGATCATTCCTCCCCCCTTAGAAAATGATGGTCCACATCATTTCATGCTAAAAAGAGACCCATGATTACAATGTGCTAGCTACCAATGAAGAGAAGGGTTTTGTGTGGTTGACCCATAACCGTGGGTTTTGCGAGGGTGACCCATAACCATGATGGAAATGGCAAGCTTGATTCCAATGAAGAGAAGAGTTTTGTGTGGTTGACTCGGAACCATGGGTTTTGTGTGGTTGACTCGGAACCATGGGTTTTGTGTGGTTGACCCATAACCGTGGGTTTTATGTGGTTGACCCATAACCATGGTGGCAATGGCAAGCTTATTTCCACTGAAGAGAAGGGTTTTGTGTGGTTAACCCATAACCGTGGGTTTTGTGTGGTTGACCCACAACCATGATTACAATACACAATTGTGGGTTTTGTGTGGTTGACCCATAACCATGGGTTTTGTGTGGTTAACCCATAACCATGATTACATTAAGATTTTAAAAAAATTGAAAATTCATGATCTTTGGTGCAATTGATGTCTTGCTGCAAATTCATTCATAGCTTCTGATGCATGTAGTGAAATTGAATTCTGTTGAAAACCCATTTGAGGTCTCGAATAGACCTTTCCATCCATATAACATACTTGGTCTGGGGTGGCCCAGATAGTGAGAAAATGTTTGTTGAAGCTCAAGAGACACGCGCACACTATTTTGCAGACATATGTTGCTTCAATCGATGATATCTCTCAAACCAGAAAGCCAAATAAAAAACCGTGAAATACCCATTTTATCTGACAGAAAGAGATTTCTAATGAGATGTGGTAGAGCCCTGAAACATTATGTGGAGTCTGTAGCACTTGTTTAAAGTGTTTGTACGTCTGGCCGCATTGTGTACAAACATGTGTTACTTCAAGCAAGCATATCTCACAAACCAGGAAACGAAATGAAATTCCGTGAAATACTCATTTTAGAAGATGGAAAGATATTTCTAATGAGTTATGGTAGAGCCTATGAGACATTCTATGGAGTCAGTAGTACTTGTTTAAAGTTGTTGTACGTCCGGCCGCATTATGCACAAACATATGCTACTTCAAACAAGCATATCTCACAAACTGGGAAACAAAATGAAATTCCGTGAAATACCCATTTGAGCTGACATAAATACCTTTCCGATGAGCTATGGTAGATCCTCTGAAACCTCCTGTGTAGTCCATGGAACCTGTTCAAAGTTTGTTGAATGTGAGAGTGTTGAGTATAGAGATGCCAAGGGTTTGTAGAGAAGCATGGGTTGTTGTAGAGGTTGTGGAACCTTCGTTGAACCCGCATAATCCTTCAAAATATTGTCCCAATGGAGAGCGTACCCGCTCTGATACCACTGATCCGGATCTTGGGAGCTGAGAACCGGAAGGCTTGAATGCCGATAGAGGAGGAGATTAAGCATGCAAATCTGTCATAAAATTCACATGAAAAACATTAATCTTGCATGAGAATAAGCATGAACAAAGACATATGAAATGAATGGGAGGTGAGGCTCAAAGAGGAGCCCCACCTCTGAAACTAATTACCAATAAGTCACTCAGATCTAATTAGTCTCACAATGAACAATAGAAAATAGGAGAGAAACCAAATGAGTAACTTGTTATCATGAGAAGGCTTGCTAGGCCTTTATAAAGCATTATTACAATGTGTTTTGAGGCTATACCATGGGCCAAAACTATGTGCTACTAAATACCATGGATGAGAGAGGGTGGCCTCTCTATTTAATACTTTTATGGCTTATACATCCGAATTTAGACCATATGCCCCCTAAAATTCGGATCATTATAGATGTATATCATCCACTATACAACAACATGATCCTCCACTTTCTTGTCACTAATCCATTCAAGTATTCAATTCAAGTTCGACCAAGGTATCAATCAATTGAGTTTCAATTGGATATGTTGTTGGTGTTTGTATTTTATAGTTGTATTTTTGTATTGCTCCCTCAGTTGTGTTTAGGGGGATGGGTTAATTGATGTTTTGATGAGTAAACCTAACTTGATATATCTAGTCATTTAATCGAATGAGACTTATAATTGCTTGGACCAACAAAACCAAGTTTGGCTAAATTATTTATTATTTTTTTGGATATGTAGATTGAGTACCGCTATATGTTGCAACAAGTATCTATTTGATTATGTATTTAACAAAGCTGGTTTCATGGATAGATATTGATTATTGTTGATGGCATTATTGTCCAGTCAACTCACTAAATAGGAATATATTGTCTTGTTTGTTTAGTCAACTCATCAATGGGGGTGTTTTGGATAGCATTTCAGAAATTTGTTTTTCTATTTGATCTGTTTTGCATATTCTTTTGTTTATCAACATGGTGCAAGATTATTTCATTAATTTCAAATTAGATCGAGTGAAAGATATTGTTAGCAATAATTATTTAGACCTTCCTTTGGGAAGCATTACAGTATAATAGATTGATCAAGATGATGGTTATTACAAATTTTTCATTGCAAGTGGCAATATTTCTTACTATACTTAGATGTATAAGTTTTCTTTTGTGCTCGATGAGTAGTTCCTATCAAATTAAGAAGGGAAGCTATGTAATTTGATTTTTTTTCGAATATGAGTTTACCAAGGTGTGTTAGAACCTATAAATATTTGTAACCTCACCTTGTCGAAATATGGAGTCGATTGTCAGAGGGAGTCAATTGATCGACACTTGAAGTTGTCTATGTCCACATTGATCATTTCCAAATCCATTTTTTATGGATCGTTATGGTCATGTGGTATCTTACATAGAATGTTTGGTCATCTAACAAAACCAATATGTGGATGATTTATTCGATTGATCTATCATTGCATTATTACGTCTCATGGATAGTTGTTCATTGTACTTAAGTGCTAACAATGTGTATTGACACCACCACTACCCTTGGATTCTCTATTTTCATTTCTTTTATTTATTCACATATTCCAATAGAGTGTTTGAGAATATGGTGATGAGACCCACTGGAGAAATTGTTGATGGAAGGGAATCCATTACTAACAACTCTAAGTAAGCCAAAAGGCTAGAGGAAACTTTAAAAAATGGAGAGAATGAGAGTTGTCATGTCATCTAATAAGGACTTTAAATGCTTCTTAAATCGCATACACCAAGGATCATCCATCCTATTGTACAAATATTCTACGTTGTTTATCCAACCCAAGCCAATGTTGTAACCTAGGAAATTATTGCAAAGGTCTCTAGTGTAAATTCATTGGAAAGAAAGAAGAATAAAATGGAACTTAAAATTGATCCTACACTCCTATGCTAGCACTGAATAGAATGGATTTATAAACAAAAGGAACCCAGATTCTATGTGAATGCTAGCCCAATCAATTTACCAATGATTCTCTAAAGGAAATAGAGCCCAACTTTCAACACATTGTCAAGACAATGGAGGAGATTGAAGATAATGCAATTATTATTCCATTATTCCATATGAGGTATGCATGGTCAACTATTACATGGTTACGAATTCAAAGCATAATCCAAGTCGTTTTATCTGAAATCGGATTGAAAATGCATTCAATGCCATCTACTTTGCAAGAGCCTCCAATTCTCATTATGCGGAAAAATAACCAAATTCAGATCATGATCCAATGATAACTGTCACATAAACAAAAGAACATATGACAAATGGCATTGTATAATTGATTTGATAGACAAATTTCAAGAAAGGATTTCTCAAAAAACACAGATCACATATGACAAATGGCATTGTATAATTGATTTGATAGACAAATTTCAAGAAAGGATTTCTCAAAAAAAACAGATCACATATGACAAATGGCATTGTATAATTGATTTGATAGTGAAATTTCAAAAAAAAAACTTTCTCATAATATAATGTATATTAACTTAAGTAAACAGATCACATATGACAAATGGCATTGTATAAGTGATTTGATAGTGGAATTTCAAAAAAAAACTTTCTCATAATATAATGTATATTAACTTAAAAATACAGATATAATCTAACCCTTTTTTCAAATTTCATTTTATTAATTGAGTATTTCAAATTTCATATTGTTAGTTGAGTAGTAATATAATTTGTGAATATAAATATATAAAGTGAAATGATAAAATGAAGAGGTGTTCGTTCTCAATTTTCGTAAAATGAGATGTTTCTTTTTAAGAAAATGAAGTGTTTGGAGCAAAAAGTTTAGTTTTGGATACTAAATTTTATATAAATGCAATTTTCTATACTCTCACATCTGCAAAAGGTGTTTTAAAATCTTTCAGGAAGATTTTCATGTAAGGGAATGTTAATGCATATTATATTCGGTGTTTAGGAGTTTTTATCTTAACAAGAGCTAAGTGGTGGCAATGTTCTTGATATTGCCATTGCCATGTATTGTTACAATTTTGATATGAGCAAATTACTTTGACAAATGGTTTGCTATTTTGATATGAGCTTGTCTTCATAACTTAGGAGTCATGGCATGAACTCACATAGAATTCCTGCCAACAACATGCTATTCAAAATAAATTTTAATTTAATTTCTCATTTCAACAACTAGGACTCAACTAGTACTCATATTCACCCATACCACTAGATGAAAATGGCTACACTATTGTTGGCTACCTCTCTAAACATTCTTCATGTTATATTTTCTTTTGCACATGGTTCCTTCATGGTTTAAGGGATGTTATGGTCACATGTTTTCACCTTGATAAGAAGAGTTTCACTAGGCCTGAAATTCCACTTATTCTTGCTTGTGTAGGCCATTGTAAAAACTCGCTCTAGGTTGTACTTGAGAGGTGCATCGATTGCCACTTAATTATGCGTGAGGTTGGCAGAGGATATTGAACACATAATCGATTATCTAAGAGGCCTTAATACCATTAAAAAGGTTACACATCACCAACTAGTTTCCATTTAAAGAATCAAGGTCATCTTCCACTACATTATCTAAAGAATCTACTATAGTAACTAGTCATATATGTCGAAGAAGTCAAATGAATTTTTGTCTATGATAAAATAGGAATATGTTGATCTCACTACCACTACTGGTAAAAGGTTGAGAGAGCAATTTTAGATATCATTATGTTCCATCAATGGGAATCATAACTTTGCAAAGTTTGTTTCACCTAGAACCACAAATCTCAAACTTGGGATGAACCTCATGTCGGGACCTTTCTTTCAAGGCCAATCTATCCCACTCAATACCCTATGAAACAAAGAAAATAAAATACCACATAGAGAAAGCCACCCAACAAATTATTAAGGTATATTAAGGTATACAATCAATTCAGGAAATTCACCGAGCCATCCATGCCAACTCAAAACAAGCATCATTCAACCATCTCAATTCAAAACACATGGGGATCCTCCCAACCAAGTCAATTGACATCCATAATTAACACACCATCGAATCACATAGAATTCTAAGTGATTCCTTTCAAGATGCATAAAACGAGTTTAAGAATCTTGATAGAAATTGCAAATTCAATCTGGAGTTAGGGTTTACAAAAAATCGTGAGTAGTTCAAGGTTCGATTCTCCTAGAAGATCGAGTCTATCACCTCTATGACCTCGACTCGTTCGATTATATGCGTAAAAAGGAGAAGGAGTTGCTTCAGGTTTTTGATGAATTGGGTAATATGCACACTACATTGTAGTGTGATTTTATTTTATTTTTGTGTGTTTATTATCTTTTATTGGTTCTATTCTTTTCTCAATCAGAACCTAATTGTTTACGAAAGCGAAGAAAGTGGGTTCATATTTGGATGAAAGAATGAGTTAGTTTAACGCTCTCATATCTTGTTGGCCTTTGGAATATCATGTTTTCTAGTTCTCATTGTGTTTCCTGGTTCCGAATTCAGCAATGCTCACACTGATTGTCCATGTACACCCTCTTCATTGCCTCCCACCCTTTACGGTTCACAGACTTTGGATCCCTTAGATACGAATGATCCTTGGGATACTCATCATACAGCGAACTTTCCTGCGGTAGGATTTGGTATTCAATGTATTCGAGCGTATCCATCCCCTCATGACCGGCCATGTGAAGAAAGTTGGAGCAACCCACTCTATTCCCAGAGGAACCACCTGTACAAAAATGCCCCCCTATGGAAGAAACAAAATATGTGTCAATGATGCACCATGGATTCCCATGAAAACATCACCGGAATTGATAATTTTGTACATGTCTTTCAGTTGGGTGTTCACATCTGGCGACAGAACCATGACCTTCAAACCCAATTTCTCGGCCACTTTAACGATATCTCTATGGTTCAGGAAAACTCTAGATCCCTTGCGGGCAACCAGGATGAGCTTAGGCCTCAATGATTTGAGTAATGAATACTGGAAGATCGATTACTTATTGCCATCTTCGAAGGCCTTGTGGAGCATATACTAGAAATATTGTTATTGTATATTTATTTGGATTAAGCGCGGGATCGATCGGGATTGTATATTTATTTATATGGTAGGAGGTTATAAAAAGTAGGGACTATTACATCCGTGAAATCGTGGAAGGGGTTTCATGTGTAGCCTCCTGTGGATAATACCAGCACAGGGATGGAATGAATCACTTGGCACCGCAAGGCGTACGCTAAATCTATTCTTTCTAGTGATAGTTCGTCCACCGAGGCCATTTTGTGATTCTCCCATTTGTGGGTATGTGGTTTGATTTTGAGTTTCTCTTCCTGCTGGCCCTGATCCGGGGGTTGCAAAGACAAGGAAAAGGGTGGAAGAGGTCGGGTGAGTTCTGATATCTCCTTTCATGGTGCATACGTCTGTTCCGTATGAGGATCTATTGCAAATTAAGGTGCTTTCCTGAAATCGAGATTCATCTGCAATTAATATAGGCAGAACCAATTCAATTAATATAGGCAGAACCAATTCAATTAGATCTGTTCCAGTCCACCATCCATGATTCTCAATTTACAAGCAGCAAATATGATATTTATGTGTGCATATGGAAAAAAATGTGTTCACATCGGGATTGATTTTTGGAAAAAGTTTTGAAAGATATTATTTTCACGGTTAAAATATATGTTCCGATATGATGAAATAAAATTATAGGAGCATCATTTTTAATAATTATTAAAATTTATATAAAAACATTTTAAATAATGATTAAAACAAATAATATTTTAAGATTAATCATTTTTTTAAATGTACTTTTTTAAAAACAAAATGCCTACATATTTGGGAAAACAAAATATACTTAGCATTCCCTCTATTTAAGACCAACTACTTAGAAAATTCTATCAATTACAAAACAAAACATCAATTCTGAACACCCTTTTACATATATTATTCTTCTCAAAAATTTCAACAAAACATTAAAATAAAAGATTTCAAAAACACTTCAAACCGTGGTATGACAACAATGATTACTTTCAAAACAATACCATAAAGTAAATATTAATTAGAAAACAAAACAAAATAGAAGATAAATTAATAATTATTTTTAATAACCATTTGATTTACATACTATTTTCTAATAAGATATTTAAAAGTGAATGAGGATTACAAAACAGTCAAATAAAAGATAAAATATCTATTTTTAACAAGAATAAAATTTTAAAAATAAATATTACTTTCTAACTAATTCTATAAAAAATAATTCTAAAAAACTTTAGTGTTAATTATAAAACAAAATAACTAAATAAAAGATAAAAAAACCATTTTAAATAACTATAAAATTTTAATTTCTTATAAATCCTAAAATAAATTAATATAAATTACAAAACAAAACAACCAAATAAAAATAAAAAAACTACTTTCAATAATCTTTTAATTTCTAAAACAAAATAACCATATAAAATATAAAAAAACCATTTTCAACAACCATAATATTTTAAAAATAAATATTTGTTTCCTATTAATCCTAAATTATAAAACAAAACAACCATATAAACATAAAAAAATTCTAACATTTATAGGATTATGACATTGGTGTTTTTTCCAACCAATGCCTAAAAACCTATGTTATAAGTTACAAAGTAATCATATAAAAAATTAAATTAAATTAATTTTCGAGAGTAAAATAATAAATTATAATTTTATCTTAAAAGTGAATGTCAATTATAAAACTAAACAACTTAAAAGAAAGAGAGAAACCACTTCAAATAATCATTAAATAACTATTACATTACATTTACAGTGAAAATAAAAACCACTATGAATAATAAACTTAAAAAATTCCGAAAAAACACTTTCTTTTTTTTGTAATATCTGCAAATTCTATTAAGCTGAAAGTAGTAAAATTACAGTAGAAAATACAAACTAAGGTGGTCTTAACAGTATCCACCTATGAGAACCATAAACGTATGGGTCATACAGACCAAGAGAGATAAAAAAAACCCTGATATCAGTGTGCGACATCGAAGCCATGAAGGCTAGATACAAATAGAGTGTCTGTTGGTCAACAAAAAACCAAAAACAACAAGAGAGAGACCAGCAAAGAACCATGCTAACCAGCAGTATTTGGCGCCTCAGCATTCGAGGGAATTTCTTCGAGAATGGGGCAGCTGTAGCAGTTGTCGTCATCCTTGTCCCGAGCAGAAGGCACGGTGCTTTTAACAGGGGAACTCCTCACAGAGGTCCGAGTGTCGTGCACAGGCAGCTTGATGGGCAGGGGGGATGTCTTTTTGAATGCAGAGAAGCCGCCATCCGGCTCGTTTCTTGTGCGTTTGGCAAGAATTGGCCCGAGAGTGGAGGAGATGGGGAAGGACAAGCAGGGAGGGTCCTTTCCCTTCTGAGAGCTGCTGCGAAGCTGAACCGAGTTGAACTCAGCCGAGAGATTCTGAGCCTTGCAAGGAGTGGAGACCAAGAGTCCCGGAGGGTTGGCCCTACTAGAAGACGAGGCAATGTTTCCAGGTGGAGTGACCTTGCAGCTCTGTGCACTGGCAAGAGAGCCAAGACCAAGGGAAGTGGCCAGAGTACCAAAGCCATGCGTGGAGCCAGGAGAGGAAGCTTGGGTGCCGAAGGTGGGATCCGAGGGCCAAAAATTTGTTATGTTTAGCCTAATTTGACTAGCAAGA
Source organism: Larix kaempferi (assembly GCA_027924585.1). NCBI lineage: Eukaryota > Viridiplantae > Streptophyta > Pinopsida > Pinales > Pinaceae > Larix > Larix kaempferi. The sequence continues at coordinate 35,198,365 of BSBM01000093.1, forward strand.
TCATTGAAAGAAACACAATCACAAGATAGACAAATATTTACCCTGGGAAACCCTCATGGGGTAGACAACCCGACAAAGCTTTCCTCAATATAGATAATCAACCAAATACAAGATGTAGTCCCAGACTATAGCTCCTTCTCCTCCTATGCAGACCTCTCTCTCACTTGTGCACTACTCCTAAGTGGATGAATGAATGAGATAAGTGAGGAACATCCTCCTCTACTTATACTCATCTCCGGACTGACCTTTTACCCTAATGGGGCCAACCTCTCCCAGGAGAGTCTAATAACCCCAAATAGCAAACTCAGGGCCGACCTCACATGGGAGATCTAATAACCCTAGTTACCACATTCTCTCGGAGGAATAAACATCTACAGATATACAATAGGGTCACCACGGAGGAATGTACCATCTTCGGAATAATAAAATACAAATATAATATTCTTGGAAGTTACAACATTTCAACACTCCCCCTTAATGAGAAGGATATTATAACAACATCTGCAGGAGCAAGGAGTCATCAACTACATGGTACATGATACATCTATAAATAATTGGAAGCTTTCTTCATACATCTTCATTAGTAACTCAAACAGTTACTGGAACATAATCAATACTGGAACATCAACATCTTCAGTACTGAGTCTTCATCTTCTGCAGCACTTGAATAGCCACAATAACATCATGTGGATCTACTGATCATCATCATAATAGCATCAACAACATCACATCATCAACTGGAGCCTTCAATCAACATCATCGTCATCTAGACCATCACGATTAGCAGCATCATCATCTAGATCATCACGATCAACAGCATCATCATCTAGATCATCATGATCAGCAGCATCATCATCTAGATCATCACGATCAGCAACATCTGGATCATCTCGATCTACAGCATCTGGATCATCTCGATCTACAGCATCTACGGCATCTGGATCATCTCGATCTACAGCATCTGGATCATCTGCAACACACATGATCCAATTACAGGATGATCAATCCCTCTCACTTTAAGACATCTCTCATGTCTATGAACGATGAAATCCAGTTCCAAATCCCAGGATGATCAATCCTGATCCTTTTAAGACAAATCCATGTCTAGGGACGATGCAGTCCTTGATCCATTTAAGACAAATCCATGTCTAGGGACGATGCAGTCCTTGATCCATTTAAGACAAATCCATGTCTAAGGACGATGCAGTCCTTGATCCATTTAAGACAAATCCATGTCTAGGTACGATGCAGTCCTTGATCCATTTAAGACAAATCCATGTCTAAGGACAATGCAGACCTTGATCCATTTAAGACAAATCCATGTCTAGGGACGATGCAATCCTTGATCCATTTAAGACAAATCCATGTCTAAGGACGATGCAGTCCTTGATCCATTTAAGACAAATCCATGTCGAGGGATGATGCAATCTCGACCATAGTGCTAGTCCTTTTTCATACTGGATGTGACCTAGATCAGATCTAGGATTTATCACGTCCATTTTGAACCAAACGTTCAGGGACGATACATTCTTATCATCAAGTTTCAGAGACAGATGTCTACGGATCAATTCAGGGGACCGAAGTCCAAGGATGATGCAATCCCTCTCGTCCACTAGGGACTTCTTTCTCAGAGACATATGTCTACGGATCAATTCAGGGGACCGAAGTCCAAGGATGATGCAATCCCTCTCGTCCACTAGGGACTTCTTTCTCGGAGATATATGTCTACGGATCTCTTTTAGAACATGTGTCCAAGGATGATACATCCCACTTGTCAACTTAGACCCAGTCTAAGGACCATTCACCAACCTCACTGTTGGTATCACCAATACAGGTATCCACATCATCGACCTCACTGTCGATGCAGGCAATCTCATCATCAGTGACCACATCACTCCTCCTTTCGAGGAGGGTCATTCTGAACTACACCAAGCTTGTCTCGAAAATACACAAACTTTACTCGAGACAAAGGTTTGGTAAAGATATCAACAACTTGTTCGTCAGTGCTCACATACTCGAGCTTGATAGCTCCTTTCTGCACCATATCCCGTATATAAAAATATGAGATCTCTATGTGCTTTGACTTATCATGGAACACTTTATTCTCTGTCATCTTGATACAACTATGGTTGTCACACATGATTACAGTGGGTTCCATCTCTAAGTCAAATAGTCCTGATAACAGTTTTCGAAGCCATACTGCTTCACAACTAGCAGAGCAAGCAGCTATATATTCTTCTTCAGTTGTGCTGAGAGCCACACTAGACTACTTCCTGCTAAACCACGAGATCATGGCAGATCCTAGACAATAACATCCTCCCGATGTACTTTTCCTGTCTGATACACTTCCTGCCCAATCAACATCTGTGTAGCCATGCAATTTGAAATCATGATCTCCAAGATAACATAGACCAAATTCTATCGTACCCTTTAGGTACCTCATCACATGCTTTGAAGCTATCAAGTGAACTTGTCTAGGTTCCACTAGATACTGACTCAAGGTATTCACGAAAAAGCATATATCTGGTCTGGTATTTGTCAAATACATCAATGACCCAATAATCTGTCTGTACAGAGTCATATCCACCAACTTTGATGAGTCATCAACTAATAGCTTCAGGTTGGAATCAATGGGAGTGGCCATGGCTTTACATTCCAACATGTCAAATCTCTTCAAGATTTCCACAGCATACTTTCCCTGGTTGAGAAAGATTCCTCTTGGGCCTTGCCATACTTCCAGACCTAGGAAGTAATGCATCAATCCGAGATCTTTCATCTCAAATTCTGAAGAGAGCTTCTTCTTGCACTCGATAATTTGTTTCTCATTTCCAGTAAGAAATAGATCATCCACATATAGCAACAATATGACAGGTTCATCATCCATAAATTTGAGATAAAGATTAGGATCAGCTTTACTCTCGGTAAAGCCCAAGCTCATCAAGAAACTGTCAATTCTTCCATACCAAGCTCTGGGAGCTTGTTTCAACCCATACAAAGCCTTCTTCAATTTGCATACATGGGTTCTTCTATCTTCAACCTCAAATCCTTGTGGTTGTTCTATGTACACTTCCTTTTCAATCACACCATTCAGGACGAATGTCTTCACATCCATCTAATGTAATTCCTACTTCATCATGGATGCAAGTTCCATGATGTTTCTAATGGAAATGTACCTTGCAACTGGTGCAAATTTTTCTTCATAGTCAATTCCCTCTTTCTGAGAGAATCCTTTGGCCACAAACCTTGCTTTATACTTTTCAATGCTACCATCCGCAGCATGCTTTATCTTGTATATCCATTTGGAGTATACCACGCTCTTATCCTTTGGTTTGGTAACTATATACCAAACATCATTCTTCATTATTGATTAGTATTCCTCCGTCATTGCCTCCACCCACTCTTTCTTATGAGATGCCTCTTCATAACTGGTGGGTTCCTGATCTACAAGATCACACAACAAGGCCACATAGTTGGAGAATTTCTTTGGTTTCTTGCTCACCCTAGTGGAGCCTTCAGGAGCTCCATACTTTTCTGCTCCTAGTATAATGTCTCTTGCCCATGTTGGTTTTCTCTTCCTTGAAAGGTTCATGACAGGGGGTTCTTGTGGTTCCAACATGTCATGATCTTCAGGTCTTGTCTCTTCAGGAGTGTGTGCAGCTTTTGTGATTCTGGAAGGTGCCTCTTCCTCATATACTTCTTCATGCTAGCACTTCCTAGATCTCTTGAGGGTTGCCTCTTCATCAAATGTCACATCCCTACTTATTTCCATATGATGGAATCCTGGGATGTATATTCTGAATGCTTTGGATGCTTCACAATATCCAACAAATATTCCTTTCTTCCCAGAAGGATCTAGCTTGGTCCTCTTTTCTTTTGGAATGTGAATGTATATTGGGCATCCAAATATCTTGAGGTGACTTACCTCATGTTTCTTTCCTGTGAACACTTCTTCTGGGGTCTTGAAATCAAGAGCACTATGAGATAGTATATTCTGCACATAGACTTCTATCTTGGCTGCTTCATCCCATAGATACATAGGTAGGTCTTGATCATGTATCATTGTTTTTACTGCTTCCATAATAGTTCTATTCTTTCTTTCCGCAACACCATTCTGTTGGGGATTGTAGGGAGTGGTTAGTTCCCTCTTGATTCCAGCTTCTTTACAAAAGACTTCAAAATCTTTTGAAGTATATTCTCCACCATTATCTGTCCTAAGTATCTTAATCTTATTTTCTGAATGGTTTTCTATCAAGGCTTTGAATTCCTTGAACTTTCCAAAGACTTCATCTTTTCCCTTCATAAAATATATCCAAGTATTCCTTGAGTAGTCATCAATGAAAGTAAGATAGTATTCATATCCACTCAAGGATGTGGATGGCATTGGTCCACATACATCTGAATGAATCAATTCCAATGTACTCTTAGTCTTTGTATCACTCTTTGGAAATGGGTTCTTGACATTCTTTCCTTTTGCACACCCTTTGCAAGTGCCATCATGATCAATCTTTAAGTCTAGTAATCCTATGACTACCTTGCTCACATGAGCTAGTACTTTGTAGTTAATGTGAGCAAGCCTTCTATGCCATAGCTCACTTGGGCTAGTGGCTTCATGAACAAGCGCAGCTTCTGGATGGCCCTTGAGTTTGTATAGACCTCCTTCCTCTTCACCAATAACAATTGCATCCTCAATTGATTTTACTTTGGGCCACATTAGTACTTTCCCATCTATGAATGCAACCCTATAGCCTTTCTTATCCAAAGCAAATATAGAGAGTAAGTTCTTCTTCAAAACTAGTACATATAAGATTTCCTTCATCTTCAATGGGATTCCAGAATCAAGCTTGTAGCTTGCTTCACCAATTCCCTTGGTGGATATTGATAGTCATCTCCTAGATATACCTTCTGTGGAGAGGTCTTCTCTTCAAGTTTCGAGAGAGTCTTCTTTTGTCCTGTCCTGTGCTTTGAAGCACCACTATCAATGAGCCATGTATCTTCTCCAGGTGTCACAGACCCATGGAGTGCAGAGAATAGAACATATTCTTATGCATCTTCTTTTTCTATTTTAGTTCTTTTCTTTTGAGGCCTTTCCTCTTCCTCTTCTTCACTATCATCTTCTTCCAAATGTGCTTGATGTCTTTTGTGAAGATTCTTCTTCTTCTTTGAAGGACAATTTCTAGCAATGTGTCCTATTTTGTGACAACTATAACATTGAACTGAGGAGAGATCTCTTTCTGAGTTTACTCCCCCTTTCCTTTTAAATCTATGAGGAGGTTGTGACTCCTTGTGACCATTCTTCTTGGAGTTGAAATGACTCCTTCTTCTTCTTCTGGTGTGAGTAGCCAAAGCTTGGTCATCCTCCTTGAGAAGGGCTTCTCTATTGGCTACCCTAGCTTCTTCTTGAATGCAATCCTCCCATACCACATCAAACTTCATACTTTCTTTCCTGGCACACATAGTTTGGATGAATGACTCCCAAGGTCTAGTGAGACCATTTAGAGAAGTCATGACTAGTTCATCTTCATCAAGGGTATCTCCAATGGCATCTAGTTGTTCCTTAAACTGGGAAACCCTTGAGAAATAATCTTGAATAGATTCTCCTTTATTCATCTTGGTGCTCTTCAATTGAGCTCTCAGATTCATCTTCCTATTGATGTTCTTTCCCTCATACATTCTAGAAAGGCCATCATACATTTACTTTGGGGTCTTCTTGGATGCCAATTGGGGAATCAAGTGGTCTTTGATAGAATCAGCAATGATTCTCTTTTCCCTAATTAGGTCCTTCCTATACTTTGCTTTGGCTTCATCTTCTTCAGGTTTTGCAACCTCATCCTTGATATATTGGACAAGATCATTCTCTTCAAGAATAAGACCAATTCTGTATTTCCATGCCCGGAAATTTTCTATACCCTCTAGCTTGTCTTCAAGCTTAGTGCTTGGAGCCATCTTATCCAAGGGTCAAAGAGTTTGAAGTTTCTCAAGAGATAGAATAACACTTACCAGGAGGTGTGCTTGATTGAGTTGAAATTTCTGGTGTGCCCTGCTTTTGGAAACTTCAACTTTTCACCTTCCGGATCTGCAACAGAATTTCTGGTTTTATGGTCTTCTCTTTTCTGGTTTTCTGGTGCACAGGTTCGCAGCTTTTCTAGTTCACTGGTGCACAGGTGCGCAGCTTTTTTGGTTTTTTGCACTTTTGGTCAAACTAGGGTTTGAATTTCCCGGAGTTCTACCCAAGCAAAAATCTCGATCTAGGGCTCAAAACTTTGATTTTGAGGAGGGCTATCCAGCCATGCAATCAGAATCCAAAATATCCAACTTTTGCAGAAACCCTAATTTTCACCGGAGGAGGAGAGAGAGGTATTTTCACCTTGTGAAAGATGTCCTATTCAAGCTAGCTCTGATACCATGTTAAGTTTATCCTAATTTGACTACCAAGATCACTGAAATAAACACAATCACAAGATAGACAAAGATTTACCCTGGGAAACCCTCATGGGGTAGAAAACCCAGCAAAGCTTTCCTCAATATAGATAATAAACCAAATACAAGATGTAGTCCAAGACTAGAGCTCCTTCTCCTCCTATGCAGATGTCTCTCTCACTTGTGCGCTACTCCTAAGTGGATGAATGAATGAGATAAGTGAGGAACATCCTCCTCTACTTATACTCATCTCCCGACTGACCTTTTACCCTAATGGGGCCGACCTCTCCCAGGAGAGTCTAATAACCCCCAAATAGTAAACTCAGGGCCGACCTCACATGGGAGATCTAATAACCCTAGTTACCACATTCTCTCGGAGGAATAAACATCTACGGATATACAATAGGGTCACCACGGAGGAATGTACCATCTTCGGAATAATAAAATACAAATATAATATTCTTGGAAGTTACAACATTTCAACACTCCCCCTTAATGAGAAGGATATTATAACAACATCTGCAGGAGCAAGGAGTCATCAACTACATGGTACATGATACATCTATAAATCATTGGAAGCTTTCTTCATACATCATCATTAGTAACTCAAACAGTTACTGGAACATAATCAATACTGGAACATCAACATCTTCAGTACTGAGTCTTCATCTTCTGCAGCACTTGAATAGCCACAATAACATCATGTGGATCTACTGATCATCATCATAATAGCATCAACAACATCACATCATCAACTGGAGCCTTCAATCAACATCATCGTCATCTAGACCATCACGATTAGCAGCATCATCATCTAGATCATCACGATCAACAGCATCATCATCTAGATCATCATGATCAGCAGCATCGTCATCTAGATCATCACGATCAGCAACATCTGGATCATCTCGATCTACAACATCTACGGCATCTGGATCATCTCGATCTACAACATCTACGGCATCTGGATCATCTCGATCTACAGCATCTGGATCATCTACAACACACATGATCCAATTACGGGATGATCAATCCCTCTCACTTTAAGACATCTCTCATGTCTATGAACGATGAAATCCAGTTCCAAATCCCAGGATGATCAATCCTGATCCTTTTAAGACAAATCCATGTCTAGGGACGATGCAGTCCTTGATCCATTTAAGACAAATCCATGTCTAGGGACGATGCAGTCCTTGATCCATTTAAGACAAATCCATGTCTAAGGACGATGCAGTCCTTGATCCATTTAAGACAAATCCATGTCTAGGTACGATGCAGTCCTTGATCCATTTAAGACAAATCCATGTCTAAGGACGATGCAGACCTTGATCCATTTAAGACAAATCCATGTCTAGGGACGATGCAGTCCTTGATCCATTTAAGACAAATCCATGTCTAAGGACGATGCAGTCCTTGATCCATTTAAGACAAATCCATGTCGAGGGATGATGCAATCTCGACCATAGTGCCAGTCCTTTTTCATACTGGATGTGACCTAGATCAGATCTAGGATTTATCACGTCCATTTTGAACCAAACGTTCAGGGACGATGCATTCCTATCATCAAGTTTCAGAGACAGATGTCTACGGATCAATTCAGGGTACCGAAGTCCAAGGATGATGCAATCCCTCTCGTCCACTAGGGACTTCTTTCTCAGAGACATATGTCTACGGATCAATTCAGGGGACCGAAGTCCAAGGATGATGCAATCCCTCTCGTCCACTAGGGACTTCTTTCTCGGAGATATATGTCTACGGATCTCTTTTAGAACATGTGTCCAAGGATGATACATTCCACTTGTCAACTTAGACCCAGTCTAAGGACCATTCACCAACCTCACTGTCGGTATCACCAATACAGGTATCCACATCATCGACCTCACTATCGATGCAGGCAATCTCATCATCAGTGACCACATCACTCCTCCTTTCGAGGAGGGTCATTCTGAACTACACCAAGCTTGTCTCGAAAATACTCAAACTTTACTCGAGACAAAGGTTTTGTAAAGATATCAACAACTTGTTCGTTAGTGCTCACATACTCGAGCTTGATAGCTCCTTTCTGCACCATATCCCGTATATAAAAATATTAGATCTCTATGTGCTTTGACTTATCATGGAACACTTTATTCTCTGTCATCTTGATACAACTATGGTTGTCACACATGATTACAGTGGGTTCCATCTCTAAGTCAAATAGTCCTGATAACAGTTTTCGAAGCCATACTACTTCACAACTAGCAGAGCAAGCAGCTATATATTCTTCTTCAGTTGTGCTGAGAGCCACACTAGACTGCTTCCTGCTAAACCACCAGATCATGGCAGATCCTAGACAATAACATCCTCCCGATGTACTTTTCCTATCTGATATACTTCCTGCCCAATCAACATCTGTGTAGCCATGCAATTTGAAATCATGATCTCCAAGATAACATAGACCAAAGTCTATCGTACCCTTTAGGTACCTCATCACATGCTTTGCAGCTATCAAGTGAACTTGTCTAGGTTCCACTAGATACTGACTCAAGGTATTCACGGAAAAGCATATATCTGGTTTGGTATTTGTCAAATACATCAATGACCCAATAATCTGTCTGCACAGAGTCATATCCACCAACTTTGATGAGTCATCAACTAATAGCTTCAGGTTGGAATCCATGGGAGTGGCCATGGCTTTACATTCCAACATGTCAAATCTCTTCAAGATTTCCACAGCATACTTTCCCTGGTTGAGAAAGATTCCTCTTGGGCCTTGCCATACTTCCAGACCTAGGAAGTAATGCATCAATCCGAGATCTTTCATCTCAAATTCTGAAGAGAGCTTCTTCTTGCACTCGATAATTTGTTTCTCATTTCTAGTAAGAAATAGATCATCCACATATAGAAACAATATGACAGGTTCATCATCCATAAATTTGAGATAAAGATTAGGATCAGCTTTACTCTCGGTAAAGCCCAAGCTCATCAAGAAACTGTCAATTCTTCCATACCAAGCTCTGGGAGCTTGTGTCAACCCATACAAAGCCTTCTTCAATTTGCATACATGGGTTCTTCTATCTTCAACCTCAAATCCTTGTGGTTGTTCTATGTACACTTCCTCCTCAATCACACCATTCAGGAAGGATGTCTTCACATCCATCTAGTGTAATTCCTACTTCATCATGGATGCAAGTGCCATGATGGTTCTAATGGAAATGTACCTTGCAACTAGTGCAAATGTTTCTTCATAGTCAATTCCCTCTTTCTGAGAGAATCCTTTGGCCACAAACCTTGCTTTATACTTTTCAATGCTACCATCCGCAGCATGCTTTATCTTGTATATCCACTTGGAGGATACCACGCTCTTATCCTTTGGTTTGGTAACTATATCCCAAACATCATTCTTCATTATTGATTAGTATTCCTCCGTCATTGCCTCCACCCACTCTTTCTTATGAGATGCCTCTTCATAACTGGTGGGTTCTTGATCTACAAGATCACACAACAAGGCCACATAGTTGGAGAATTTCTTTGGTTTCTTGCTCACCCTAGTGGAGCCTTCAGGAGCTCCATACTTTTCTGCTCCTAGTATAATGTCTCTTGCCCATGTTGGTTTTCTCTTCCTTGAAAAGTTCATGACAAGGGGTTCTTGTGGTTCCAACATGTCATGATCTTCAGGTGTTGTCTCTTCAGGAGTGTGTGCAGCTTTTGTGATTCTGGAAGGTGCCTCTTCCTCATATACTTCTTCATGCTAGCACTTCCTAGATCTCTTGAGGATTTCTTCTTCATCAAATGTCACATCCCTACTTATTTCCATATGATGGAATCCTGGGATGTATATTCTGAATGCTTTGGATGCTTCACAATATCCAACAAATATTCCTTTCTTCCCAGAAGGATCTAGCTTGGTCCTCTTTTCTTTTGGAATGTGAATGTATATTGGGCATCCAAATATCTTGAGGTGACTTACCTCATGTTTCTTTCCTGTGAACACTTCTTCTGGGGTCTTGAAATCAAGAGCACTATGAGATAGTATATTCTGCACATAGACTTCTGTCTTGGCTGCTTCATCCCATTGATATATAGGTAGGTCTTGATCATGTATCATTGTTTTTACTGCTTCCATAATAGTTCTATTCTTTCTTTCCGCAACACCATTCTGTTGGGGATTGTAGGGAGTGGTTAGTTCCCTCTTGATTCCAACTTCTTTTCAAAAGACTTCAAAATCTTTTGAAGTATATTCTCCACCATTATCTGTCCTAAGTATCTTAATCTTATTTTCTGAATGGTTTTCTATCAAGGCTTTGAATTCCTTGAACATTCCAAAGACTTCATCTTTTCCCTTCATAAAATATATCCAAGTATTCCTTGAGTAGTCATCAATGAAAGTAAGATAGTATTCATATCCACTCAAGGATGTGGATGGCATTGGTCCACATACATCTGAATGAATCAATTCCAATGTACTCTTAGTCTTTGCATCACTCTTTGGAAATGGGTTCTTGACATTCTTTCCTTTTGCACACCCTTTGCAAGTGCCATCATGATCAATCTTTAAGTCTAGTAATTCTATGACTACCTTGCTCACATGAGCTAGTACTTTGTAGTTAATGTGAGCAAGCCTTCTATGCCATAGCTCACTTGGGCTAGTGGCTTCATGAACAAGCGCAGCTTCTGGATGGCCCTTGAGTTTGTATAGACCTCCTTCCTCTTCACCAATAACAATTGCATCCTCAATTGATTTTCCTTTGGGCCACATTAGTACTTGCCCATCTATGAATGCAACCCTATAGCCTTTCTTATCCAAAGCAAATATAGAGAGTAAGTTCTTCTTCAAAACTGGTACATATAAGATTTCCTTCATCTTCAATGGGGTTCCAGAATCAAGCTTGTAGCTTGCTTCACCAATTCCCTTGGTGGATATTGATAGTCATCTCCTATATATACCTTCTGTGGAGAGGTATTCTCTTCAAGTTTCGAGAGAGTCTTATTTTGTCCTGTCCTGTGCTTTGAAGCACCACTATCAATGAGCCATGTATCTTCTCCAGGTGTCACAGACCCATGGAGTGCAGAGAATAGAACATATTCTTATGCATCTTCTTTTTCTATTTTAGTTCTTTTCTTTTGAGGCCTTTCCTCTTCCTCTTCTTCACTATCATCTTCTTCCAAATGTGCTTGATGTCTTTTGTGAAGATTCTTCTTCTTCTTTGAAGGACAATTTCTAGCAATGTGTCCTAGTTTGTGACAACTATAACATTGAACTGAGGAGAGATCTCTTTCTGAGTTTACTCCCCCTTTCCTTTTAAATCTATGAGGAGGTTGTGACTCCTTGTGACCATTCTTCTTGGAGTTGAAATGACTCCTTCTTCTTCTTCTGGTGTGAGTAGCCAAAGCTTGGTCATCCTCCTTGAGAAGGGCTTCTCTATTGGCTACCCTAGCTTCTTCTTGAATGCAATCCTCCCATACCACATCAAACTTCATACTTTCTTTCCTGGCACACATAGTTTGGATGAATGACTCCCAAGGTCTAGTGAGACCATTTAGAGAAGTCATGACTAGTTCATCTTCATCAAGGGTATCTCCAATGGCATCTAGTTGTTCCTTAAACTGGGAAACCCTTGAGAAATAATCTTGAATAGATTCTCCTTTATTCATCTTGGTGCTCTTCAATTGAGCTCTCAGATTCATCTTCCTATTGATGTTCTTTCCCTCATACATTCTAGAAAGGCCATCATACATTTCCTTTGAGGTCTTCTTGGATGCCACTTGGGGAATCAAGTGGTCTTTGATAGAATCAGCAATGATTCTCTTTTCCCTAATTAGGTCCTTCCTATACTTTGCTTTGGCTTCATCTTCTTCAGGTTTTGCAACCTCATCCTTGATATATTGGACAAGATCGGAGTCCTCCCTATATGATGTGAAGAATAATTATTGTATGTTGAGCTTAACTCATTAGGAGGAATCCCCCTCGGAGATGCAAGTGAATATGGTTGGTTCATGCCATCAAAAGAACCATTTCCATATAAATACATATTTGAGCTCATTGAATATCTCTTGTGTATTTCATATTTTCAGGTATCTCTTACGTATGATCTTGTGTGATTGTAATTTTCATACAAGGTACATAACAAAAATGTATTATTATTATTATTAATAGTAGTAGTAAATTTTTATTAGTTAAAATTTAGAGACATTAAGAAAATACAATATGGGTGTGTAACTTATGAAATCACTATTAAGCTAAACTATTTCAAAGGAGGCATGGTGTTTGCATTGAGGGTTTGAACATGGGATATAAGGAGACTCTAAGATTGGAGAGAATTTCATTCATAATTATATAAGCTCACTCTGATAGTGTTAGTTTGACGGAATTATCTTTGATAAAGAGAATAAATCTTGGCAATATTAATTATTCTTTTATTATTATTGCATGCTATAAACACTATCATAGCCACAAAAGTGGCAACTCAAAATGCAAGCAAGAAACGATGGAAATGGAAAGAAGAACAGAAATGCATTAAAGCATTGTTTAGTTACATTAATTTGTGATTAATCTGCCCAATTTTGGTGGAGACTTTTCCTAAGGATCTCAAGCTGAAACCCCATAACATCTGCGTCATTCTCCACCTTTCACCTGCTGATGACTAATGCAACGAATGTGTCTATTTATAAATGATCAAATATTTAAAAACTCAAAAATAAATCCAATGCGGAGAGAGAAGTATGTGGTGTTATTAGAGTACAAAACATATTTGAAAAAAACAGGCGATGAAGACAACCCAATGTATTTCAAAACTTCCTTCTTAGCTCAGCTAGAGCTAGGGGGATAATCATGCCCTCAATGGAGCTAGGAGACAACCTCAGATATAAAATTCCATGGTCACTCTGATTCTACACCTAATTCTAATCTTATGTAGTCTTTTATCATGTCGTATATAGGGTTATGATTTTGGTTAATTTTTGCACATGTTGGTTTCATTCCTTTCATTTGATGCTTTACATTTTCGCTTATAAGAGATGTTTTGATACTTTTTGTTTCTTTCATTTTATGCTTTACCTTTTTGCTTATAAGAGATGCTTTGACACTTTAAGTATGTTTCTATTGGAATGTTCTTTTGGGCCCCATTGACTCTTTTGGTTATTTGTAGACAATAATAAAAGTATCTTATATATACCAAAAATATGCTCAGCCTCCGAAAACAAAAAAAATTAACCTGGTACTAGGTGCACACAAATTGAAATTATTGAAAAAGTATAGATTGTGTTTAGAATCAAAATTCATAGTGCCAAGGTATAAAATTATGCTCTTAATAGGTGGACAACATGTTGGAACTAGACAATTAATCATCTAAATGATTTATAAGAAAATGGGGTTTCTACATCTACATGGGTGGTTATGTGCTTTATGTTTCCATTGATGCTTTGATAATGTTTGTACCTTGATGCTCTTGTTTGCCTAGATTTCCTCTCCATCTAGGAAAGTAAATAATTTGTCCTTTATTTAAAACTTCAAAAATACTTAAATCAACTTTCCCTCCTTGAACATGTTCTCGTGCATTTGGGGATTTCAACTTAGATGTGGAATTCAATGCCCATAAACTCAAGCTCCTCAAACTCAAACTTCAATGCCCATAAATTAGTCACAGAACCTACTTTGATAATCATAATTCCCATAAATTTAAATCCCTCTAGCCCATAAACTCAAACTCCTCAAGCAAACATGTCAAATCTAAGTTATCCTCCAATCATAGGCCTTGATTCTCACTACTTAATTAGTCACAAGCCCTAATTTGATAGTCACAATTCCCAGTAATCACTGCATTGGCACTATACTGATTTTTATGAGTTCATTTACATACATTGCAATGAACAAAAGAGATGGAGAGAATAATATATGGTTGCATTAATTCTTCAATGAATACAAAATAGGGATATTCAATGGTAAACTGGTCACGCTTTGCTAACGCCTCTACTCTAAACAAAATCCATGGGCAAGGCTCCTGAAGTAGAGTTTAATATGCAAAATCGTTCAATAAGTCAATGAAGACTTCACATCTCACATTCATGTGATTTGGATGTGTAGATCGCTTAAGGACTGCTTAACTCATATTTCCATTATTTAATGGACGTTTATACAAACAACTTCCACTCATTCATTTGTTCATTCATAATCATAACTGTGGGAATCTTAAGGGAATTTATAGAATATTTGGTTGATGTCTGCATCTCCAAGGTATACTAACAAACAACAATATCAAATTTTCTACAACAAACTTATGATGGAAGATAACAGCAAAAGGCCAACCAGAAACATTGTCTTTGTTTCATGTGACATGGTATGATTTAAAGAAATGATATGCATGATGAGTTGAGACTTGAACATCCAGATGCATAGTTCAACTTTTATAAGCTCTTGGTAACTTGACAACACTGATCGAGGGGAGCCTCTCCATTGATCGACAACTGTATTATTTTATATAAGAAAGAAAATAGACCAAATTAATGAATGAACTTCCTCTTATAAATGATACAAAAGAAGCCATACAAGATCAAAAAAAAAAATTACCATTTGAATAATAAAACCACAAACTAGTAAGTATTCCAACTAAAAGGAATTCATATAACATTGGCATGAAGATCCTTTTGTACCTTACGTAGATTGAAATAAATTTCGGAATGCTTTTCAGTGCAAGGATCATGCTCCCTAAACAGATGCCTTCACTACCAACAAATACCTCTGGGAGAGATAGAACTTACTCTTATAGTTGTTTTGAGTATTTGCTAATCAGAGATGATGAATACCAGTCATTTTAATTCACCGCGGCAACAAATTGTGGACCTCAGTGCCATGCAAAAACGTATTTAATTTGAGAAAGACGTAAGACCTCAATCATCTTCCACAACGTTTGTTGGATTGGTGATATATCTTGGTTTCTCATCACGAGCCATAATCACAATAAATTTCTCATCCATATCATTTGAAAAACGTGACCTTTCAAAATCATCGCATTCTTGTAAGTGGATTTAGTATTTCAATTCCCAATATGCCATGATGTGTTACTTCCTTTCGGATAGTAATGCTCCATTACATGTCACAAACCAATGAAAGTCGATTTACTTATTATTTGCTATCGATTCTGTGGGAAATTCCACATAGTAAACCCCTGGGAAGGAAACCATGGGACTGGGTGGGAAGCTAACCCTAGATGGATCTGCCACAACTACTGAGCATTTACATTCTTTTTCTTCTTCCATGGACAATGCACTTGGATTTGCTTTTGCTGGTAAAATGCATGTGAAAACACAATCATTCACGACTTTGATCGCCAATTTCATGCACAGAGGCATCAATTTTGATAATCTATGAAGCCTCCGACATAAGTCATAATTCGCCAACCATGATGCTCAGACATAAATCAGCGAGATAATGGATAATGCTCCAATGGTTAACCACAATAGCTCGGATGCTCAACGTAAATCGACAAGATAACAAATAATGCTCTAATGGCTAACAAGCCAGCAACACCATAAGTCATAATTCTTGTTACGTGTGGTCATGATATTGGACATGGCGTTGGACGAAAGTTAGTTTTTCCATCCATTCAAATTATAAATTGACAAGATAAAGGATAATGCTCCGATGGTTAACCATAATAGCTCTGATGCTCAGACATAAATCAGCGAGCTCTTATTGCTAACAAGCTAGCAGCGCCATAGGTCATAATTCTTGTCATTTGTGGTCATAATATTGGACAGGGCATTGCATGATGTTAGTTATTTCCAGCCATTCAAATAATTATTGTTGATCGATGAAATACATAATTATTATATTATACATATCTAAGCAATATGTATCTCATTCATGTGCGTAATCCATATTTTAAGAATCGATCCATACGCCGCCCAAGAATCGATCATATACATTTGTACCAAGAGCTTCATACTTGTGATGAACAAGAATCGATCATATACATTTGTACCAAGAGCTTCATACTTGTGATGAACAGACTAATGTAAATTGTATTTTTGCTTTTCACTTTACTGGTTTCAAACATCTTACAAGTTTATGGTATGTAAAGGAAACTGTACTCTTGATATTATTTTTTATGCTCAATTTTATGAAAATAAGATACCCAACCGATAGGAAGCATGCATAAAACACTCTAACAAAGGTAACCACTTTCCGGGAATTAAATAAAGACATTGGAGGATAAACGACATATATATTGGTCATGATAAATGTAGTCTCTGACTCTTACTTAATTTTACTGCATTAAAGATTATATATAACCCAAACTTATAGCACCATTGACAAAAAGAACTATTTTTAAGTTCCATGAGGGAGTATCCATTCATATAAAATCTGATGTTGTTTCCATGATGTTCAAATAAATATTTACGACTATGCATATGTTATGTTTCTTAAGTTCGACACCACATTTCATTAACTCCTCCAGTGCTTCTGCAATGTGGTTTGTTTGCTACACAGAAAGGACTCTGGCTTTGACCATCTTGGCATCTCACTAGAATTTATCCACTGGCTCCATGCATTTCCTGAACATTTCCATGCATCTCCTCGAATCGGGCCCGCGTTATGGTCACGTAGATGTTTGGACCTAAACTTTGACTACACAATTTTAATTGCAAATCCACGTTTTAGTTTAAAAATTAATTTTACTTAATTTTAAATTTGGATAAATAAAACAATTCCTACAAGGAGGGACCTTCTTTCAATGGCTAACTGAATGGTGGATCCTCCATGGATAAGGAAACGAAACAAACATAGTTTTGATTTGCACTAGAAATTGCACGGAGTTTGAACTTGAAAGCCCTGGGATCGAGTCTCATTGGGATCTTTTGTTTATACTCATGTTCGTTGGATTTTGGTTATATGGGTGTTAACATACTTCGATGGCTTAATGGCTAACTCCGATAACACACTTTTTCAAAGAACAAAAAATAACAAGATCGATAAACTTTAACTAGGTGACTTAATCTTTAACTTGGCAGAAAATTAGCTGCAGTGCAGCTTTCCCTCTTGTTTGAAATTTTAAAATATGGGCCAACATTGATTAATACAAATTTTAAAATCGCTACATTAAAAATATGGGCCAACATTGATTAATACAAGCACATGCATTTTAATGTTGAATATAATATATATAAAATACCTCGAAGAAAAGATATATAATATATTGAGGATTGCGGCCGTGTTATCAATTCTTCATTCCCTTTGAATAACAAGCTCTCACATGGTATAATTATTCATTTCTAAAAGTAAGAAGAAACCACTTGTCTTCTTCTTATTCCATTATGAACACAAATATTTCCGTTTAGGGAAAAAATTTCCATGGCTTTGTTATTTTACATATGCAGTGATTGATGTATCTTGGTTATAGGTAATATTGTTTTGAAAATTTGAAATTAAATCAAATATAAAAGATTTGCAATAATAAGAAATTGTAAGTTTGGATTATACTTTTAAAAGAAGAAAAGTAATATTAATGATCATAGGAATTTAGTAGCTACATATATACAAATAGAAAATGTGACCAAAAAAAAAAAAAAATACATGAAATTTCAAGCTTATACCCATGGAAATATTTAGATTTAGTGTTACCCTCAAATCTACATAATACAGTAAAAACAAAATTAAGAAAAACTTTTAATATATTTGAATTAAAAACAAGAGTATCAAAAAAATAAAATTCAAATCAAATAGAGTGAAGGGTGTCGGGGATTTAATCCAGATTTCTTATTGTAGAGAAAGTGCATTTCTTATGCCACATATATATCTGGTTTAAAATACAAAATATAAAATATATAAAGGCTTTGGGGTTTTAGTCTATAAACAAAATAGATTCAATCTACATAATATTGTAAAAAAAAAGTTGAGAAAAACATGAAATACATTAATAAATTTGAATTAAAAATAAGAATATCAAAAAAATAAAATTCAAATCAAATAGAATGAAGGGTGTTGAGGTTTAATCCAGATTTCTTGTTGTAGAAAAAGTGCATTTCTTATGCCACACACATATCTGGTTTAAAATACAAAATATAAAATATATAAAGGCTTTGGGTTTTTCGTCCGGAAAAAAAAAACAGATTCACATTTTGGTCGTAACTTTTGAAGTTTTAACCCAATTGTGCTCTATTATAGATCATTTCGAAGATAACAAAAAAAACGACATATTATTTTCTTTTCTTGGAAGCTAAATTTTTATATATTTTTCCCAAAATAACCTACAAAGTGATAGTGAAGCTTAGCCAACACCCTAATTGTTTAGATTTTTTATTTTTAATTAATTTTAATAATTCCCTATTAATTTCAAAAAAAATTGTTTATTTAATTATTGTCGAGAAGTTAATAAGTTAATAATTTGTTTTTTCAAAATAAAATTTAGAATTGTCTTAACATAAAAACTAACTTATTAATAATTAATTTTAAGAGTAAAGTATAATAGTGAAATAGTCTATAGTTAAGAAATTAATTTAACTATTATACTTTACTTTTAAAATTAATTATTAATAAGTTATTTTTATGTTAAAACAATTCTTTTTTTTTTTTGAAAAAACAAATTATTAACTTATTAACTTCTCAAACAATAATTAAATAAATAAAAAAATTTGAAATTAGTAGGGAATTATTAAAATTAATTAAAAATAAAAAATCTAAACAATTAGGGTGTATGCACTCTTCCTCTCCAATATATGTTATATTAAATAAATAATTATTGGGGTTCTATTTTTATTATACTTGCTTATATGCATTTTTATACTTGCCACGGGCAGGTTATATAGCAATCAGTTTGCATTTATTATTTAATTAGTTTGCAAATTTTTAATCTAAATTTTTATATAGTTCTCCAATGTTATGTGAATTTTAATTATTAAATTGATTTTTTAAACAAATAAAATTACAATTAAATTGATTTTTTGATTGACTTATAACATATTTTCTATTTTTTTATTGACTTTAAAACCTGATTTGACAAATTTACTCTGTCTAGAGTCACTCCATAATAAATGTAGCCTATGCCTTACTCTCAAATAAGTGATGCAGGGTAGTAGTAGTTAGGTAAAGCTGAAGGTAGCTTCCACCGAAGTTACTGATATTAATCATAAAACTTATGAATATCTTGCTTGTGTTTGTCTTTATGTGCGCATCCATCGATATCATTCCTTACCATGCGCTCCGATTTTGCTTTGAACTGTATGGATTCTTTCATTTAAGAAATCAGCACTTACATCTCAAGTATTGGATTGTCCACTGGACCAAATCAAATACGATAAATTCATAAGCACGCAACCGTATTTCATATCTAGTGGAAACAAAAATAAGATTAATTATCTCAGAATCCACGCGTATAGGTCAGAAATCGGAAACCTAACCGCTTTTAAGCATATTAAATCTTGTTTTAGTAAACAAGATTGGTTAGTTGAATTTTTATATTGGAAAATAGAAAAAGGTTGAAAAGTTAACATTCTTTTTAACATATTCCAAATCATAATATCATATAATTATGTAATATATATTTAACATTTTAGTAACAAGTCTTATTAATTTAATATAAATTTTAAAATAATATATATATTTAATATTTTAGTGACACGTCTCATAAATCGAATATAAATTTTAAAATAATTATTCATTAATGTAAAAATGAAAATAAGAGAAGAATAACCAACTTTAATTTCATAGAAAAGTTATTGAAACTCTTCTTTCATGGATATTGAAACAAGTCAACTCCAATTCACAATAATTAATAATAAATCAAAATTAGTGGATTCAAATTTGTGATTTACAATTTTGAATTTTGTTAATTTATCATTAAAGATTTGGCTATGCCATTTTTTACAAACTTATAACTTTGGATTGATAAAATTGTTGCTTGTATTTTTTGATAAATAAAAATATTGTTTTAAATACATAACATATTCAACACCCTTAAATATATCTAATATAACATTATTTTAATTTCCTTCTCGTTATTTTAAGTAACCAAAAAGTACTAATGCATAACCTCTAACTTCTAAACTTCTTCAAAAATTATACTCATTTTTTTAGAAAATTTATACATATTAAATCTAAAATTAAAATAAATACATTACTATGTTATGATTTGGACATTTTTCCACTATATTATTCAATATTTTTGTTTGAAATATGGGCAATAATTGAGAAGGGTTGTTGGAATTGCATATATTAGTGGTTCAAATTGCACAGTCCATATGCCATAGAGGTATTTGAGGATTTATTCAAAAATGCAATTTCAATAAGGAAAATTTGAATTTGAATTTCGATGATAACCAAAAGAGGTAGAGAATGCATAAATAATAAATTAACATTATTACAAGTTTCAAATATTTTATAACTATTTTAACTTTGGCTTTTAAGCTATGTAACTTTTTTCCAGCAGATTTTAAGCTATGTAACTTAAATCACTATTACTCATAATATAATCGATTAATTTTTATTTAAATTAATTATCAATAATTAATAAACAAATACTCTTAATCATTATATTTCATCTTTATATTTACTGTGTATGCATACTCATTGTCAAACATCAACAAAACGATTGTGTTTGTTAATGGACCAAAACTAACTTGGTTGTTAATGGACCAAAACTAACTTGGTTACAAGAGTTCGTGACGTAGTTTCCAACAAATTCAAGCATGCAAATACGGAGTGTTATGAGCTGGTCTTACCATTTGTTATAGTGCCCTCAATCGGTATGCAAATTCAAGGATGCTCATATGACATGTGCACTCTATTACCCTGGAATGCTCAATAGAATCTTGAGATCTTCTCTCTAATAGGTCATTCGTATGTCTATTACCAAACGAAGGGGTGATGTGAACACCACCTCCACTTACGCACTAATAAAATATCTATTTTGAGGTGTTTAAAGATAATAGAATAATATATATTTTAAGGTATTTAAAGATAATAAAATATTTATTTTAAAACTTTTAAAGATTGTTAAAAAAAA
Source organism: Larix kaempferi (assembly GCA_027924585.1). NCBI lineage: Eukaryota > Viridiplantae > Streptophyta > Pinopsida > Pinales > Pinaceae > Larix > Larix kaempferi. The sequence continues at coordinate 35,219,760 of BSBM01000093.1, forward strand.
ATATTATATATTAATTAAGTTAATTTAAACTCTACCATTTACTAATATTGTTATTAAATAATTAAAAATACAAGCATGCATATATTATTGTTTTCTTTTTTTAATAATTGTTGCTATTATTAATGCAAGGATATTTTTCTATGAGTTGCTATTGGTTTGTAGATTGGACTAGAACAATATTGTTTAGCTAATCCTTGACAAATATTGTCAAAAAAAATATCATTGCTAATTGTCTTAATTATAAAAAAAAATTTGATCAAGATTTCCAAAAAAATATTGTTGCTATTTTTTAAAATATGAATTTGTTTTAAAAACTTTATAAAGATTTGAGTCTACATATCATAGGTTCAATACTTTTGCAATTGTTGTAAAATTGTATCTTCCCAGTTCTAATCCAATTAGTAAAGACATTGAAACTAAATTCTAATCCAACTAGTAAAGATATTGAGACTAAGAATAATTAGACATTGCTTCTTTCTTGCTTTTAGGCTATGTATGCACAAGTTTAATACATTATTTTTTTAAGAACTTCAAGCTTTAAAGACATGGGACTAAGAATAATTAGGCATAGCTTCTAGTTGCTTTTAAGCTATGAGAAAGTTTAATACATTAAAACATTTTTTTATTAAAAAAAAATTAAGAGGCTGGTGCTAAGAAACTTTGTTGCTCATTTTTGGTGGGGAGAGCTAATATATTAAATTACTTATAAACTATTTTAAAAAGGCAGGTATAAGCAGCTTTGCTGCTATTTTCACTTGTTTATAGTAGTGATACATTTTCAAAGCTATATATATGTTTCCTCGACCCACACCATACATTTTTAGTCACAAATATTTATTGTCAACAACTTGGTTATTGACATATTTTAATTTTACAAGTAATATAAATATATACTTGTATGGTTGTTAACCTAAGTGACCCAAGCACGAAATTAATTATAAAATGATAAATTCAACGTATAAGATTATTTTGCCCAAAAGGGTTGGGTCCATTGGTGAAGCAAAGAGTTTTTCATCAGTGGGAAAGATTCAATTCTTGTGAAGGCCTAGCCTAAAGTTATGGGGTCACCTTGAGGTAATGGTCGTGTGTGTGGTTACACCAAGAGAGATTCTATTAAATGATCTCGTGACCTGTGCACACATAAGTGGATCAAATATCACCCCCATGTCCTTCAAAAATTATCCCCCAGGGATGTAGACCAATTCACAATAGAGTGTATTATTAAGGCACTCCATGCGATGTCACAGGTTCAAATATAAGCTTACCATTGCCCCATGCTAAGGGGTTGTGTGGGTGCGCCTAGGGGTTTAGTGGTAGCGGACAATAATCAACCTCGTGCCACGCGAGTACAAGCCCCGCACTAGTTGTCAATTCCCCTAAAAAAAATCGTATAAGACTATATCTAAATATTATACTCACATATTAAATTTTATTCATTTTCTCAAATGGGACATTAGAAAATAATTATTTTTATTGTTATTTTTGTTAATAAAAAACATTTCTTAATTCATTTTAGTATACCATAGTGAGGGTGTTCACCTGTTTCACACTATTATTAGTTGAGTTGGATAATAAGACTAAATGACTTAAGGATATAATAGTAAAATGCTTGGAATTTTAATTCATAAATAACCATGAGTATTATTGATTTGTAAATTGGTAATATAGCCATACCCTTAAATGGCAATGAAGACAATTCATTTCACGGGAGAGAATTGTTAACAAATAATCGTGTTCCTTTAAATTGTCAATGCTCTTGGCTCACCATAATATTCTTATGGTGTGAATCTCCTTGTGTTTAAGTAAATTTTGTTGACTAATTCACACATTAAATTTTATTATACTAAACCACATTTTGAAATAGTTAATGATGAAATGTAAACCATTTTTCTTATACTTAAGTGCACTTAGGGAATGAATGAATTAACTAAAATGGACAAGTTGTATATAAGTAATGTTATTTTTAAAAGTATCACTAATCATTACCTTCTACAATTAATCTTAACTATTAAACATAATTAGTAATATTTTTAAAGCAGGGACCATCATGTTTAACCTTATATTTTAGAAAGGAAGTATTGTAGGCTCAAGTAGGTGAGCCATTGATTACAATGGTTAATAAGTTAAAATCATGACAATTGTGTTGAATTGATTAGCATGACTTTTACGAATCATTAGCATCTTGAAATAATAATAATAATAATGCACTTTCTATCATGGAAGGTAACTATGCTAGGTTATGAAACAAAATAGGGAAGTTTGGTGGTGAAATGGTTTTGTTAAGCATAAATTGTCAGGGTTGAACCATTCATGGACTCAAGTGGATATAACACTGTATAAAACTTAAAGAACGATGGTTTAGTGTCAAAATCTTATGGCTTATGGCTGTCCTTGGAATAATTTAGTTCAATATGTGAGGCAACATTAGAACCCTCGGAAGGGACTCAATATAAAGAATGCTCCACATAAACAACATGCATGTTGAATTAATAATAGATACACACAATAATATATGTATGAAACATTAGTTGATTTTGATTTTAAGGCATATTATTAATACCGTTAATAAACTTAGAGGAATCTTTATGTTCAGATAATGATACATGCCCATAATGATGTAGCCTAGAGGTTTGGGCTTACCTAAAGTTAAAGTTAAATATAGTACATGGGTAATGGAAAATATATGGAAATATCTATAAAATATCCGTATACTCCATAAAGTACTCATCTCCTTTTAGGATGAGGAATTACGAGCATAATATATGTCACAATTGGACAATATCACTTGATAAACAAGAAGCTAATAAGGTGGATCATATGGTGTAAGTGACCTTCTAGTTATCAAATTGATATCGTACTTTAGGGCCTCAAGCCAGAGAGATAAATAAATGAATCTAGATTGGAACTTAACTCGTATTTTAGTTGGGTGTTGTGGTTCTCTCTTCAATGGTAGAAGATGCAGTATCTGGATACTTATTCTTACATGTGTTATGCACTATTAGTTATCTATTTTCTAGATACGATGTGTTAAATTGAGAATCAAGATAGGAGTATTTGTGAGGTTATGCAATCTTATGCTTCTTAGGAAAATACATGGTTAGTAGTACATGGTCCTATCCCACATATGATGATATAATATTGTTTGATGTTATGTGGTGTTGCATGTGGGTTTTCATTCTGTAATAATGACAATATAAATGATGGTATGCGGTGATTGCATAATGATTTCATGGTATGATTTGATGGAAGGTGATACTTACTTATGTCGATATCTCATGATGGTATTTCATGGAAAGTGATATTTAATAATATTATTTCATTATAGTACTTCATGAGGATGGCATCTGATATTTAGCATATGATTCTTAATTATTGCACGACAATATGATCTATGATACTAGATTATGATGCTTATTTATTTCATGATGATAACATGGATACTCAGTCTGATAGTTACCATTTCATGTTGATACTCAGTATGGTACTTCATTGCTCATCATGGTATTTGATGACAGAAGACACTTAGTTTGTGATATATATTATTGTTTCATATTGATATTCGGTATGTTACTTTATTGCATAAGATGTTGTTAATTCATGATGGTCTTTCATGACATATTAGTTCAATAATATGCTTAATTATTTCATGATGGTATATGCAGGGTTGTATTTTATGATAATATTACATATAATATGGTATTCAATGGAATGTTTAATTAAAAATTAGTTTATGGAGCATGAATATCACTTATGATGTGTTATATTATTGCGCCGAGAGGCGCTTTCTATAGGACAAAGTGGATGAGATGTGTCACGTCTATCACATGTCAACTATAAAAAGTAAATATATAAAAAAAAAATTATAAAACCAAACACATGTTGGCTCCAAATTTAAATTTGCTAGATTGTAAAATACATTTCTATAAATATACATCGAATTTCAATTTCAATTTCCATTCATGCATCCTCACATTTTAAATAATATTCTGATAAATAGTTCCAAGAAAGTAAATCTTTGTGAATTAGTTAGTCTTGATTTGATCTACAAGAGAAACTTATATTCAAAATAGAATCATTGTGGATTAGAATAACTATTTTACTTCATAATCAATGAATAAATGCAATTATCGCTGATTTGTAGGATCCCAATTTGGAATAGTTGGCAAATGGATGATTGTGGTGGAAAATATATATGACTATGTATTATTAAGTTAGTAATAAAACAATAAGTTAGATATTAGATTTGTGATAATTGCAAATTAATGAATAATTGGGTAAATTGCAACTATTTTACTTTATAACTAATTAATTAATGCAACTTTAGCCTATTTGAGTATTTTTACATTCTCTCACATGTATTATAACGGAACATGATTATTGCTTTATTACAATTTACCATTTTGATGGTGTAAATATTTTTTAAAATTTTAGGATGAGATGATTTCAATGTGGTAATTTTTGTTTTTTCACCGAGGTTGGAACCAACATTGATCCATCTTAACTCTTACTTTATAAAGTTCACATAAGGATCAAATCCCTTGAGTTGCAAACATTTCCTCAAGTTGAGGACTCTAAAAGGGGTTTTGATCTCAATGAATTTGATCCTTCTCGACGCTTGATAGAGCCAAAGATAACATGGATCTATGCTAGTATAATGTTAATTGTGACAAGGCATTTTTTGTGATCACATATGATAACCCATTATAGTGATTTATTATTTAAAATGAATTTTATGATATCTTATTAACTTGAGAAGATAACTACTAATCATCGTTCATGTCCAGTGAGTGGAAGTTTGTTTCAGGTGATCCACTCAAGGATCCTTAAGAATTTAATCATTTTCAGATTTCTTGGGGGGTCATAATAATGAATGTGAATGGATGCAACAAACAACTTATGGGATGGATAACAAACTCAACAATTAACTCTATGTCGGTGGTTCTTTTATACAATTACTGGAAGTCCACAGCTTGAGTTGTTTTCCCTAGGGGAGACATAGGGAAAAGGACTTCCAATTCCCAAGGATGGTTCCTTAATGGGCCATAGGGAGGGAGTATAAGCCAGCCTTTCAAGATGCATGTGGTACACAAGTCGGTTTACCAGTAACTAGATGTCATCTAATCCTAATGAAGCCCAAATTTCAACTAATCCAAGTAAGGCCTAGATGCCGGATAATTTTGATGAGGTTGCATGTTTATCAAAAGTTGGGAGGGTGGCTAAGCATGAAAAGTTACTTGGGAACTTTCAATGCCTACTATATGATCAACTAATGGGTTACAGTAGAGGGCCCATGCCATGGCAAGTGATAACATCCGAAGTATTAGTGAGGAGATTATGGAGGTGGTAAATGGTATGATTCTCAAGGTGAGGGTGAGTAAGGAAGGAAGGATATTAGGATTTTTGTCTTTTATTTTTTATCTATTTGTTTTTTTATTTGATTTGATTTGATTAATACATGAGTGTGCACTGAGATTGATGCATACTTGTATGTTTGATTGCATATTAGACACCTAGGAAAATAACCAAGAGCATGTCATAACTTAGGGTGCCATGATTGTATTAATGCAGGTGGGAAATTTTTATATGATCGCCACATGTATAAATCCTTGGTCTTCACAATAGTACTAGTTATTTATAAAATTGATTGAGTAAGTCTTTGTATTTGTTACAATGGGGTTATAACATTGGGACAAAGTTTCCTTAAAGAGGGGAGTATGTAACACTCCAACCTTTGTTAGGATAATTAATCAATGACATTAGTAAAAGTATGATTAGCATATGGCATTAGTAAAAAGTATATATATATGGAATATTTATATATTCCCTTTATATTTATTTATATACTCCCTTTATATTTATTTATATACTCCCTTTATATATAAATATAAAGGGAATATATATATATATATATATATATATATATATGGAATATTTGCATTGTATTAAAATGTAGATTAGTTATTAAGTAAGATTAATTAACCTTAGATTGGATTAGGTGCGTGGATGACAAGTGGTGTCATCCATGAAAAATTAATAAATTGATTAAAATTAGAAAATTAAGTAATAAAAGGAGGAAAGACAAAGGGGAAGGAGTTTTGATCTTACTAGTTTGGGGTTTTTTTTCTGGGTTTTTTTCTAGTTTTTTGGTTTGGAGTGGTTTGGTTTCTAGTAGTTATTTGTGAGTTCATCTATTTGAGGGGGAGATGGAGGAGGAAATTGTTGTACTAAGGTTGATAGGGAGAAGAGTAAAGACTTACCTAGTCTGGCATAAGGTTAATGTTGAGGGCTCATGGGCCTCAACTTCTGTTGGGAATTTTGTTGGGTGGAGAATTTTCTCCCCAAGTGTTCTTGTTGATATTTGAATGGTGATTGGAAATAGGCCAAGGTATTCTTACACAATTGGTTAAGTTGGCCTTCAATTAGGTAAGTAGAGGTTCTTCTCCTTATGTTACAGTTGTTAAATTCATAACTTATTACTTAATTTGAATAGTTGATGATAATTGAAATTGCTTGACTATAGCTAATTAATTGGCTTATCGATTTGAATTCATCCCTTATCTTCCATTTGTATGGTTCTAATTCCTTTTTGAAAACAAAGAATATGTTAGAGATGTTACTTAAATTTTGTTAGATGTATGAGGTGTATTATAATTATCAATTGATTATTTATGAGGTTAATGCATCTGACTATCAATAGACACATGATAAATAGTTTCTTTTTTTGAAAATTACTCCAATTATCTGATATTTAATTAGGCTTAAAACTTATTTAGAAAAAGAAACCCTTTACACAAGGAGCTCTTATGTTTGGAAAATATCGATATTGATCAACACCAAACAATATATCCATGTATTTCAGAATGGGATAAAGCAACTGCATTCTTTTAATGTCATAAGGTTTTAATATTTCCTCAAGATTTTTAAAATTTTATAAAGAAAATATGGATGAACATGATTTCACATTATGTCTGCATGAATGATGATGTAGTGGAAACGGACCTTCATTATTTAAACTCATTCCACTTACTACTATCTAGTAATAATATCATATCTCAAATTTACTTCGGACTGGATACAAGTGAATGCTTTTCACCCAACCATAGGACCTTTGATGGAGATGCCATCCCCAAGTTAGAGCTAGGAAACCATGAGGGAAAATTCCTACAATTTTCTTATACACTCTCTCACACAACTCAACCTATAAATATAAAAAAGGAAATAACATTATAATTCCTACCAAGTACAACAATCAAATGTCAACCAACCACACTCCCCCCTCTCCTTTTGCACAACACTAGAAAAATATTTCCCTTCTCTATAGTGTATTATTTCAAGACATCCCCTTTCCCTCTATTTCTCAAGTGCAAGTAAGGGAATCTCTTATGTTGGGAACTATGGATTTCTAGATACTAGCAATGGATCAACTTTCTCTAGCATTCACTGTATTTCTCATCATGGTTATCACATGGGTGTGGCAACAACTCTAAAAGGAAAATACATAGGAACAACAAGGTATGGGTAGAGAGAAAGGAGTGGAGAATCAGGAATGAACTATGGATGCAATCCCTTGCATGGTGAAAATCGAGGAAATATATTTCATGCATGCATTGGCACCATATGCCTTCTCAAGAAGCACACATATCATTACTTGGACAACTAATTCTAAAATTTGGTCGATAATTAATTGGCATCATTCACTCTCATGTTCATTCACTCTAGAGTACGTGCGAAATTTTAAACAATTACATAACTACAACTACTACCTCTTGCATTTACCAACATTACTATGCTTCAACCATTTTCAAATAACCACAATTCTCATCATTGAGAAATATATACAATATTATAAAGCAAAGCAAGAAATAATTCAAGGGACTCCCTTTGGACCTCATGTGTATGGTGAGAGTTCCCTTAGTTTTTACAATTAAATCAATTCCTAGACCTACTTTTAGTGACATAAAAACTATCAAGTGCATGTTTCTCACCCTAATTTAATATTTATCCATGCATTTCATTCTAACTACTTCCTAATAACTTGGACAACTAATTGCAAAAGTTGAGCAATAATTATTTGACATCATTCATACTCACGTTCATTCACTCTAGAGAATGTGCATATTTTCAAATAATTACTTAGGTGCAACTACTACCTCTTTCATTTAGCAACATTACTATGCCTCAACCATTTGGGCACATAATTGCACCTCAACAAATATACACAATATTATAAAACAAAGCAAGAAATAAGTCAAGGAACTCCCTTTGGATCCCATACATATGGTGAGAGTTCCAATGACATAAAGATTATAAACTATAGGTTTCTCACCCATGTAGAAATTTAATATTTATCCACACATCACATCTACCTTGTTGACCATGTCCACCATTTACAAATGTAACAATTATTTAGCATCTTGCAGCTTCCTTTGTTGTCTTGGGATACCTTCTAATCTCATTTGATTATAGCAATGGTCTTTGTTCTTAGTTGGAGGAACATTTGGATTTCATGTGTCTCTAGAAATTGTTGCTCTGATTTTCTTGATGAATTCTAGCCAAGTTCAAGTTGCCCTTTCCTCACTTCCAGCTCATAGTAGTATTGCAACCTTGGTAGTTGCTTCATTTTATTGGCCTTTTTTACCCCAAGTTTGAATTTATTTATTAAAATTTTCTAGCACTCCAATGTTAGAATTTATGCCATCATAGCTTCATATGGAATCATGTTTTAGGAAACATGACGTCCATTCTAATTTTCAATCAATACCAAGAATATAGACACTTCCCACTTCATATGCATTCTTTGTACTTCCATTCTAGAAGTATATGTGACTCTTATGTTTTTTCCGCACACATACACACACATATAAGAGTCACAGATACTTCTAGAATGGAAGTAGAGAATGCATATATATATATATAATTTCAACCAATACCAATCATATAGACACTTCCCACTTCATATGCATTATTTCTACTTCCATAAGAGAGAGAGAGAGAGAGATGCTAATATCTTCTAGCAACATGTAAAATCATTATGACATCTCATGCTCTTTTCTTAGCCCACGGAGTTAAGCACACATAATTTGGTTATGTACATGAGGAGTAAAGCACAAAGAATCTGATTGTTGGTATCTTACATACCCTTGCTAAACATTTTCTTGTTACATGACTTCTTAATCCAAGAATATATATTACTCTTTCTCTACAATCATATTTTCACATCTTGATTGTAGCTAAATACATGTTGGATGCGTTAGTTTTGATAAGTCGCCTCCTTGGTCCATTTCAAATATGGCCTACATTTTATTGTGTGGAGATCACACCTAAATGTGGCATACAATGTAGTGTGGTGTGGCATGGAGGTAAAGTATGATGCGTGGCAGTGACAGTAAAGTAGAACACAACATGTATCATGGAAGTATAATTTTTGTGACCTCTATGGTAAGGTAGAATGTAGTGTGAGGTGCAAAAATCAAAGGTTAAGGAGCTCTGTTTGTTGCAAATGTAGGACGTAGAGGGAGAGGTGGCATGTGACACAAAAGTAAGGCATGTATAGGTATAGGATACAACTACAACCATTGAGAGGTTGTCACATGGCATGAAAGGGAAAATAATATAAAGAAGATAGATAACAAATAAAAGAATGTATTTATAGGTTTTTTTAAGTCTAGGACTGAAATCATATTTTGGCCGCAACTTTAACATAAAAACACATTTTGACTTACATTTTTTTGTGGAAGTACATTGAGGCATACGCTATCATAACATCTTTGAATCCTAGTTTTCCATTATGGTCCTGAACTCCCAAAAATGGAAAAAAAAAGTTTTTGGAGGATGATATTGTACTGTCTACTAGTAGCCCTGTTAAAGATGAAAGTTGGACAATAAAGGATATGGTCTAGCACAACAAAACCAAAATAAAAAAACATTTCAACAAATTTCAAAGGACTCTAAGTGGAATTGGAAAAATGAGGCCAATCCACTATTCCAAGACACTTTTTGGTAGTTTTGGAAATTGTATTTTAAGGAAAAGTGACTTGAGACATCAAATGAGAAAAAACTTAGCTAGTCATTATTTCATATTTTCAACAATCTAGACAACTTTGTGCGAGTGGAGTTTTACAGTTTTGCACCATTTGTGAAATGGTGTTTTACACTGATTCGACCCATGAATAAATTAAGTGGAAAATGTCCTAAGTTGGCATCTTCTGAGAGATGCAAAAGATGATTGGAGTACCATATGATTAATCTTAAGGTTGTTGAGTGCTGAGAAGTGGAAACACTATTAGTGCCTAATACAAAAAAATAATTAGTTTTTTTCATAATTTTCTAAACGTGGAAGAAATTGGTGCCCAGGTTTGATTTGCTCTAGTAGAGGTGCAAAACGCGGGTAAGATATAAACTTCTAGGTGTTGTAACATTCAAATCCAAACTCATAATCAAGTGAGAGTACAGGATTTGAAAATATATTCAAGGGGAATATCTAAATATTTAGTTTCTAGAAAGTTACTTCTTGTTGTTTTAGAAACTGAGAAGAATAAAGTCGGCGGGTTGAATTTCACAAAATATTATATGTGTCCATCATCTCCAAAGTGCATTGAACTTGGAAGAAGGATCCTTCAAGAATCATAAATGAGCCTAGGATAATTGTGCACCTTGTATAATAGAACATTCATGAAGAGATGGTAGTGTTGGTAGTGTTATTCATTAAGAAATGATACTCAACTCGAGAGCATAATAACAATGCTTGCAAACAAGCAAGATAAATATCATAAATGGACGGAGAAAAGGAAAGAGATCAGGGTTGTTGGTTTCCTAACAAAAAGAAAGCATATGATGCATTTAAATACAAGCAAATGTGAAAATTTTATTTGCAAAGAAAGAGTTATGGATGCTTTTGTTTTTAAGAGCAATACCTTCAAAGGAAGGTTTGAACAAGAAAATATTTAGCAAAGGTACGGAAGGTACCATCAAATGGATAAAGAGTTATACTCTCATGTACATAAGAAAAATGTGTGCTCTTGAATCCTTGACTTAAGGAAGGGCATGAGATTCCATGTTATGAATGTACAAGTTGTTGGAAGACATTGCAGCACTAAGGAGATTACTTCAATGGGTATCATTGGGATGAGATGATATAGATTGTGGAAAGTGGATTATAGATTTACAAAAGGGTGAAAATCCAAGGCAAAACTTAAGAGTTGCAATCAATAATACAAACTTTCTACTTGCATAATGGAAGTAGAAAGAAATCATATGAGTGGGAAGTGTATTTATGCTTGGTATTGGTTGAAAATCATAGTGAATTTCAAGTTTCCTTGGAAATGAGTCCATATGAAGTCGAGATGGTATAAAATGAAACATTATAGAGAGTTGGAACATTCCAATAAACAAAGTTGAGCTCTGGGTAGGGTTTTCTAAATAAAAGAGAGAGAATTTTCTAGAAGCAAAGGGAATATGAAGACATCCCAAGATGACAAGGAAGCTACACAATGCTAAAGAATTGTTAGAGCAATAAATGGCCAACAAGGAAAATGCTAAATTAGAGAAATTTTGAGATAAAAAATGGGCCTCAAAACAAAGAAAATGTACTATAAAAATCAACCAATCACATTCTAGTAGATGACATCATCCCCCATGGTTGAGGTGGCATTGCATGAGTTAAGAATGTTTATTTGTCAAATTTTCTATGGTGGATGAAAACCCATAGTTAACCAAGGTAGTGGTATAAGTACTTTTAAGTCATAAAGTAAAGTACTCATAATGAAAGTCCTCTAACATTTTTTCATAAAATAATATTATTGTCATTTCAAGTAAAGTATTCATAATGAATGTATTTTCACACTTTCTCATAAAATAATATTTTGTCATTTTCAAGTAAAGTACTCATAATTCATAAAGAAGGTCTTCACATTTTTTTATAAAATAATATATTGTCATTTTCATGTTTTTAATTTTAAATTATATATTCACTCCATTCTATTTAATATCATAATGCCAAACTAATATATATATATATATATATATATATATATATATTCTTTTCACATTTTTTCATAAAATAATATTTTTGTCATTTTTAATTTTTAATTATATATTCACTCAATTTTATTTAATATTATAATGCCAAACTAATATATATATATGCTTTTGATATTAATTTACCAACATAGATTTAATCAATAAAGAATAATAATAATAATGCAATGTGGATTATAATAATATTATTAACATTTTACATGTGAATAAATTTTCAATTAAATCACATTATATTAAATTGATGAGAAAAGTACTAAATATAAAAAGTCAACATAAATTAAAAAAATAGCTCTTAAAAATGTTTTTCATTATTTAATTTCATTTGCAAGTTCAAGACAAATAAATGCAAAATGACAATATTATTTTGGGAATTTACAATGAATCTTAGTCATATCAATGTAGAGTTATTTTATTAATTTTATTTTAGTGAATTTTGAGAAGTAACTCAACCATGGTTATTTATATTGTGCATAGAAAATAGTGTAAGAGGTGACTTGTCATATATACCTACCCCTTAAAACCCCTAACTCATAATATTTTAATATATCTCATAATTTTTTAGTACATCTCTTAGGAGGTCATTTTTTGACCTCAAAATCTCTCTAATTGATAAGGGATTTTCTCACTTTAATTTCAATTTTTAGAAAAGTTTCATGTTATTAGGAAAGCGGTAAGTGTAAATACCTAAATAAATATTGGATTGCCACTTGGAGGAGAAACCTAAAACCAATAATTTCTATGTGACTCATGGTAAGGTCCAAGAATCACTTTAGCTATAAAATTGAGGAAACCCTCACCATACATATAGAATTAGAAGGGAGTTTCTTGACTTATCTCTTGCTTTGTTTTATAATATTGTGTATATTTCTCTGGTTTGAGAAATGGGCTTATGTGTGAATGGTTGAGGCATATGTATGTTCCTAAATGTAAGAGATAATAGTTACAACTATGTGGTTATTTGAAAATATGTGTGTACTGTAGAGTGAATGTACTGAATGATGCCATTAATTATGTATTGTCGTGAATTGTATTGATGTAATATGTTGCAAACTAGGTAACCGGGAATCCATGAACACTAGGAAACATTTGTAAAGTCTATGGTAAAGGAACGATGTACATTCCCATGAAACACCACTAGATTCAAGTAAATTCAAGCATGCAGTTGGCATCCAAACAAGTATCATGAACCATGCCAATATTCCGTGTGTAAAAGGATATGCATGTTGAACAACAATGTGTGGAATCATGTTGTTAATGGCGTCACGAGTGCTTGAAATCATTGCAGCACTATCCAATGGTATCCCCACTTGTATCGGTGCCCTATACTATATCCTTGTTGCCTACATTGAAGAGCACTAAAGGGGGAAGAAAATTCCCAAGGGATTGTTGAGTGGAGAAAGGAAATATCTTCTCATGTAATGTTTGGTTAAAGAGAAAGATGTCCTTACTGGGTTGGCAGGTGTGGGAGAGTCCTTCTTGACTCCGAGGGAAACAAGGTGAAAGACTTTGCTTGGGGAATCGACAGGAGGACAAATAATGATGCAGAATGGCTCGCATTGATCAAAGGAATGGAAATCGCATGGAATGAAGATGTCAAGGATCTCATGGCCTTTGGAGACTCAATGTTGGTAATTAGGGAAGCCAGATCTTTGGCCAAAAATCATAGAAAACCAGTCTCTAAGCTCCATCATCTCTTCACTTATGTGGCTAAGGATTTTAACTCCGTCAACTTTCTTCACATCTTGAGGAACAACAACCAGAAAGCAGACATCATGGCTAATATAGGTGTTGGTTTGGATTATGGAGTATCAATCAGTAATGGTCAAAACCTTGACATCAATTGGGTCCCTTAACCCCCCTTCCAGGTTTGCTTATGAATTTCAAGATTGCACTAATTAAGCACTCTTCCTTGGCTTGGGAGAACTATTAATACAACCCTATAAACTATAGTCCCAATTCAATTTTGAAATCGAGTTATGGCAAGATCTCCTTGGGATCCTTCTCTCCTCCTCGATCCCTTCCCACGTCCTCTCAGCACCCTTGGCGGCCTCCACCTACTGACTCCACCTGTCTCGCATGTGGGAATTAATTAAGACCTAGTTTTGAGGAACCTTCAGCATATAACTCGCTCGAGGGTGATATCCCTAGCATTCTGCAGGGTTCCTTCCACGCTAAGAGTTGGGTTTGTATTGTCAGGTCCATCATGGAGGATGATAACCTCAACATTGGTATTAACCTCCCTGCGTTGTAGTGTCGACGTTGCAGGAAACATATCCAGGTCCATTCAGGGGGGGTTGGTCTGAAAAGATATCTCTCAGCACTCGACGTGGTGCAAGGGAAAAAAAATGGTGGTTCTGCGCAGCAATCTGTTTGTGGTCACTCCATAATTGATGAGTCGGGCAGTGACAGGAATTGGGTCGCTCTCAACGTGGTGCAGGGGAAGAACAATGGTGGTTCTACGCAGCATGATGTTCGTGGTCACCCCATAAATGATGAGCTGGGAAGTGGCAGGAATTGGATGCATCCAGTAGGTGATAGCAGTGGTTTCATTAATTTGGAGTCTCCTCATGGGATGGACAGTCCGACCTCTGAGGTCCATTTGCATTTGCAAGAGCTGAAAACACAAGCTCGTTGGCTCAGAGGTGAGAACTTAGACCTTAAAAAATCCATATCCCACCTGTTCTCAGTTGTTCATATCACGAACTCTGAAGTTCACAGCAGCAGTAGCAAGTTGAAGGAGTATTTTGACATGCTTGCTGGGAAACTTGAGAATGATTTCCCCTGTTCGGTGGATTTGAGCACCCAAATTAGGTCCCTGCATAGCAGTCTCAAAATTGTTGAAGCAAAGATCGATGGCATGAGGTCTGATTTTAGGAACAGCTCCATTGTCTTCCATGGAATCGCTGATGATAACACCAAAGCTCCACCTGGGAGCAAGGAGAAGAACGCCCACCAATAACTTGTCAACTGTTGAACTCTCTGTTAGCTCGCCTATGTATTTACAGAACTTTCTTGTTATGTCTCTTTTTTTGCTAAGGCTTGTAGAAGCTGAGGATCAACTAGTCCAATGTTTCTCTTCACGCTATGTATTTCTCCTGTAGGTTTCTTCTAGGAAAGTTTGTAAGAATTTTTAGCTGTCGCAGAATAGGGTATGTGTATGACCTTCAAAGACTGGAATGTGATGAGCTAGCCTTGACAGCTCTCCATTTTTGGGATCAGTCTTCCCATCTTTTTTGTAATATCGTCTCTTTTTTTATATAAAAGCTCGTTACCCGTTGTTGTAAAAAAAAAAAGAGAGAGAAAGATGTCCTTATGGTCAATTAAGTATTGGGGAGGTGTTTGGAATATGTGACTAGCATTGGTTAAGGATTTCAACTTGACATGAAAGATTACGTGACTCACCAATAAGGCATAACAAATGATATTTCATTATAGAACAATAATAATAACAAAATAGTTGAATTATGGGTGTTCATAATCCCAATATCATTTTAAATGTATTTTTTTTCAATAAAAATTAGTATTTTCTATTAAAAAGGGTTGTGGTTGAACCATATATTTAGAGATTACAAAATGGAGGATAGGCCACTACTACAGTTTTGACTTTTAGTGGGGGTTGTCTTCCACCCCCATAAGTCACTTTTGGGGGTGGTTTTGGCTTTAGAGGCAGTCTTGACAAAACTGCCCCCAATAGCACCAACACTAAAAGTCTAGGCCTTTAGGGGTAGTTTTGGAAGAGATCTAAACTGCCCCCAAAAGTGACTAAAGGAAATATATGTTACTTCATTTAAAACATTATGTCCAAAATGACTTGGTCGTGGAACCATAGGTGTATTGTTGAATATATCGTCCTAATATAAGCACAAAATAACAATGCATTCAAAAACAAGAAAAAAAATTAACTTATTCCATAATAGGTGTCAACATCTAGATCCACATGTGTTCCTAAGTCATCATGTTCCATATACACAACAACAAAGGTGACATGGAGCTCAAGTGAGGCTCCAACAAAATGCACAGGTTGGGAACCAACACAATCCAAGGAGGTAGCCGCTACACCAGAGGATGCAGATTCCATAGAAGTGTCCATTCAGCTAGTTTGAGTAGATGCCACAGATGTAGGAGGGTTATTAATATGTGGCACTATGGGATCTTCCATAGACTATAAGTTGTGATGTTTGATGCCATCTTTACATTCTTCCCTTGTAAAATTATCATGAGGGATAAAGACTCCTCTTCTCATTCTCTCATATTGAGTATATGCTCACCAACGTTGATGGTACATTAGTCCTAAATTCTATTATTTTACTTTAGTTGGAACTCAAATCCCTCTTTTCAACAATTTGGTTGTAGGGCTGAATATGCCACATTTCCATTTGATTCTACCATGTCTTTCTCACATTGATTTAGTACTTTTTGTAGGTCACAAATCATAAGGCATGTAGTGATGATTTTGGCAATAACAATGCAACATGGATTTACATGCACACTATGGAAAATAATACTTAGAAAAGAAATGCATAGAGCTAGTCGAAAGGTCAATCCCTTTCCCTACATGTGAAAAATTCCCTATGTTGCTTTCATTTCTTAAATTAAACCCCAAACAACTAATTCCTATACAGAGACGTTGTTTATATTGGCATATCAATCATAACTTCATTGAAGTGTGTTAATTTTTCGATAATTTCATTCTATTATCATTAGGATCTCTAAGAGAATAACATGTACAGCATACCAATCATAGACACAAAAGCAATCACACAAGAGACACAAAGTTTCACTGGGGAAACCAAGAAGGTGAAAAACCCCGCAACTTCCTCAGAGATAAGATAAGCCACAAACCAAGATCACAATGATCAAACCCAATAATATGTCTCTAGTAGATGCTCCTCCTCCTCCACAAGTGCGCCACTTTCTCTCTTAGCTATGCGAGCTTGAGAAGTGAGTGAATGAGATAAATGAGAGACACAACCTCTCTATTTATACACTGACTTGACCTACCAGTAATCCACTGGGACCAACTTGCTAATCAAGCCTAATAACCCAACCACATGTGCTAACTAGGGTCGACGCCACACTGGTGGTCTAATAACCCATCGATACAAATGATGACACTTGTCAATGCACATGACGACACTTACAAATACAAATGACGACACTTCCAAATAGAGGAATGTAACATCTCTAATGGATATACAATAAAGTACAAATGTAATACATATAAGAATATCTTCCGAAGTTACAAATACATCAACACTCCCTCTTAACTAGGAAGGTATTCTGGACACAGGTCATCAATACATATTGGCGTAAGTCTTTCAATTCTGGAGCTAGATCATCATCACTAGATCACGGAGCATAATCATCATCACTGCTGCTGTACTCGACATCTCAATCTCTGGGCTATCTCTGAATTCTACTCGTCATAGGAAGTTCTACAGAGCCAACCCTTTTTCATGTTTGATGTAGACCCACCACCTGTAGGTCTTCATCATCACTGACCATATTGTGGAATCCTCAGGACTTATTATGTGTGTCACAAAACCTCGAAAGAGTATCCCAGGATCCTTTATGTGCCTAAGCACGACCGGCAATATCTCCCAGGGAAATATTACATGTGACCCCACCACAAAACCTCGAAAGAGCATCGCAGGACTAATTACTAGCGTACTGCTCAACCTATCCGATCTCCCAGGGAAATATTACATGTGGTCACCACTAAACCTTGAAAGAGAATCCCAGGACTGATTACGAGCGTACTGCTCAACCTATCAGATCTCCCAAGGCAAGATTACAAGTGGTCATGGCAAAACCTCGAAAGAGCATCCCAGGACTGATTACGAGCGTATTGCTCAACCTATCGAATCTCCTAGGGAAACATTATATGCCATAGGACAAAACCTCGAAAGAGCATCCCAGGACTGATTACAAGCGTACTGCTCAACCTATAAGATCTCCCAGGGAAATATTATATGTCCTCCCAGAGCAAAACCTCGAAATATCATTTTCCAGATCTCCCAGGGAACTATTATATGCCATAGGAAAAAGCTCGCAAGAGTATCTGCAAATCTCCCAGGGCAAGATTATATGCTCATCTGCACAACCTGTCCACGGCCACAGAGTATCAATCTGATACTCACCATACATCATCTTGATATACATGATCATCCTGATCATCATCGCCGCATCGTCCTAATGCATGTCATCATCGCATGATTATCCTAATCATCGTCACTGCATCGTCCTAATGCAAGTCATCCAGAGCATCGTCCTGATACTCATCACACATGATCATCCTGATCATACAAAGCATCCAACTGATGCTCATACATATACATGATCCACTTGATCATATCAAGCATCCAATTGATGCATATACATATACATGATCCAACTTATCATATCAAGCATCCAACTGATGCATATACAAAGCAGTAACTGGAGCATCGTCCCGATGCTCATCACACAGTGCTTACATCCACAGCCATGGGAAGGATCCTCCTCTCACCATGCTTGGAATGGCTCCTGCAAATGTTTCCATCACTTCTTCCTTGAAGTGTCATCAATCTGAAGAACACCAAACCTCTCTCTGAAGTACTTGAACTTCACTCTGGCTAGTGGTTTCGTCAACACGTCTGCAACCTGCTCATCTGTCGCAACATATAGGAGCTTCACTACTCCTCTCTGCACCATATCCCTGATATAGTGATATTTGATCTCAATGTGTTTCGACCTATCATGGAACACTGGGTTCTCAGATAGCTTCACAAAACTCTGGTTGTCACAAAAGATACCAGTAGCATCCAACGGGAGATCAAATAACTCAAATAGTATCTTCCTAAGCCATACTGCCTCACAACTAGCTGAACAAGCTGCAACATACTCTGCTTCGGCTATACTCAGTGCTACGCAGGATTTCTTCCTGCTAAACCAAGAGATCACACCTGATCCCATACTGAAGCAGAACTGTAGCACTTCCTTCCCAATTTGAATCAACATAACCCTCCAAGTTAAACTTTTGATTCGCATCATACTTGAGCCCATAATCAACTGTACCCTTCAGGTACCTCAACATATGATTTACAACAACCAGGTGAACACCTCTCAGATCCATCAAGAACTGGCTCAATTTGTTCACCGCAAAGAAAATATCTGGTCTCGAATTCGTCAGGTACATCAAGGACCCAATCATCTGACGATACATCGTGACATCAACCGACTCAGATGAAGCATCACACAGAAGCTTCAGGTTCGATGCCATAGGTGTGGCCATGGCCTTGCAGTCCATCATCCCGAACCTCTTCAGGATCTCTACTGCATACTTCCCTTGTCCAAGGAAGATCCCATATATACTCTGCCACACCTCCATGCCTAGAAAATAGTGCATCATCCCCAAGTCCTTCATCTCGAACTCGGTTGCAAGCTTCCTCTTGGTGTTGGCAATCAACCCATCCTCTCCTGTAACAAATAGGTCATCCACATATAGGAGTAGTACCACAGGATTTCCTTCCTCAACCTTGTAGTAGAGGTTGGAATCTGCTTTACTCTTGGTAAAGCCCAAACTGGATAGAAAACTGTCCATCCTACCATACCAAGTCCTAGGAGCTTGCTTCAAGCCATACAAGGCTTTCTTTAACCTGCATACATATGACTCCCTGTCATGTGTTTCAAACCCAAGTGGCTGCTCCACATACACTTCCTCTTCGACTACACCATTCAAGAAAGCTGTCTTGACATCCATCTGGTGTATCTTCCATTTCATCACTGCAGCCAGAGCAAGTACTGTTCTGATGGAAGTGCATCTGGCTACAAGAGCAAAGGTCTCTTCATAGTCTATTCCCTATTTCTAAGAGAAGCCACGAGCTACAAACCTTGCCTTGTATTTCTCTATGCTACCATCTGCAACATTCTTGATCTTATAGATCCACTTGGAAGTCACAACATACTTCCCTTTTGGTCTTGGGACCACATACCAAACATCATTCTTCATGATTGATTGGTATTCCTCGACCATGGCATCCTTCCATTCTTTCTTTTTTGTTGCCTCTTCATAACCGGAAGGTTCTTTGTTCATAATGTCACGGAGCAAGGCAACATAGCTAGTGTGTGACCTTGTCCTTTTCCTTTCTCTGTGTTCCTCTTCTGGAATACCATATCTTTCTACATCTTGGATGAGCTCTGTAGCCCATGCAGGTTTCCTCTTGTGAGAGTTATTCTCACGGGGTGGATCTATAGGTTCTTGTGGATCTTCAATTTCACGAGTTGCTTCTGGAATTGTTTCATTCATAGTAGTATCTTGAAATCTGGATTCCTTTGGTTCTTCATGATCTTCAACAGGTGTCTTCCTTGATTTGATGTAGGCTAAGTCCTCATCGAATGTTACATCCCTGCTGACATCAATCTTCTTGAACCCTGGAAAGTATATTCTGTAAGCCTTCGAGTTTTCACTGTACCCCACAAAGATGCCCTTCTTTCCTAAAGGATATAGCTTAGTCCTCTTTTCCTTTGGAATATGTGTATATACTGGACAACCAAATATTCTGAGATGTCATGTACCCAACTGCTGACCCAATGCAAGGCAGGAAACATCATGCCAAGCTCAGGGATTTCACATGATCTCAGCCCATTGTTAGATTCATATAAATAATAAATGGGTGTGCAGATGTAAAACAATTAATTATGCACAGCGGAAACAACATCCACACACTCTTCATATGCATTCAACATGTCAATTTCAATCATTAATAAAACATTTCAGAAGTAAATACATAGACAGAAACACTTATCTTCATTTCAATTGTCCCAAGCAACTAGCTATGTCGCTGCAACGTTCCACCCAACCATAGGCTCTTCGACAGCTAATACTGAGTCCGTCCGAAGGCCACCCCCGAGCTGGGCATGATTCTCACAAGGACAAAGGGGACATTCACGCTCACACACAGTCCATTAACCATTTTATTTTAGCCAAGCCAGTCTAACTGGGTTTATCAGGCTACACTTGCACCATGGATGCTTATTCCCAAGCTCAAGCCAGAACAAGGGATTACCCATCACCCATACCCATCATACTCTTCTCTCACACAGCATGCACAAACAGGGGCAGGGATAAACAGTAGGATTTACAAATGAGATGGCCATGGGTTTTCCCAAAACGTTCCCAACCAAAAACGGATTATAGGATGGGGCAAACAACCACAGGGAGGAAAACGATTTCTCCCCCAATATCTCAGCCCAAAACGGCCTCTATTGAACCCCCATTCGATTTCCCTCCTTCCCCCACTGGTATACAACACGAAAACGCCCTTCTCTACAGGGAGAATGAGGAAAAACGCAGCAGACCTGCCTGGAAAAAGCCCAAGTGGCTCTAAACTCGTGAGGGAGAAAGAAAATGATGGATGCATAATGGCTTGGGGAAGAAATTCATGGCTCTTTCTTTCCCAAGGAGACAAAACACGTTTTTCCATGAAGGGTGGCTTGCCCATACCCGAATTTGGATAGCCATACCTCTCCATTCCCAAGGCATTAACTCCCTCAACCCACTCTTGGGAGAAATCAATGGTTGGGTACAAAAGTCAACATGGGTAGTTGAGGGTTTGATGGGTTCTCTCATTAACACTTGGCTTGACTCTAGTGGCTCAAGGGTTTGAATGTTTTTCCCTCCCAATTCCTTGTGAAATCATGCCCCCATCTCTTTGTTGCATTGCATAGCTAGTTGTGGGTATTTTTATTAAAATGCATATTACATGATATTTGAATTTCCACTGTGCATTGCTAGCACGCAAACCATATGCATCACGAAATCGATGGCGGGGCCTTGGCCTTGAGCTCCTCACCATGTTTTCATAACAAGATTACATCATTTATAATGTTAATGCCATGGGGCCAAACTGGGGACATTACATGAGATGGCTGACTTCAGGTTTCTTTCCAGAGAAGACCTCTTCTGGTGTCTTGTTGTCCAATATCTTGTGAGGTGTTTTGTTCTGCACATATACAGCTATCCTAGCTGCTTCTACCCATAGATGCATAGGAAGATCTTGGTCATGAAGCATTGCCCGTGCTTCTTCCATGATAGTTCTATTCTTCCTTTCTGCAACTCCATTTCGTTGTGGATTGTAAGGAGCAGTCAACTCCCTCTTAATCCATGAATCACTGCATAGCTTCTTGAAATCACCTGAAGTGAATTCTCTGCCATTGTCGGATCTGAATGTCTTGATCTTCTTGTCAATTTGATTTTCCATCAAGGCTTTGAATTCCTTGAACTTATCAAACACTTCATCTTTGTTCTTCAAGAAGTAAACCTAAGTCTTCCTAGAGAAATCATCAATGAAAGAGACATAGTATACATACCCACTCAGAGAATTGGATGAAATTAGACCGCATACATCGGAGTGGATAATTTCCAAGATTCCTTTAGCTTTGCTTTCACTGCTTGGAAATGCCTTCTTAATGTTCTTTCCTTTTGTGCATCCTTTGCAAACACCTTCATGCTTTGTCTTGATTTCAAGAAGACCCTCTACAGCTTTACTTGCAATTGGTAGTGCTCTATAGTGCACATGAGCAAGCCTTCTATGCCAAAGTTCACTTGGCTCCATGGATTCATGTACCATGGCATGTTCAGGTTGTCCCTTCAATTTGTACAATCCTCTCTCTTGCTCTCCAATCACTTCTGCATCATCTATGGTCTTACCCTTTGGCCACATGATTACTTAGCCATCCACAAATGCAACTCTCATTTCCTTTGCATCTAAGTATGATATGGAGAGAAGATTCTTCGTAAGTCCAAGTACATATAAAACATCTTGCATTTTTATAGACTTCCTAGAGTCTAGTTTGTAGGAAGCTTCACCACTTCCTTTTATGGGATATTAATAGTCATCCCCAAGTTTCACCTTGTGAGGTGACTCATGTTCAGATAGGTTCATGAATGATTCTTTAAATCCAGTCATGTGTTTAGAATCCCCACTATCAATAAGCCAATCATTACATCCATGAGAGATAGTACCCATGAGGGGAGAGATTAGAACATATTCATCTTCACTTGATGAGTCATCACTTTCTGCTCTATCCTTCTTCTTGGGAGGTTCATCATCCTCAGCAGCATGAGCATGATATCTCTTCTTGTTTTTCTTCCTCTTCTTGTTGAATTTATTGTTGTTGTTGTTCCTTTTGTTCTTGGGACAATCTGAATCAAAGTGTCCCTTCTCATTACAAGTAAAGCACCTAAATTCTTTCCTATCTCTTTGATGGTGGTGAGGAGCTCTCTTGTGATAAGATTGCTCTCTTTTGGACTTACCTTTCTTGGTGTGTATTGTGAGATATTGGTCTTCATTTCCCCTCTTTTCTTCTCGGGCCACAAGCTTAGCCTCTTCTTGTGAACACTCCTCCCATAGTCTACTGAAGGACACCAATTTTCTTTTTTCACAGATTCCTTGGATGAAGGAGTCCCATGACCTAGGTAGGCCATTCAATGTGGTCATTACAATTTCACCATTCTCCACTACTTCATCCACAGCTTCAAGTTGTTCCTTATTTGAGAGACCTTGGAAAAGTAGGATTGAATGGTCTCTCCATTCTGAAGCTTTACCCCTTTCAGTTGGTTCCGCAGAGTCATATTCCGATTTATGTTCTTTCCTTCAAACAACTTGGTCAAGGAGTCAAACATCTCCTTAGGTGTATTTAGGGAAGACACATGGGGTATGAGATGGTCCTTTATAGAATCAGCAATGATTCTCTTAGCCTTGACCAGGTTCTTCTTGTGTAAGGTCTTGGCCTCTTCTTCTTCTGGAACTAGAACATCTTCCTTTATGTAGTTGTCCAACTCATTCTCTTCTAGGATTAACCCAATCCTATACTTCCATGCTCAGAATTTATCAACCCCTTCAAGATTATCCTCAAGCTTGGTGTGGTGAGACATCTTAAAGAGTACTTCAAATGGAAATAGAAAAAGATTTAGGACTTACCACTTGAATTGCTGAAAACTAGATCTGGAGTTGGATTAGGGTTTGTCAGAGAAACCCTAAAAATTCAAAATGTGAATTTCAAAATTCTAAAAGGATAGAAAGATGCGCCTTGATGAGCTTATCAGCCTGTATACTCAAAAATTGAAAACTGATAAGTTTTACCCTTCAGAAATGCTTTTCAATCTCTCAGATTCACTGGGAGGACCCTGAATTAGGGTTTGAGTTTCCCGGAGCTTCACCCAACCAAAAAGTTCGATCCAAAGCTCTAAACTTTGATTTTTCCAAGGAGCTTCCAGCTATGTCCTCAGATTTCATAAATTCCTATTTTTGTGGAAACCCTAATGTTTAGGGCCAAAATTGAAAAAGCTCAGAATTGAATTATGTCTCGACAGAAAGATGCACCCTTCCAAGGAGAGTCAATCTAGGCTTCTGCCTTTGATGAACTGTGGAGAGAAACCCAAATATTAAGAATCCCTAGCTTCTGCAGCTGCACAGTGCCTTCTTCTTAGGTAAGCTCTGATACCATGTTAATTTTTCGATAATTTCATTCTATTATCATTAGGATCTCTAAGAGAATAACATGTACAGCATATCAATCGTAGACACAAAAGCAATCACACAAGAGACACAGAGTTTCACCGGGGAAAAACCAAGAAGGTGAAAAACCCCGCAACTTCCTCAGAGATAAGATAAGACACATACCAAGATCACAATGATCAAACCCAATAAGATGTCTCTAGCAGATGCTCCTCCTCCTCCACAAGAGCGCCACTTTCTCTCTCAGCTATGCGAACTTGAGAAGTGAGTGAATGAGATAAATGAGAGACACAACCTCTCTATTTATACACTAACTTGACCTGCCAATAATCCACTGGGGCCGACTTTCTAATCAAGCCTAATAACCCAACCATATGTGCTAACCAGGGCCGACCCCACACTAGTGGTCTAATAACCCATCAATACAAATTACGACACTTTTCGATGCACATGATGACACTTACAAATACAAATGATAACACTTCCAAATAGAGGAATGTAACATCTCTAATGGATATACAATAAAGTACAAATGTAATACATAGAAGAATATCTTCCGAAGTTACAAATAAATCAACAAAGTGGAGTGTATAATGAGTGAGGTAATATGGTGACTAATATTTGGTTTCCTTCCTTTATCTTGCATGAAGGGATGTGTATTACTTTGGAGGGATGAATCCTTAATGATAATCATAGTTGGGTATATGTGGTGATTGTTGGAATGCCATACTTATTTTTTAATAGTATCCCTTTACCTAAGTGGACCCCTTTGTTTGCTTGAATTTCATTTCCATGTTGAGGTTACAAAGGACATGGTAGGTCTCTATTGTGTCAAATTCATATGCCACAATGAACATGTGATGAAAAAATTTAGAGAGATGAATATTGGATGGGAGTGTTTGATAATGGAGGGATTTTATGATAATCATGGAGTTACCAATCATTGTGACTTTTCACATTCCTTTGTTTGCTAATATTTTGAGGCCTTCTAGAATACCTAGAGATTCCACCTCATTATCTATGGTAGTACCAAGTCCTCGAGCATATCTAAGTTATTTTATTTATTTAGCCTCAAAGAAAATCACCCTTTCCCCTAGAATTCCCTTCGAAGAACCATCAAAAAATAAGGCGTGGTGATTGCTACTAATTTATCAATAATGGAACTCAAACACTTGCATTTCAATCTGCAATCTATTTGTTGCTAAGGGTCTTCGATTCTAATCAAAGAGTGGGGATTGGGAACTATTATAAGATTCCATAGCAATATTTTCTCTTGCATTTTATGTCAATTTAATTTAATTTGTCCAATTCCTTTGGAAATTAATGTCTCTTCCATAAAATCCCATGCCCATTCTGCCATTTTTTTCATGGAGGGAGTTTCTTATCTAAACAAAGCATGATTTATGGCTATCCAATATTTCTAGGAAAAGAAATTCAGAATTCCTAACCAAAACTTTCAAATGGAGGTTTCTTAACAAGACTGACGAGCTATTATTTTTTTCCAAATAAGTACATGTCGCCAATATATGGGAACATTAATATGGGTGTTAAGGTCTATCATGTAATGGCCCAAGCTAACTCTAGTCAAACTTTTAGCTAACTGACTACGGATTTTTGGCTTGGACTTTCATCAAGCATTGTCCAATACCACTCAGATACTCCTATAGTGTTCCCCAACCTAAGATTGAATTGATCTCTGCTAATTGCTAGTGTACGTTTTTTTATTACTTTTGTCAAACACATAGGCAATCTCAACCATGACACTGTTGTTGGAGTTTTCTTCCAAATAAAATATGATTTGTATGTTATTTGTTGCTTGAGGTTGCAAATGATATATCAGATCACTTTTACAAGAGTGTTTAACACATTAATCCACATTAAACTTGGATTCCTTCAACATATAATACCCATTAAACAACTCAAAATACACATGTATATAACTGAGCCTTTCTAGTAATTGCTACAGTAATTTAAAATGACTAAACAAGTTAGACTTATAATCATATTTCATATCTGTGAATAAAAATAGGATCGGTTGTTCATAAAATGGAATTATGCCCTTCTCCTAAGCATTTTACACAAGCTGGAAATGACTGTAAGTGACAACAATCTCCTAGAAGTGGCATTCCCTTCTTTCCTGACACTTTGAAATGCCTCCAACTGACTCTATTTTGTTGCTCCTCACTAGTGTAGGTGACTAAGTATATATGCATCCACTTCTAGTACTAGGAAGTTCCCATTTTTTGCAACGATAATTGAGCTTGGGTGCTATCCTCAATTGGAACAAGAGAAAACTTTCATCATTGTAACACTGTCCTCTTGGAAATAATAAACAGCAGTATCTTATTTAATCCCCCACTAGAAAATTCACCCTACTTTCAAATGATGAGTGTGACCTCTCTCAACTTACTTGTGTTCCCCTTCATAGCTCCAAACTAAGTCCTACAGTCCACAATTCCTCCTAACATCAACCACAATTGAATATACAAGTGTGTCCTCCTTGAATAATAGCGCCCTTCCTCCAACCAACTAAGCAAACCTCTTTATATTTTCAAAATATTCCCATGCATTGGTTATTCTTCTATGGAATGAAGTACAATGGCAGGATCATAATGATCTTGTCTCTCAAGATTTACTAAGGTGGATAGTTTCACCACCGAAATCAATATTCTCTTAGGGTTTTTGTCCCAAGAGTCACAAACCACAAGAGCTCTCCAAAACTTTTTGAAAATGAGAATATCATGAATGAGTGAAAGAATGAGGCTCCTTCCCCTTTTATTTTCACTATTTTACCCTTTTTCCCCTTTTTATTAATAAAGTGACTTTTACGAATTAATTACCCAATGTCACTTTATAATATTCATTTTTCCTAGTGACATCAAATAACTAATTAATTCCCTTTTTGTCATCGACTATAGCCTACGGGAATTCACTGGGTTATTGCATCGTACTCCTAGAGTGCTCATGCAGAAAGGGACATTATAGTCCTCCCTTCCTGATATTGCTTGTCCTCAAGCAATTGAAAATTGGGATGTTGCATAATCTGCTCTCCCTCCCATGTGGGATCCTCCACTGGAATGTGCCTCCACCTAACAATATATTCCTAGATTATTATGTTCCTCATTTTCCTCTCCTAACCATCCAAAATATCCTCAGGTTTCAATACCAACTGCCACTCCTCATCCAATGGAGGAAACTCTGTTGAGGTCGTGACTTGTTGTCCTAGTTCCTTCTTAAGGCACAACACATGGAATACATTATGAATATGGATTCCTTCTGGAATCTCTAGCTCATATGCCACCTCTCCAACCCTCCTAACAACTCTATAAGGCCCATAAAAATGGGGCTTCAACTTCTTCGTACCACTTTTCTTTAGTGAGTATTGGTGGTATGCATGTAACCTCAAAAAGACTAAGTCCCCAACCTCAAATTTGTGCTCTATCCTATGTCTGTATGGGTACACCTTCTATTGATTTTGAACCACATCAAGATTATCCTTAAATGTTATAAGGATGTCCTAACTCTCCTACATCCAATATTTTTCCTTAGGTTCCCTACTATCCCCGAGTGCTATATCCACAAATGATGTAGAATCATAGCCATACAAAGCTCGAAACAGGGTCATATCGATGGACATATAGTAAGTGGTGTTATAAAAATGATCTCCTACATGAAACCTCTTAATCCATGCTCTCTTCTAGAATGAGACATAATTCCGCAAGTATCCCTCAACCCATTTGTTTACAATCTCAATTTTCCATATGTTTGGGGGTGATAGCTAGTGTTGGGAGTCAACTTTGTACCTGCCACTCTAAAAGTATCCTTCCAAAATGACCCGAGAAACCTGCTATATCGATCATTGACAATGTATTTTGGTATCTTGTTTATCTGAAATACCTCCCTAAAGAATATTTTTGCCACCTATGTTGTTGAATAGTATGAGGAGTGTTATCATTCAGATTGGCACTTCTCCGTCTATGACCACACTGCATTGTCGGTCACACAAAAGGACCTTATGGATGGAAGAGCTTAATTGACTATATATACTTTATCCCAAATATTATAATGTTCTCCTCAACATAACTATTTTTTGTGACATATTTTGATCCATAACCGCGACTCTCATATTGGTCAACTCGTGGGTTAACCGCGGGAGTCTATACTAACAACCCACAGGTAACACCTAAAAAGTTGCACCCACTTGTTGTTGGACACTAAACTTGCGAATTACTCGCTTGTTGTCTAAAAACACACCTGCAGGTATCTCTAAATCACGAAAAAAATCTTAAAAGACAATTAGGGATTAGTTATGGCAGTTATTCTAACTGCCTTAACCTACCCAACCAATTACCTTTCGAGCTTATCCTCTCAGCCTTGCTATAAATACAAGGAGAGGGCCTTGAGAAAAGGAGAAGCAATTTTGATAAGGAAATGTTGGAGAAATATCCATTGAAGGGAGAGGAGTAAGAAGCCTAGGGTCAGGTTTCGACAGTGCAAGTTACAGAGCAGGTATAACTAATTGCCATTAATGCAAGTAATACAAGAGATTTTCCTTCCTATAATATTTGTCTATTATATGAATCTAGTTCATTGAATCTTTCATATTTTCTTATATATGAGTTTCATGCTAAGTTATTCATATTTGTTTATCCAAAATCTTTGAGAAGGGTATCTTGTTTATTACAGGTTCTTTATCTGGAATAGTAGAGTAGAGGATTAGAGCTTAAAGCTTGGATCAGACTTCGGTTATTCAGGTATGTGTTTTATCTTTAAACCCTAGTTATTTTTTTATTAAAAGAAGTATTGCATGTTGTGCTTGTTTACCATTCAGTCTCTGTACCTTAAATAAACGTATGTTGATGATCTCTGAACTTCCCAATCATAGGTAGATTTACCAAAAAACAAGGAGATCACAAAGAAGTATGTGAAATTCTCCATGATATCAACCACAACATAAATACAATCTTGACCCTGCACCTTATGTAATCCCGTGATGAAGTCCATCGAAATACTCTCCCATTTTTTTCTGATAGGGGAAGTGGCTATAATGGTACTACCGGATGGGTCTATTCTATATTATTCTACTAACAAACCATGCAGTCTCTAACATGCCTCAACACATCATCCTTGAGGCCCTTCCAAGAGAACCTCTCCCTGATATGACGATATGTCTTGAAGTATCACAGGTTCCCTACTAGTGGTGCATCATGCGTGGCTCTCATAATATTCTCCTTGAGCTTGGATTCTGACACCAAGTATATCTTGTTTTGTAGAAGATGACATCATCTACCACCTTGTACATGTCATCCTGGATGCGCCCATCCATCAATTCACAAGCAAATTTATTCTTGGAATATTCCACCTAAAGGTGTGATTTCAAATCAACTGAAATATCCATTTGTGAGCACCACGTGAGCACATGGTTGGATTCCTGGAAAGGGAATCAGCGACAACATTCTTCTTTCCCCTTACATACCCAATATCAAAATCGTAGGCATGTATCCTACTAACCCACTTTCATTGTCTTTCATTCGGGTCTTTTTGTTCCAGGAAGCACCTTAAGATGTTGTGTTTTGTCGTGACCATAAACCTACTGCCTAATAGATACTATCTGAACTTCACCAATGCATGCATGACGGTGAGCATCTCTTTTTCATAGATGGAATAGAGCCTCTCTGAATCCCTCATTTTCCTTCTTTCGAAAGATATCAAGTGTATGTTCATGCTTAAAAACTGCCCCTATACCTATACCAAATGCGGCATGCTCCAGCACAAAGGGCTGGCTTAAATTTGGTAGTACCAGCATACGACAAGTACCCATTACCTCAATGATTTTGTCAAATTATCTTTGATAATACTTCGTCCACCTAAAGGCCCCTTTCTTTGTGAGATCAGTTAAGGGTTCACCCAATTGTGAAAACCCCTTTACAAAACACCTGTAGTAAGTCCATAGCCCAAATAATCCATACATCTATGTAAGAGATCTAGGTGTGGGACAATCCATTATGGCCTGAATTTTCTCCTAGTGAAACTCAACACCCTGTGTACTGATCACATGGCCAAAGTATAAAATCTATGTGAAGCCGAATTCACATTTGGAGGCCTTGGAATACAAGGACTGCTACTCCATAATGTTTAGAATTTCATCTAGGTTCCTAACATGTCCTGCAGTATATAAGGAGGTCATCGAAGAACACCAACAAAATTTTCCTTGATTGTTTCTTGAAAATATTGTGAGGACCTACCCAGGTCCTTATGTTCATACATTAATTTAATGGTTTTCACATTCAAATAAGTTGAAGTCTCGATTTGCTTTGATTTTGTTCATGTACAGTTTTAAGTTAAATCTCTTTTTGTTTTTTTATTTTGTCAGTTCGGTGCACAGGTACAAACCAAATAAAATGTTGTTGTATCCTATGCACAGTTTTAGATTTGCATACAATTTCCAAATTTCATGCAGCATATATGTATACATGTTTTTTTTTAAACTTCTGCAAGTAAATAGATGGAAAATAACAAGTAAGAAGCAGAAAAATACATGTAGGCTAGTGAGATTTGTGTAGATTCGGATTTTGTCCCTGCAACATAACCAGAAAATTCAACCATCCAAACAGGTTTTGCCACCTTGCAAACTAGGAAATCCTGGTCGACTTCCTAGCTCCAAGAAGCAATGTTTCTTGGACCATCGAGCCCAAAACCTGAGTACAACAAGTCCAACCAGTGCAATGTGTTTCCCCCAAAACAATGAAAAATAGACCTTCTGTTGTTTTTCAAAAAACAATATCCTCCCTCCAATAATTTCCATCTCTCCTCCTATATCCCCATCTATCATTGCCCTTTCTCATCTTTACTATCGTTATGCTCCTATTAATGTTCCAACTCCCTTCTAATCCACTATGTCAGGCCTCATTAATTTCTCTCAACCAACTAGATTCGAGTGGTTTTGCAAGTAAATTATTTTATTAAAATAAAGTTACACCCTCATTCCTTTCCATCATTTTTCGACATAACTTACCATTTTTTTACCATTTTTCAACAATATACTTATTCAATATTAAAATTTCACATTAATTTCTTTTCAAAATGACAATAATAAAATAATAAATGTCATGCATTTAACCATTACCATACTTCGTCGCCAAACCATAATTATAATTAATCCTAATTAATATTTATTTATTAACTAATTAATAATCTTTTAAACTTAAATGACCATTCATGGAGCTATTACCACATTTAACATTTAAGCCTTAGTTACAGTTAAACTTAATTAATATAATTAATACTTATTTAACACTAATTAATATTTTTAACACTCAATTAACATTTATTAATCAAGTTAATCTTATTAACAATAATTAACATTATTAACACTTATTTGACATTTACTAACTAAGTTAATAATAGTCATCTTAAACATTTACTAACATTTATTTAGTGATGACCACGATTAAACTTTTCAATAATAACTTGACACAATTATATCAATTCATAACTAAATAAGTAATAATTAATCCCCAACTAATTATTATGTAATTATTCACAATCACAATGCATCAATGCCCAAATCAAATAGTTTAATAGTTCATTCATACAAACATATATAGACATGTAATGTAAGCGTATCTATTGCTTGCATACTTCGTGTAGGTACTAGTAGTACTCAATCTCACACAACACATAATCGCACAAGTTATTACATGATGACGCATACTTAAACCAAAGTTTTCAATGCTTAACAAATTACTAACATAAATCATAATAACTTATGAAAACAACACAATGTTCTTAGTTACCATTCAGGAGTTCAACAATGTTTTCAACACACATATATAATTACCTAAGTTTCTCTTCTTAACTTCGATGGCATTCCTAACTACCTACATCCTCTACCTAATTACCAACTACCTTCCACATCTTATCCTTCCTCTGTTGGACTACCCTGGAGCATCAACTACATGACCTAAGTCCAGTTAGAACCCATAAGTGGAAGTGTCAATTACATGGACCAAGCTTCCCCAGTAGGTACCCACTAGTCATCATCACACACCTTGGGGAGCGCATCGTAGCACATCCCTCCCATGACTCCGGGTTTCAGAGGATAAATGGTGGGTAATGCCTCCACCCCTCCTATGAAATAAGGGACTATGTCTACATCAACATGGTGACTGCGTTGTGACTGTTGTACTCAGGTTTTGTCATCAAATAACCAATTTGCGAAGTTGAGTTTCCTGAAACCCTACACCCACCCACACATCATGATAATAAACTAATACTTATGCTAAACAATAATGCATCACTTGCATACCATTTATCTTTTGGAATTCATGTCCTCGATGTAATTCCATCTCGTAGGACCCATTTATCACTTATCTCTTTCAACCTGTAGGTTAGCATCCCAACACAAAACTATGCAATATCATGCAATAATTGAAATGTAGACATATTTCATTACTAATAAAAAACAATGTAATCATTTTCTATGTAACATGCACCTGGCATCACATTCATTTATTTGACATATAACTTTTAAATTGGTATACACGTACCCGTCATCTTTTAAATTTGAATGCTAGAGATAGAATTAAAATACAACCTCCCATATGCGGGTGTTAATAAATACCACGTGTCTCAAGTGGGTAGACAGGTGGTGAGTGAAGGATGGTCATGTGGTGAGCGGGCTTGCGGGGAGGTGTCAGGAGACGAAGGTTTAGCTGGAGACAGGAGGAATTAAATGGGAGGCATGCGAAGGAGGATGAGTAATGAGGGGAAGAAGGGTGAAGGACGGGGACAGTTAATTGGAATGGATGGAAAGAGGATTGGAAGTCGAGAATTAATGGAAAACTCAAGGTGGTATGACCGGTCTATAGGTGAAGTGTACCAAAAGAGCATGCGGGGTAGTGGCGGCGAGGCATTTGATGGAAGCCCCGGGGAAGCAATTAATCCTGATTTTATTGCAGGTTCGAGTGGCATGATGCAGACAATGAATGTAGGAATTGGAAGAGGGGTTATAAGAGGGAAGGAAAAGATCGACCTTGAGAAGGATGAGGTGAGGCGAAGATTTGAAGCACTGCTATTAAGAAATAAGATTGATGCTCTGACTATTTGTCAATCGGTTATGGCACCTTGTAAGAGGATGAGGAGAAGGAGGGGTGGGAGAAGCAGGAGGGAGAAAAGAATCCTGGATAATGATGAGGAGAAAATGTATATGAAAGGAATCCCTCAGCATGTGGATGACTGCATCTTGGTAATGGAGTAAGAGGAGATGTAGACCAGAATGGAAGATTAAGGAGCGTCGACGGGGTTGAATCTGTATTCGATCATGTGGAAGCTACTGGACAAAACCATGATGGAGAGAGAGAGTTTTGGGGACCTGGTAATGCAATTCCTAAAAAATATGAAAGAAGATATGTTAATAAATCTCGTGGATGTGGAGGGGTTGATGGGCCTGGACAAGGCTCCGTTTGGACGTTGCATGGTGCAAGAGCAATATCCTCTGACGGATCCTGAGAGGCTTGCATTGGCTTGAGTGGATCCTATGCATCCTTCATCAGTGCGCGAGGACAATAATTCGCAGGAGGCTGCAGTAGCTCGAGTGGATCTCGAGCACCCCTCACCAATGTGCGTGGTCAAGTCACAAGAGGCTGTAGTGCATCCGGTTATAGAAGAAGGGTAACGTCGAGCTTTTCTAACAGTCTCTCTTTTTGTTGTTTTTGTATGGTTGGGGGTTCTTGTGTTTTAAATGTTGAAATTTGTAAGGGCCATGGGCTTGAATTATGGGAGAACGATGATAAGGCTATGAGCCACGTGTGTTACAAAGGGAAATTTTGATGTTAAGCCCATGAAATTGGGAGTGCCATGTTTGGGAAAGAAAATTTTGTGGAAATTAGGGTGGCTCTGTTTTGCTCTGGGCCATGAAAAGGCATTGGTAAATGTAGGGTATGGTCTATAATGGAATGGGAAAGGAAATTGTAGTTCTCTATTTTGGTCTGTAATGGGATGGGCATGTTAGTAGACAGAAGGGGACTCTGGTTCGCTCAAGGCTCTGGCAGGGCCATTTTTGTAACAATATGTACAGTTATACTTTTTAGTAATTAAAAGTTTATGCTTCTTACTCACAAAAAAAAACATCATTCTTAGTATTAGCATCACACACCTACATCCATATATTCTGCAAAATAGTATGTACATAGGTCCATAGTGTAAACATACTGATGGATTTCCACAATAATAATAAATACAAACAGGTAATGGTAGTTCTGATGGTAAATCCAAAACGGGGCATTACATACACCCACCCTTTAGTAAACTTCATCCCAATGTTATGATCCTTCACAACCATAGGGATTTTATATGACATAATCTCTTTGTGTCTTGCTATCAAAAATAAAAAGCTCAACTATGATGGTACCACTGGACCTTCACTTGATAAAACATGGCAATTCCATTATCACAAGGAATGTGCTCTTAGATTACACTCTATATCGTGTACAGGTAGCTAGTTTATCCTACTTAAAGTTCATTAAACGCATCTTTCCACCGAAATAGTTAACATACTATAAATTTTATGGTTCTTTTCTATAACTCAATCCATAGGAATACTTTGTTTCCCATATTACATCTTCTTATGTTCAAAATTTATTATGATGACCCAATTACTACTTCTTAGTTTTACTAAAACTATTTCTAACATAATCACTTACTTTTCATTTCTTCACTCAATTACAGCATATTCAAGACAATATCTAAAATGATACCAGGTGTAATTCTCATATTAAAGTACATCCCATTCGTTTAACCACTAGTAAAAACCTTATCTTCTCATTTGAATCCTTCCAAATTATAAACAACTATACTTGAATTCCTATTATCACCTTAGCTGGATTATATCTATGTTACCACTCCTCAAGGGGTCGGTATACCATAGTATTCTTCAGCTTAGGTACATTTACCAAGATGTTATTAATTCACACCTAGGATATGCAATTACTCCACAGTCTATTGATTACAACTATTAATCTTATTTACTCACAACATAATATGGATTAGATATTAATAGGGTAAATATCAAGTACAAGATCCTCTTTTTCATATCTAAAGCTCAGCATAATTGTTATTATGAATGCGAACCTCTTGTTGAAATTTTAGCTTAAAGTGAAGTTCATCTACATACTAGGCGGAAACACCATAAACTTAGTTATCGACAATTATCACTATCATCCTTTTGCAACCAAACACAACATACACTTACTCAACAACTTAGAAGCATAATCGAACATAAGTTGGTTCACCATCATGTTGACCTAGAATAAATTAGACCCAACACCTCATCACACAAATCTTAATATGATAGATTATATACCCTAACTAGGTCAAGGCTATTACCTATATATACATTTAAGTACAAGGGAAACTCAGGTGATAAAGCTACTCTTCTGAATAACGCTACCAAAATTTTATAATATTGGTGGTGACTTGGTGATTAATAGTAATCTCAACATCTAACATATGTTAGGCCTATCTTCTTGGAGGTACCATTTTTGCTGAGATAGTTTTGGTGTAGACGAAGGTAAAGAGAAAGTGGTTCAACGAAGTGGTCAACTCCGATGAAGCGGCCAAGGAATCAGGAAAAACGGTTATGTTGATCAAGTCAAATAGGTGGAGTTGAGTCAGTTAGTTAAAATTGGTCCACATTGTATTAATGAGTCGGTCAGTGAGTTAGTGGGAGCGGGGCAAGCTAAGTGCACCCTATAAATATGTAATAAGGGAAAATTTTTGGGGGGTTACTATTATTGATATTGTCAGTTGATGTTGTAAGATCATTTTTTGGGTCTGTAATGAAGCATTATGCTAGGTATGTCGGAGTTATTTTGAAGAATATGAGTCGTTGATCTGCACGTGGTGTGCACAAATCCTTTGTAAGTCATGAAGAATTCTATAAGTTATAATTGAAGTTCTTATTTGGCTACGACTCATAATAAAAGACAAGTGCTTCCTTGATTTTTCCCAGGATGGGTTTCCACATTAAACGTGGTGTTCTTATGTGATGTGATATGTGTTTCTTTCCTCTGTTGATTATTAAGATGAATGCATGTTATGATAAGTGTGAATGATATGAATATGAAATACAATATAAGCTATATGAATCTGGTGATGTCTTTGGTTTTGTCGAAGTGAATGATGTGTCGAAGCTCTGAGTTTGTCGATGTTATAGAATAATTCATGTATTTTGTTGTTTAATGAATGGGTGATCTGTCGAACTATCCCCCTTTCCGCGCTGCAGAAATTTGGTTCTTGCAGTTTCCATAGGTACTTCGGGTGAGACCTCATTTGCTTTGCAGGTGTTGCCGAAAGGGATTAAACCACCTTTCGGGCCACTATCTGTGGTAGTGTTTGTTGATTATATGTAAAATGTTTGAACGCTGGTCAAAGTAAAAGTGCACCAACAAATGGTTCCATTGCCTAGACCTGTGTGAAGGGGAATGTTGTGGCATCTGACTAAACCAGAGATCCAATATTGGATAGATTAGTAGCTAAAATAATTTACGAGGGAATAGAATAAGCATCCCCGGTTGGACGACAAAGGTTGGTTAGACAAGTATATTTTTAATGATATACATGAGGTTTTCTTTGGGGAGTTCCCTGTCATATTGCATGAATGGTTAGAAAGATTGACTAGGAAAAAGACTAATTTCCAAGGAGGTGAGCCTCGAAGTTGGACACCTGCATTGATACAACGATTGAAAGGTGTGAATAATAAGATTTCGCGCGCAGTGGATTATTGGTTGGATAGTGTACTGGAGAGGTACATTACCGAATTCATTGTTAACACTATCAAGTCATATAGTGCAGCAGAACGTGATTTCTTTGATGGTCCATGCAGTAAGTACCTCAAATCATTGAATTTGTCAATTAAGAATCTACTTTGTGAAAAAGGGGTGATGTGAATAGAATCTGACGAGTAGAGCAAGTGTGCACATTGGGCATGGGTATTGTATGGAGGAAGGTCTGGACAAATAAATGGGATGAGCTAAAATGATAAGGGGAGATGAGACTGAACTAGACGAAGAGTGTGGGTTTATGCGGAGTAGGAGATGGTTTCGGTCGAACAAGAGGAGGAGAACTACAATGAGAAAGAAGGGTTGAATTGCGACTAAAAAGAGAGACTAAAAACCAGTACCACAGCTTGACGAGGATTCTAGTGACGAGGAGGATGAGTACCAGCTCATTTCCGAAAAAGAAGAGGGACCTACAGAACCGTTCCAGACTCGAGGCTGCGACATACCCACAACCCCGCGTACATACCTGGAAACTGAGGTAATACCTAGTAATTCTTCACATTTCTTTTAGACAATTCAAAGTAGTGGAAATAATTCGAATAGTACTCTGTCGAGTGAGAATGCTCCAAGTAGTGGTCCATTAGTAGTAAATTAGTCGAAGCCCTAGAGGTCCAGAATGGCTGGGGATGACATGAAGTTGCCTATTTATAATGGGAATGGATCAAAATATCCAGAAAAACATTGTTTTGTATGCAATGCAGTATGAGCTGTAAAGAAAGTACAATACGAAAACGTCAAGGTGGCGCAGTTAATCACGACCTTTAGGGGTCGCGCCTTAGACTGGTTTATGAAATTTTCTGAAGTCATTGTTAATTAGCCACATGTGAGTGTCGGGGGCCTGTTGGGCCTAGCTTCTTGGAGGTACCATTTTTGCAGAGATAGTTTTGGTGTGGACGAAGGTAAAGCGGAAGTGGTTCGACAAAGCGGTCAACTCTGACAAAGCGGCCAAAGAATCATGAAAAAACGGTTATGTTGATCAATCCAAATAGGCGGAGTTGAGTTAGTTAGTTAAAATTGGTCCACATTGTATTAATGAGTCAATTAGTGAGTTAGTGGGTTAGTGGGAGCGGGGCAAGCTAAGTGCACCCTATAAATATGTAATAAGGGAAAAATTTTGGGGGGTTACTATTATTTTTATTGTCATTCGATGTTGTATGAGCATGTCTTGGGTCTGTAATGAAGCATTATTCTAGGTATGTCGGAGTTATTTTGAAGGATTTGAGTCGTTGATCTGTAGGTGATGTGTGTAGATCCTTTGTAATTCATGAAGAATTCTGTAAGTTATAATTGAAGTGCTTATGTCGGAGTTATTTTGAAGGATTTGAGTCATTGATCTATAGGTGGTGTGTTTAGATCCTTTGTAATTCATGAAGAATTCTGTAAGTTATAATTTAAGTGCTTATTTGGATGCGACTCATAATAAAAGACAAGCGCTTCCGTGGTTTTTCCCAGGATGGGTTTCCATGTTAAACATGGTGTTCTTATGTGATGTGATATGTGTTTCTTTCCTCTATTAATTTTTAAGATGAATGCATGTTATGATAAGTGTGAGTGATATGAATATGAAATACAATATAATCTATATGAATCTAGTGATGTCTTGGGTTCTATCGAAGTGAATGATGTGTCGAAGCTCCGAGTTTGTCGATGTTCTAGAATAATTCATGTATTTGGTTGTTTAATGAATGGGTGATCTGTCGAAATATCCCCCTTATGCACTACAAAAATCTGGTTCCTATAGTTTCCATAGGTACTTCGGGTGAGACCTCATCTGCTTTGCAGGTGTTGCCGAAAGAGGTTAAACTCCTTTTCGGGTCAATATCTGTGGTAGTGTTTGTTGCTGATATGTGAAATGTTTGAACCTTGGTCGAAGTAAAAATGCACCAACACCATATATATATATATATATATATATATATATATATATATATATATATATATATATATATATATATATATATTGCTACACACAATCATAAGATTAATCATATTTCATTATACAAAATTTTAATCCTTTTGCTAGGTGCTTGTAATTTTCAATTACATACCTTATACTCCCCATTTTTTTCCTCAATTTCTAAATTCATTCCAAAATATTTCTTAAAAGATCCTTCCTCAAATTAGTTCTATTATGATTTTCGATATATGTTCCCACTTTAACACCCTTATTACCATAATGGAAAATTTTCATTAATCATACTTACACAATTAATAATTTTTAATATGAATATATATATTGCTAACATTTGCTTAACTTTCACTTATTGCATTCATTTATTTTTTTTATACCTTGGTTTATCACCAATTCCACTTCTACTTCTTACTTTAACATGTACATCTCACCTACTGGTGAAACACTCCTTAGCATAGTCCTCCATAACATTGCAATGCAATTATTAATTTTACTATTACTAAGTCAATAATAATTAATATACTTTGCAAACAATAATTTAGGTTTATTTATTATCCACTATCTTTTATGTGTGTGTGTGAGAGAGAGAGAGAGATTTTTCGTTTATCATATGTTTTACCTTTCACTTGTACTATCATAAATTTATATCATTATTACTCACGCTCATTATAATAA
Organism: Larix kaempferi; assembly: GCA_027924585.1. Taxonomy (NCBI): domain Eukaryota; kingdom Viridiplantae; phylum Streptophyta; class Pinopsida; order Pinales; family Pinaceae; genus Larix; species Larix kaempferi. The sequence goes on from BSBM01000093.1 coordinate 35,259,722, forward strand.
CCTCAAATTTATACACACTTACCAATAACTTTTTTTTTTTTTTTATACTTTAAATTATTATTATTATTTTATTTTCACTTTCTATTTAGTTAACCATATTTAATTACACTCACTCATCGCTATGTTCTTTTATTGATCCTACTTATATTGTTAGGAATCAATATCAATAAAAAATACCCTACACTACAATGCTATATCTTTATATATCTATTTTTAAAATTTTGTCTCAAATATATACTATATTAAAATTTAAATTTAAAATTTTATATAACCATTAAAAAAATTAAAATTTTTATCTATATATAAACCCCGAATGTCTATATGAATGATTAAAATTCAACTTATGTTTGACTAAATGTTCTTATGATTGTATATCTTATATTACAATATAAATCTTATGCTTATTGCAGGATTTACATAAATAGATAACAAATCCATTACTTGTGCTTATATACGACATAATAATTATATGTTATTTCCCCTTTTGTCAGGTGTCTATTCATACCACACCATACCAACGTGTGTGTATCCTACTATCATTTCCCTATGTTATTTCACAATTCTACCTAACATTTCAAGCTGCATACACCCGCCTTATCCCTTTTATCCTTCATTATTCAAAATTATAATCATTTTTATATTTTATTTTCATTGTTTGTTATTTTCTATTATTATTTAGCTCTTGTATTAATATTTTTTTACTCATGCTCTTAACTTTAGCCTTACTTTTGCAAATCAACAAAATTTAAATTATTTAATTTTAAAATATATGCAAAATTAAAATAATTAAATTTAAACCTAATAACAATTTTAAATGATTAAATTTTAAATATATAAACAATAATAATAAGCAAAACATATTTAATTTTTGCAGTAAGACAGGTGTTTTTTTCTATCTGTAGTTGTACAGGTGTGTGGGGCCGTTAGGGCTACCAAATTAGTCGGTCCTCTCCGCTATGTCTACTCTTTCCGAAGCCCAGTTCCGGGACTTTTGTGTTTCTAACCTGGGTATTGTTGGACAGGAACGATGTTCTTCTGGTCCTACAAAAAACCCTAATCTTTTTGGTTCTAAGGCAAAAAGAAGGCGACATGGAAAAACAATCAAGGCTCGGAGTTTTTTAGATCGTTTTGTGATCCCAGAGAATGCTAACATGGACAGGGTGGAGGTTTTAGCTGAAAGAGCCCTGGTGGGGCGGCTAGAATTCACCTCGGGTTCAAAAGAGGAGATTGTAGCGTAGGTTAATAAGTTCTGGATTCCCATTACTAGTATCCCCCCAAGAGTTAATTTTCTCCTGAACAATTGGATCTTGTTCACTTTCCAGGATGGGGAGTCTAGGGATCGAATTTTAGATGGAACTTGGTTGTTTAAAGAAGGATCCCTTATATTGAAGCGTTGGCATCTTGATTTCGATCCAATTCGTGAGAAGCAAGGTTTTAGACATCTTTGGATGATTATACCGGGCCTCCCTATTGAACTATGGACAGAGGAAATAATTGTTGGGATTGCTAATTCAATCGGTAGGTTCATCAGGGTGGATAAGAAATCTCTGTTTGGTATTGATAGAAGGTATACGAAGGTGATGGTCGAATTTGAGATGAGGCTTGGGCTCCCGGAGTCTATGGAAATGATTTGGGGTTCTAGGGTTTGGAAGCAGAAGCTAGATTTCCTTCGTATACCCTTTCGATGCTTCTTTTGTAGAGAGACTGGTCATATCCGGGAAAAATGTCCAACTCTGCTGGGTCATCAAAATCCTCAAGAAGATTTGGAGCGTTTTAAGACTCTGGGCTTTTGCAGCAATGCTCCATTGGCCGCTAAAAAAGGTAAGGACTATTTCAAGCCAGAATCTACTTATTCTGATGTTTCGAAAGAAGATTTAAACTATATAGTTGATTTGGAGAAAGACCTAGATAGGCGTATCTCTTTGGGGGAGGTTGTTCTAAGACATGGTCCGTCTAACCCTCCTGTCGTGGCTGATTCTTCTATGCTAGTAAGTGAGAAGGGTTTTGGGGATCCTCCTATTGCTAGAAACCTTTCTCGTGAACTATTAAATGCTGATGAGGTGATATGTGTTAGTTCTATGGAACCTGAGACTCAGACTGCTATTGAGGAGTTAGTTCCTGTCCCTGGGGGGGAACCTGCTTGTGATAGTCTGGTAGTTGAGGATAGGGTGCTTTTGGAAGACTGTGGGTATAGGGAAGCTGGTGATTCAGCTTTACTGTCACCTCTTCTTATTTTCTCCAAAAATCCAGGAGGGGATTCTAGTGCTTTACCTCTTCATTCCCTTAAGTTTCAGAATGTAATGATTAGAAAAGGGAGAAATAAGAATTTGGGGAAGAAGGTTGTTTTAGGGGATGAGAATTCTATAGTCTCGGTATCGGCTAGGTTAAAGGAGTTGGATAATCATTATGTTGAGGGCCTTAGAGCGGAGGAGCCCATGAATGTGGTTTCTTAATGTCCTTTCTTTCTTTGAACATTCAGGGGTTTGTTAAGGCTACTCGGGCTAGGGCCTTATCCAACCTGTTTCAATCTACTAGTTCGGGGATTATTCTTTTTCAAGAGACTATGTGTGCCAGTGACGTTGTGATTTCAAAACTGGGGGGTATTCTACCAAATTGGGAAGTTTGTGCCATCAGCTCAGCTAGCTTATCTGGGAGTTTGGCGGTGGCTTGGAACCCTGGTTTATTCTCTTTTACTGCTTTTAATTCTCAGTGGGGCATTCTATTAAAGGGTGCGTGTGTGGGGATGAATCTGCAATTGAATGTCCTAAACTGCTATGCTCCTTATATTGATAGACGTAGTTTTTGGGAGTCACTTGTTGCTTCTAGTATTATGAACTATGATAATTTGGTGATTGCAGGTGACTTAAATTTCACCAAGTCGCCTTCTGAAGTATGGGGGGACTCTGCTAGAGATGACCCGTTGACTGATTTTTTCACTCAGTTAATTTCGGGGAATGGTTTGGTGGACGTTTTACCTATTAAAGTGCTACCAACCTGGTCTAATGGAATATTTGGAAAGGATGGGATTCATAAAAGGCTTGATAGGTTCTTGGTTAAGAAGTCTTTGCTTAATTTGTTCCAAAAATATAGGACCTGGGTTCATGAAGATAAGTTTTCGGACCACTGGCCCATTTTTCTGCAATTGGAGGACTATGGTGGGAAAGTACAGTATCCCTTCAAGTTTAACAGTTCTTGGTTACTACAGGAATATTTCTGTGTTATGGTTAAGAATTTTTGGAACTCAAATTGTGATGAAGCTGATAATCCTGTGGATTATTTTTGTGGAAAAATGAGAAGGTTGAAGGAAGTGATAACCGTCTGGATAAAGGAGCGTAGGTCTGCGGATAAGGCAGAACTAATAAATTTGGAACAAAAGTTGCAAGTGAGCTATTCTGCCAATATAGATGGTGTTTTAAGTAAGGAAGGATTTGAAAATCTGAGGAAGTTTGAACAAAAGAAAGATGATTTGTTGTTGCAAGAAGAAATGGAGTTGAGGCTAAAAAGCAGGGCCTTGTGGTTAGATCATGGGGATAACAATTCTAAGTTCTTTCATTCCTATGCCTCTGCTCGTTGGAATATGAACACTATTTGGGATTTAAAAGATGCTACAGGAAATCTTGTTTCTGGGTTGGAACCTCTGAAAATTGAAGTTGTTAATTTTTTTAGTAATGTTTACAGAGATGAGGGGAATTGTGACCTACTTGACCAGCTTAGGGTTGTTAGACTCTTCCCCGGTTTTTTGATGAACATGAAGCTTCCGAGTTAGGTAAAGAAGTTTCGTTGGAGGAAATAGAAAAAACTTGGAAACTCTTTGCGAAAGAAAGAAGCCCTGGTCCTGATGGATGGGGTGTTGAAGTCTATATCCATTTTTTTGACCTTATGGGTGAAGATATTCTTAGAATCGTGGAATTCACAAGAGTTAATGGATTCCTTTCTGGTGCCTTAAATTCTACTTTGTTGCCCTGATCCCAAAGAGCAATAAGCCAACAACTTTTGGGGATTTTCGGCTTATAGCCTTGTGTAATGTTGCTTATAAATTGGTTTCAAAATTCATTGCTTGTAGACTAAAGGAAGCCTTATCTACACATGTTACTGCTGAACAGTTCGGGTTTCTACAAAATAGACAAATCCATGATGCAATTGGAGTTTCTTAAGAGCTTTTGCATTCTATTAAGGCAAAAAAGTTGAAGGCTATGTTGTTGAAAATGGACCTTGAAAAAGCTTATGATCGTGTAAATTGGTCCTTTCTCAGGCTTATTTTGATCCAAATTGGTGTTCCACCTCTGGTTCAAATTTGGATTATGGAGTGTGTGTCCTCCATGAATATTGCTATTCTAGTAAATGGAGCTCCTTCAGCTTTCTTTCAATGTACTAGAGGGATTCGGTAGGGGTACCCGTTATCCCCCTTACTTTTTTTGTTGGTAATCGATGGGCTCAGTAGATTAGTTCAGCATGCAAAAGACAGCGGTCTGATTAAAGGTATCAAGTTGGATCGTAACGTTATCCTTACACATCTTCTTTTTGTGAATGATGTACTCTTGGCTGGTATTGACTCTATTGAAGAATGGCTTGTGTTTAAAAACATAATTGAGATTTTTTGCAAAGTCTCTGGGATGAAGGTTAGCTCTCTTAAATCCAGTTTTTATCATCATGGAGTTGATGATCTCAGAAGACTAGAAATTGAAGTTCTTTTTCCTTATAAAAAGCTTTAAGTTGGAAGAAGGATTCAAGTATATAGGGTTTTTCTTAAAACCTAACGACTACCTTCTTAAAGACTGGAAATGGCTTATTCGCAAGATTGAAGCTAGAATCTCTCATTGGGCTTACAGGCATCTTTCTGTTGGAGGAAGACCATTCTGTTGAAGGTTGTTTTATGTGGGATTCTAGTTTATTGGCTGTCGTTGCTTGAAATACCCTCCTCTATTTCAAATATTGTTAGAAGACTATTTTTTAACTTCCTTTGGTCTGGCAACAGTGAGCGTGCAAAATTCGTTATGGTTGGATGGGAAACCCTGTCTCGGCCGGAGAAGTATGGAGGTTGGGAGATCAAAGAGCTTAATTTTTTCAGTAAGGCTCTTAGACTCAAAATTCTATGGCGTGGCATCTTTGGTACTTCTCTTTGGTCTCGAGTTTTAAAGGAAAAATATATCAAACCTGATTTGTATTCTTGGATGAGAAATCCAAAGAAGCTTGGATGGTGTGTCTCCCTTATGTGGAGAGGTTTTATGAAGGTCTATGATTGGATGGCCAAGGACTTATTCTGGTAGGTTGGTACTGGA